>JAMPIV010001256.1:1052500-1568766 GCA_024509875.1 Oreohelix idahoensis | reverse complement strand
GGAACGTGCCAAACCTTTAGACAAATCTAGTTTGGTAAAGAATCTAGAATTAGAAAGTTTATTGAGTAGCTCTTCTAATGAAGGCATAGGTTCAGCATCGAACTTCGTAACTTGGTTCAATTTGCGATAATCTACGCAAATGCGAATGTTATTATCCTTCTTTCGAACAATAACCATAGACGAAGAGTATGCTGAAGTGGATGGTTCAATGATTTCCAAACGTATCATTTCATCCAATTCTTTTTCGACTTGAGACTGGAAATGGATAGGTATTGGATAGGGTCTGACTCTGATAGGATTGGGATCAGTTAGCACAATGTCATGTTCAATGACATGTGTGTGTCCCGGGATGTCTGTAAGAACATCCTGAAATGTTTGCAACATCGAAGAAACTTGTCGATGTTCCTCAGCGGAAAGATTAGGAGAAACGGTAACGTTTTTCCAAGATTCCGTAGAATAAAGTGGGACCATAGGAAGTGGAAGATTGACATCAGAAAAAGTAGTTTCCTCATCCTGTATAACTGACAGAGATGAGTACTGACCATGAGGTACTTGAGAATTGTCCGTTGCCTGGAAAATAGGCTGCAAATAGTCAGGTCTTTCATGAAATTCCGTGAGCATATTTATGTGGAAAGTTTTATGCTTTCCATCAATATCGACAACATAGTCGACATCGGAAATTTTGGAGACTATTGCATATGGACCTTTCCATGCAATAAGAAGTCTGTTCTCCCTTGAAGGAAGTAGAACGAGAGCTTTGTCACCTGGACAAAGTTGTCGTAGACATCTATTTTTATTTGCAAACTGCCTTGCCTTTTCTTTAGCAAATTCGGATGAAGAAGTTGCTAGTTTGCATGCCTCGATGATCTTTTGCCTAAGAGCAATGACGTACTCATAAGAAGATTGAGTCTCATCGCTAATATTATCGGCAGTGATTAGATCGTGAAGTAAAGACATAGGGCCGCGCGGTTGCGCGCCAAAGACAAGTTCAAAAGGGGAAAACCCTGTGTGTTCATTGGGGACCTCTCTATAAGCAAAGAGAGCCGCGGGTAAAACCCTGTCCCAATCCTGAGGATGATCCTCAGTTATCTTCCCAAGTAAAGTTTTTAGAGTCCTATTCAAACGCTCAACTAACCCATTAGACATTGGGTGATAGATACTGCTGAGAGACCTTTTAATATGTAGCATAGACATTACCTGTGACATAGTGTCTGATATAAGTTGAGTGCCATGGTCTGACAATATTTCTCGGGGAAAACCCAAGCGAGAAAATATCAGCCAAAGAGCGTCTGCGATATCAGCAGTTGAGATGCTCTTGAGAGGTATAGCCTCTGGCCAACGTGTGCACATATCGACACATGTAAGGATAAATTGATGTCCTCTGGCCGACTTAATCCTAAAAGGACCGATAATATCTATTGCCATTTTTTGAAAAGGGCGAATAGGAATGTCAGCAGCCTGGATAGGCGCAGCATGTCGTGGTCCTTTAGATTTGACCTCCTGACATACTTTGCAAGAACGACAGTAAATTCGTATGTCCTTGCTCACAAATGGCCAAAAGAAAGCCGCAAGAACCCTCGACTTTGTACGGGAAAAACCCATATGTCCAGCACATTGCGAGTCATGAGCATGTTGCAATATTTGCAATCTCATACTCTTAGGCACAAGAATTTGTGAATGAGTGGACGTAGACGAGTCTTGTACCATACGCACAAGTACGCCGTTCTTCATAGAAATCCAAGACTTTCTATTAGTATTCTGATTTGGATCACCTTTTTTTGCTAGAATGAAGAATTTTTGTAAAGAAGGATCTTCTTCTTGCAATTTTATAAATGAGTCACGTGAAATAATCAAGTGACTATCTTGGCTATCTACTTCATCATTATTAGTTAATGAAGTTTGAGGTGGATCCAGAGCATGTGCTCTTGTGACCACCGCATTGGTAGCTTCCATGTTTTGCTCTTCCCAAACAGCAATTTGCTGTGGGGTACATTCCCTAACTCCGTGAATACGACCAATAATAAGGTCCGCAATAGGGTTTGGAAGAAGACACGCGTGGACATCTCCCGTAAAGAAAGGAGTAGCAATATGTATTATGGCAGTAGGATACTTTTCCAAAGTGCCACCAAATGTGACACATTTGATGACCTTTCCTGTAGCACAGGATGGATTTACAAGAGATTGCCTAACACCAACAGTAGTACATCCAGAATCAAACAAAACTGAGACTGGATTACTATTTACAAGACCCTTATGTAGTATAAGAGAACCTCTCCCGTCATGCGCAACATTAGCAGGAAGAGCTGGAAGAGGATGACCACAGCTTAAAGTAGTTACGGTAGTCGGGTCAAATAAAGTACTGCATTGGATACATTTATTTGCTCTACCAAAATCAAAAGATGAACATCCGATAGCATTATGGTTTTTATTATCATTAACCTGTTTATCTGCTCCCTGAGATTCTTGTTGTACAGAGTTTGTCTGTTGATATCTTTTTCTCTTATGTTGCGATCTACCGCGACCATTATTGCCTCTGCAATTATCATTAAAGTCCCTACTGTAATTGTTATCCTGGTTTGAATTCCAGTTTCCATAACTGTCATTACCATCTCTATACTGTTGAGAACCTCTATTATATTGGTTTTGAGGTCTCCGCGAAAAATATTTTCCTCTATACTGACTACCTTTGCGAAAATGTCTAAAATTATTGGGAGTAGTATACCGTGGAGTATCAGGTTGTCTCCAGTTCTGCGAAGAAGAATCACCCTGAAATTGATCGCTATGATTCTGAGCATAATTACGGTTACTCTTCTTATTAAAATTTTGTTGGCTACCCTGAAATTTACGCATGAAATTTGGGCCATAAGGTGCTGCCGAAGCAACTGGCAGACCTTCTTTTACTTTAGAGTTGCTAATGGTTACGTGAGGATGCGCAGTGACATACTGGCAACAGTATTCTTCCATTTCTTTTATGTTTTTAGGCTTACGCTCATGAAGAAAAGAAAGAAAAGATTCATTGACAGAAGACATAACCTTGTCTCTAAGTAGTAAGTCCATAAGAGCTTCATATGTATTTTCTGTCTTAGACAGCTCAACCCATCGTGAAAAAGTAAGACGTATCCTTGAGATGAATTCAGAGAATTCCACTCCAGTTTCTGGCAACATATTTTTAAATTGAAGACGATAGCCGTCTTCGTTAAGTTGGTATTTCTTTAACAAGATAGCCCTGACAACCTCATAGTTGTTCTTGTCAGGCACATCTACCATGCCCAACATAATCAAAGCATCACCTCTAAGTATCTTGGACAGATGATAAACATAGTGATTTATCTATGTTATGCACCTTACATGCACTTTCAAATCTGTCTAGATAAAATGTTATATCATCAATAGAGGCATTAAATGCTGGTAGATTAAGCTTGAAATTATTAGCTTTAGTCTTATCTGACACCTTATCTGCATCATTAGCATTACCAGTGTTCAACAATTTCATCTTTTCTAACTCCAAAGCTAAGAGTTTTTCTTCATGCTCCATTTTTGCTTTTCTCTCATCAGCCTCTCTTTGTAACCTTCTCTCTTCAGCCTCAGCCTGAAGTCTCTTATTTTCAGTCTCTATTTCTAGTCTTTTATTTTCAGACTCTTTTTCAAGTCTTTTATTTTCAGACTCTTTTTCAAGTCTTTTCTCTTCAGCCTCTCTTTCAAGTTTTTTTATTTTCAGCCTCAATGTGTAGTCTTTTCTCTTCAGCTTTTTCTTCTGCTTCTCTTTTTTGTTTTTCCATTTCCATTTGGAATCTTCTTTCCTCCACCTGCATCTGCAGTTTTAAATTCTCAGCATCTATTTTCTTTTGTTCAGTTTATTCTTTCATTTTCTTTTCTTCCGACTTCAATGCCTTGGCATATTGAACAGTCGCAAATTCTTCTAATTTATCACCAGTCTTTCCAAGGGATTTACCCTGCTCAATAAAGTACTAAAATGTAGACATGTTGTCTAAAATATGAGTCCAAAACCTGAAATAATTAATTATCTTATTTCAACCTTAATAGTAACAAGACTTAATAAAGTACTTGTATAATCCCAATGTTTATCCCAGTCTCTGTGGGAAACAAGTCTTTGACACCAAACTTGTATTATCAAATGTATAATAATATCACAAGTCACTTCTTACTCATCAGGCACTACACAAATCAGTGCATAACCATCAGTTATTTATCATAACTGCACTACAATAGTGCATAAGCAAAAAACTAACAGTTAGTTATGATAAGTGCACTATATAAACAGTAGTGAAAGCTAATTACTCAAGAACTATGTAAACAATAACAAAGAACAAAGACAATGTAAACAATAACAAAGATCAAAGTCAATGTAAACAATAACAAAGATCAAAGTCAATGTAAACAATAACAAAGATCAAAGTCAATACGAAAACATTCGCAAAAGTCAAAGAAATAAACAGCAGAACTAAGGAAAATATCACAAAAGATGTGTTGACAAATGCGAAAAAACAAACAAACAAATGACGTCACAATGTATAAACAAAAATTGGGTAAAGAACTGAATAATAGAAAAGAGGAGACCTACAAATACAAACAAATCAAAACAAAACTAAAGAATGCGAAAAATAACGATAACAACACTAACACATGTCATCACAACTAATAGAAATAGCAACAAAAGTCGCTTAGCAAATTTCACTATAGGAAATTTGCATACCCTACAGAACACTCTCAATAGAAAACCTCTGTCACGTGGTATGATCTATAGGAGTCACCACCGATCCAGACCCGCTGAAATATAAACATATAAATATACAAATACAAATAACATATAACATGTAAACATGTAAACAAATAGCAAAAAGTGTGTGAAAGAATTCAGAAGGCTCAGCTAGAACATAAGGGCACAGTTCACAAACAAACAGGCCACTTAACTTCTATATGTCCCAAACGTCAGCACGGTGCAGAACAGGATGTGATCAGCATTCTTAGGATAAACGATCCAACGTTGACCGACATCTGCTCCCATGAACAGCCATGACGCAGGAAAAAGAGCTTCTGATACTGGAAATAAGCTTCGGAACTTGACCTTCTAGATGCAGACAAATCGATTCAAACGGCACTTGACCTTCTAGATGTAGACAAATCGATTTGAACGGCACTTGACCTTCTAGATGTAGAAAAATCGATTCAAACGGCACTTGTCCTTCTAGATGCAGACAAACTTCAATAAACTGCCGAGCAGCGCCGGGTACTTTCAAAATATTTCTTGAAGGAAGTGAGTTGAAACTGCAATGTTGTATGATGAAGTATGCTGTCTGGGTTTGTTGATTCCCTTGAATGCTGGTACCAGAATTAAACCAACATCTGACCACCATAAAATGATAAGGGTGGATTTAGGGCTCGCTCCTCTTTGGTGATAAGGCCGCTATTGTGATGCTTCCATAAAATGATAATGGCAGAACTGACCACCATGGACGTTGTAAATATAAGTCCAATTTCGTTGGAAAACCTTCAGCCCGGTCACAATACCACCCCTATCGACACCAGGTATTATAGTTCAAGATGTAGGGTGTCTTATCTGGTTTTGTGTTGTTGTTGTTGTTGCTGTGTATAGTAGTGATGTAGTTCACAGAGTTACAGCACATAGGGTACGACATGTGAAGTCATAAATGGGTAAACTGCTCTTGACGTTTTTCATCATTTATTTTGACGCCACAGGTACAGGTACGTTACATCCAGTTCACAATAGAGCAAAGTCATGACATTCACGAATATCAGCATACATAGTTCATCAATGCATTTGGCATATTCTAAAGATGATGATATGGCGCCAAGGGATTATATGGTTGGCTCCAAATACAAAAGTACATCAACAAAAATCCTCTTACTGTGCAGATGTGCTAAATGAGTCAAATCATAAGTCGCACGAGGATGGCATTCCAGGAGTGCAGGTCAAACTGACCTTTACAGGCATTCCTAAGTCTAACCTTGACGTAGGCATAATCGCTGACACACAGCGACGTTCATAGAACAAAGAACTCTCCTTCGGGCTGAGTATGACTGTAGAGCCCTTTTCGTAGACATCTGCACTCCTTTACAGATGAAGGTAGTCTTATATTATTAATACATGGTCCTACCTCTGTAATAAACTTTACGCACCGACTTACATGAGAGTAAGTCTTATTGGTGAGTTTGATTTCATTAGCGCACGATTGTGCACCAAGGCGTATAGGGGGTTATCCTGTCCGCAGGTGTATCTAGACAGTCGGTTGACGTCATGAATGGGTTTGAGAAGCAAGAATCCCAAGTTCGAATAGTGAAGCTTTGGGAGTTCGAGACCCGTGTTTTGGGTAAAGTATTTTATATTGAGACCCGGTCCTGCGGATTAGCAGTTGTAGCCGGTGGTCATCCACGTAAGTGCTGAGTCGTTGGAAGAGCCAAGTATATACTTATTGTAATAATAATGATCGTTCTCCACAGTCGTGAGTATCTAGTCGATAACAGGTGACTAGCCTGTACCGAAATGGATTCACAGCTGAAGATATAATTTTGTATGCCAGTAAATGCCTATCAAGGGGATCGGCGGTAACTACCGTGGATCTACGTTATCTATATAATATTAGGAAGCCGTTGGGGTCAGTCACGGCTAATACAAGAGGTAATTCAAGTATCTATGCCTTAGTAACTTTACATGCCTAGAAGGTATTTAGTAGGAACCTGCACCTACGTTCTAATATGTTTTGTTGATGAGGACTTCTTTAGATCGGGATCTTAGATACTACCAAGTATAATGAGAATCTCTTGTCCTTGAGGAAAGGTCAACCGTGATCAAAATAACCTTGTACTGACTACTTCATGACCTTTATGACTATTGATGTATTCACTCAGAGACCTAGTCAGAATTTGCTGGAGGATTCTTCTGAGACTATTTATTTGAATTATTATTGAGGACATGCGTCCATAATCATCATGTCGAATTATCTATTAACCGTCAACGTTGAGTGTTTTCGTCCCGTATGATGTGATGTCAATAAACAATGTATGAACTTTCAATTAACGAGTTTGGACTATCACAGTATTGGCACTTGTTGATGTGCCTACGTTGAGTTTGCATCTTACTGCATCCAGAATTAATATATTCGCGAAATTAGCACGATTGACTCAAGAACATAAACAGTCCCAACAATTACATATCCACCACCAACAGTAGCAACAACAAGATGGGGTCCAACAATATGGTGGCGCAGTGTGCTCTGAAAATATCCAGTTTTCATTAGCGGAATCGAACTCAAGCCTTCATTCAAACTCGGTTGAAAAGAAATATGGTATCTTTCAAGGCGACAACATCCTGGACCTTGCAGCACTTCTAACGGTCATCACAAGTCAAGGACAACCCAGGGACTTCAACTGTCAAGTTTCGACATTGGACTCTGGCTTTATGTTTCGTCAAATAGATGTCTCATACATGCAGTCCTGGATGCGAGGGATATTTTTTTTTTAGCCGGTTGAGATAAGTAAAAACGTCGTGTTGTCATTACACCGTTTTACGTTTAGCTGTGCCTTGGCTTGGTAATATGTCCACTACTTTTTATTCATGTTTCATGTTGCATGTTCTATGTTTGATGTTTCTCGTGGGAGGTAGGGAGGTCGATCTGACAAACGAGGTTCATCTCGAAGCCGATTCGGGCTCTTTGTCAGATGTTCTGTAGGTTTTGATTTATAAGTTTCAATTGAGCGATAATTCCGGTTCAAGGCTAGAAACCTTGCTGTAGTTCCGATCGCTACTTGCTTCTTATGATAGTATTTGTTTAGCTGTTCCGTCAAGTTTTAATTGTTGTTTTCATAGTTATTTTACTCGTACTTAGTTTTATGATGTATTTTGTTAGTATTATGCGTCCTTCTAACCTGACTGTCGTTCAGTTTCTTACAACATTGATGTCTATACACTGTGTTGTCAACTGTCTTGTGTGTTATCTGATCGTAGATGTCATCGTAATTTTTTACGACATCCTATTTTAGTTCCACATTTTTAATTTATTTGATTTCTACGATTGTGTTCACTCGTCTTTGATTATCGTGTTTTGTCAGTATTGTGCTATTGTCTGTCAAGTTATTGCTTTCATAACATTTCATTGTATAAATTACTTTATTAATTATTAATATAATTGCCTATTATAAGACTTGAATTTACCGTTCTAGGACAGGAACGAAGACCATTTGGTGAAGTAACATTTTATGTAGAAATATTTCAGAATAATTTTGAATAATGTCTACCTTAGATTATTTTATTAAGCAGGCTAAGGCGCTTAATATACCTCCTGAAGAGATTAGATCATTTGCTATGACAGAATATAAAGAATCTCAAAGGTTGGAATCTCAAAGATTGGATGCTGAAAAGTTACGTTTGGAAAATTTGAAATTTGAGGCAGATCAAAAACGGACTGAGGCTGAGGAAAGTGAAAAGAAGATGAAATTTATAGCTGAGGAAGAGGAGAAAAAAATGAGATTAGCCGCTGAATTAGAAGAGAAACGATTTCAGCGTGAGTCCGAACAGAAAAAATTCGAGGCTGAAGAAAGATTTAGATGTGATACTGCAGAAAAGGAAAGACTACTTAAGATTGAAATGGAAAATAAGCAAAGAGATGCGGCAGAAAAAGAAAGACTACTTAAAATTGAGATGGAAGTTAAACAAAAGGAAATGGAAGAACGAAGATTAATAGCTGAACAAAATACAAGAAGGCTTCAGCTTGAGACAGAAGAGAATGAAAAGAAACGTCAGCATGATTTGAAACTTGCCGAATTGGAATTTGATAGAATAAGATTGGCAAGTGAATGTAATACGCAAAAGACTCAGGAAGGCCAGTCTTCATCTAGACATGAGAATTTTAGAGAGATTCATCTCAAATTGCCTAAATTTACTCCACCATCCGACGATGTCATATTTTTTTTGGATAGGTTTGAGGCTACATGTCGATCGTACAACTTGGATAAATCATTATATTGCACCCACTTATCCAGATTACTAACAGGAGAGGCAATGGCTGTGTATCACACTACTAGCTCTATAGAAAAAAATGATTACGATGCTCTCAGGGCCGCTCTTCTAAACAAATTTCAGATGACAGAGGATCAATACAGACTTAGGTTCAAGTCTATGCTCCCGCAATCTAGCAAGAATTTTGATGATTTTCTTTCGCAAATACGTCTTACCTTAGAACGATGGATAGAACTATCCAAGATAGAGAAATCGTATGACGGTATTTTCGATTTATTACTTCGCGATAAAGTTTTATCGGCAGTAAGTCCTGCATTTCTTGCGTTCCTGCATGAACGTAAGCCTGGTAATATAAAAGAAATGTCAGATCATTGTAAAAATTTCTGCACAGCTCATCCTAACATGGATGTCAGCAATGCGCAACTTAAGGACGATTTACCCGTTGCTTTCGCCATGCAACAAAACAATTTCCCTAGAAATCGTTCGATAAGTAGCGATAGAAATTTTCAAAGGGGAAGTAATAATAATTGCCACTTTGGTCATTTTCAAAAGGGGAAACAATACTCACATTCTGCTCCATTTAATGTATCATGGGGTCAAGCTCACAGATCTCAAGATTTTAGTAACAACAATCCTAAATATAATCAAGGTAATAATAATAAACAACATTGGAGATCTCAATCATATCATCCAGAAAATAGAAATAGATTTATGAATAGGTCATTTCGCCAACATCACAACAGTGAAAACTTTCATTGGCGGACTCAGCCAAATTTTAATGATAGCAGAAACAGTAATTATAGCAATTTTAATGACAATAATCAGGTTCGATCGCGACGAAGAGATAGATCGTCGAGCAGACCACGACAACATTCAAATGTTGCTTCAATTGAAGCACAAACTAACAAAGGTAATGATACTAATGTTAATCAACATAACGCTATGTCTTGTATCGATCTAGAACAGGTAAAGACATGTCAAGAATGCTCAACGCTATTCCAGCCCAAGGCGATCACGACGCTGCGATGCGGGCACACTTTACCAAGTCTACCCGTAGTTTGTACAGCTACTTCTGCATCAATTCACCAAGGGAAAGGGTGTTTAAAATTTAACAAAGGATACGTCAACTCTATTCCTTGCTCTGTCTTGTTTGACTCAGGCTGCAGCACGGTGGGAGTGCGGAACTCTCTGATCGACCCCTCCTTGGCCACAGGCAACGTGGTCAAGTGTGTCACATTTGGGGGTACTGTGGAAACCTTCCCTACAGCCATCATTAACTTACATACACCTTTCTTTTCAGGGAAGATCCATGCCTGTCTTCTGCAGAATCCAGTTAGCGATGTAATACTTGGTTGTATACACGGTATAAAAGAGTGTACACCAGAGCAAATTAATGAATGGGAAAAGCGACACATTCATGCTGCAAATGCAGTTGTTACCAGAGCGCAAGCTACTGAATTGTCGCGTGAATCAACTTCTGAACCTACGGTTCATAATAGTAATGATGATGATTCTCCTATTTCAAGGGAGCTGTTTGCTAATTTACAAAAGAATGACAATTCTTTGCAGAGATTTTTTCAATTGGCGACTAAGAAAAATAATAACAACAAAATTGCAAAGTCTAGACACCAATTTGCTCTAAAAAAAGGTATTTTAGTTAGATTAATAAGAGAAACAGATTCATTGGTGCGTTCACAAATTCTGGTCCCGTTTGCTATGAGACCCAGAATATTACGACATGCTCATGATTCACAATGCGCAGGTCACATGGGTTTTTCCCGAACAAAATCTAGAGTGCTATCCGCATTCTATTGGCCTGGCGTTCATAGGGATGTTAATCTCTATTGTCGTTCCTGCGTGACATGTCAGGAAGTTAAAGTAAGGGGTCCGTATCATGATGCTCCTATCCAAGCTGCGGACATACCTATTAGACCATTTGATAAAATGGCAATAGACATCATTGGTCCTATATTGCCATCTGCAAGAGGACATACACATATTCTCACCTGTATCGATATGTGTACGCGTTGGCCTGAGGCCATACCTCTTAAAAACACCTCATCTGCCAGCGTTGCAGAAGCTTTAATGCTGATCTTTTCACGCATTGGTTTTCCGCGTAAGATCCTATCAGATCATGGGGTCCAGTTTATTTCCGAATCCATGTCACAGGTTATGAAGACATTGGGTATAGATAGATCTCTCAGTTCTATATACCATGCGATGTCGAATGGATTAATTGAGAGACAGAATAGGACACTTAAGCAGTTGTTGGGTAAGATGACTCAAGATCACCCTCAGGAGTGGGACAGGGTCCTACCCGCTGCTCTCTTCGCGTATCGCGAAGTGCAAAACCAAGCAACAGGGTTTTCCCCCTTCCAGTTGGTTTTTGGCATACAACCACGCGGACCTATGTCTTTAATCCATGATTTATTGGTTGAAGATAATATACCTGAGGAAACTCAATCCTCATATGAATATGTCATCTCTTTAAGAAAGAGAATAATAGATGCCTGTAGGTTAGCTACTGCATCATCCGAAGAGTCTAAAGAAAAAGCTCGTCTATTTGCAAATCGGTATAGACGTCTTCGCCAGCTTATTCCTGGTGACGAGGCTTTTGTTTTACTGCCTTCACATAATAATCGTCTACTTATCACATGGAGAGGTCCATTTAGGATCATCTCAAGAATATCCGATGTCGACTACATCGTAGATATTAATGGAAAACACAAAACCTTTCACATTAACATGTTGAAAGAGTATTATTCACGTCCTGATTATTTACAATCAGTATTTCAAGCGACTGACGATCCTACTCCTCACATTCATAACTATACTAATCTGTCAGTTATACAAGAAGAAGAATCTTCTTTTCAAGATGTACAATTGCCCATACCAGTTGTACCTCTTCATTCCACGGAAAACTGGAATGCTGTCACTATTTCTTCTTCTCTTTCGACTGATCAACGACAGCAAGTTTCATCACTACTTCAAATGTATGATAAGGTTCTCACTGACATTCCAGGTCATACATCAGCTATTCAGCATGATATTCTCCTAACTGATGAAACACCTATCCGTATTCGTCCATATCCCATACCTTTGCACTTTAGAGATAAGGTCGAAAAGGAATTAGATGAGATGCTTCGATTAAACATAATTGAACCTTCGTTGTCACCATATGCTTCATCTATGGTGATAATTAGAAAGAAAGATAATAACATTCGTCTATGTGTAGACTACAGAAAATTAAATAAAGTCACACAATTTGACGCTGAACCTTTGCCACTTTTAGAAGATTTATTAGTAAAATTATCTCATTCTACTTTCTTCTCTAAGTTTGATCTGTCAAAAGGCTATTGGCAAGTACCATTGACAGAAAGGGCAAAACCACTAACTGCTTTCTCGACGCCCCGGGGCCTATTCCAATGGAATTTTATGCCTTTCGGGTTAGTCAACGCTCCTGCCACGTTCGTACGCATGATGCGTCGAATCCTATCTCATCATCCCAACGTCATTGCGTACATAGACGACATTTGTCTTTTCAGTGACTCATGGGAAGAACATTTAGAAGGATTAAACTCATTACTGTCCACATTACAAAATCATAATTTAACTGCTAAGCCATCAAAGGCATTTGTGGGTTTCCACGAGATTTCTTTTTTGGGACACCGTATTGGTCGCGGTATGTTATACACAGAGGACAGTAATGTTTCCAAAATCCTTAACATCTCCACACCTAAAACAAAGAAACAAGTGCGATCTCTATTAGGACTAGTACAATACTATGGGAAATTCATACCACATCTTTCGTCCATTACTGCTCCTTTCTCTTCATTACTTAGGAAAGGTGCAGCTAACGTGATTCGGTGGTCTAACGAACATCAAATCGCGTTGGATATCATAAAGAAATTTTTTTCTAATCATCCTGTTTTAAGGTTACCTAACGAGAATTTGCCATTTGTATTACGCAGCGATGCTTCTAATTACGGCGTGGGAAGTGTCTTACTACAAGAATATAATGGCACCTTGCATCCCGTTCTCTATGTGTCACGGAAGTTAACTCCAACTGAACAGAATTATTCAGTTTTAGATAAAGAACTTCTCGGGCTTGTTTGGTCAATAAATAAACTTCAAAGATATCTGCTTGGATCACACTTTATTGTGGAATCAGACCAAAAAGCTCTTACTGCACTCAACACAAAGGACGTAAAATCTGCCAAATCTACTAGGTATGCGATCGCGTTACAACCATTTAATTTCACGATTCGATCCATACCTGGCACACAGAATGTTCTCGCTGACATCTTGTCAAGATGTCCGAATGAATCGAGTTAACAGCTACGCACTAAAGACAACTGAACTTGGACACTGACAGTTCGTCGAGGGTAACTTTTTACGTGTGATACCTCGATTATAAGAGTCATTAACATTCATTCAAGTGAAATCTACAATGCTTATGTATCAAAATAACATGGAACTTTAAGGTATATGACTATCCTTGTGATAATAACATTCACTTAATTATGACATTGAAAAGATAATAACGTTGGAAAAGGATTATATTTTCTCACCGAAATAACATTTCTACCACTCTGATTTCTTCGTGGAACTGAATTTGTTATATTATAAACTGTTCACTAACAGGAAAATGGAACTTTCGGTATTTAAGTAATTAATAACATTATTAGGGTGAAATAAATGAATTAATTAGATTATTAAACTTAGATACTTAGTTAGTTAAAATAATGATTAATGTAATTAACTATACAATATTTAAGTGGATTTATCAATAGTTGTATTTAAGCACATTAATTTAACATTAGTACTTTCATTAGTACCTCAAAAGGACTTAGACACACAGTTAAGTGCGTTGTTCTTATACGTGTTTAAATTGTATTCTTTCATTTTTATTCATTTTTTCACTTGTCATTTTAAATGCATATCCATCACTTTTCTGTTTATTCATTGGTTTCTCATCATTTCTTTGTATTTGCGTTTACATTTGTTTTAATTCAATATTTCTAATATGATATTTCATTTCATTGACCACATTGTACCAAAGGTGTGCAATTGTGGATGTATGCTTTTATGCATACCTTTTGTTGTTTGAGTTAACTGGAATTTCATATTTTATTATTTTTATCATGATATATTGGTAAAATAGGAATATGTAAACTTGACTTACCTCTAGTGTCGGTATTAAAGAAAAAAATTAATATAATTAATTTTTTG
Source organism: Oreohelix idahoensis (assembly GCA_024509875.1). Lineage (NCBI taxonomy): Eukaryota > Metazoa > Mollusca > Gastropoda > Stylommatophora > Oreohelicidae > Oreohelix > Oreohelix idahoensis. The sequence continues at coordinate 1,554,539 of JAMPIV010001256.1, read as the reverse complement.
GGGGGATTGGTAAGGAATCTGTAGAGCCCTTTTCGTAGACCTCTGCACTCCTTTACAGATGAAGGTAGTCTTATATTATTAATACATGGTCCTACCTCTGTAATAAACTTTACGCACCGACTTACATGAGAGTAAGTCTTATTGGTGAGTTTGATTTCATTAGCGCACGATTGTGCACCAAGGCGTATAGGGGGTTATCCTGTCCGCAGGTGTATCTAGACAGTCGGTTGACGTCATGAATGGGTTTGAGAAGCAAGAATCCCAAGTTCGAATAGTGAAGCTTTGGGAGTTCGAGACCCGTGTTTTGGGTAAAGTATTTTATATTGAGACCCGGTCCTGCGGATTAGCAGTTGTAGCCGGTGGTCATCCACGTAAGTGCTGAGTCGTTGGAAGAGCCAAGTATATACTTATTGTAATAATAATGATCGTTCTCCACAGTCGTGAGTATCTAGTCGATAACAGGTGACTAGCCTGTACCGAAATGGATTCACAGCTGAAGATATAATTTTGTATGCCAGTAAATGCCTATCAAGGGGATCGGCGGTAACTACCGTGGATCTACGTTATCTATATAATATTAGGAAGCCATTGGGGTCAGTCACGGCTAATACAAGAGGTAATTCAAGTATCTATGCCTTAGTAACTTTACATGCCTAGAAGGTATTTAGTAGGAACCTGCACCTACGTTCTAATATGTTTTGTTGATGAGGACTTCTTTAGATCGGGATCTTAGATACTACCAAGTATAATGAGAATCTCTTGTCCTTGAGGAAAGGTCAACCGTGATCAAAATAACCTTGTACTGACTACTTCATGACCTTTATGACTATTGATGTATTCACTCAGAGACCTAGTCAGAATTTTGCTGGAGGATTCTTCTGAGACTATTTATTTGAATTATTATTGAGGACATGCGTCCATAATCATCATGTCGAATTATCTATTAACCGTCAACGTTGAGTGTTTTCTTCCCGTATGATGTGATGTCAATAAACAATGTATGAACTTTCAATTAACGAGTTTGGACTATCACAGTATTGACACTTGTTGATGTGCCTACGTTGAGTTTGCATCTTACTGCATCCAGAATTAATATATTCGCGAAATTAGCACGAATGACTCAAGAACATAAACAGTCCCAACAATTACATATCCACCACCAACAGTAGCAACAACAAGATGGGGTCCAACAATGACCTGTGTACATATAGATCTCAGGTATGAAGATACCTGGGGCGTGACTTCTATTAGAGGAATCTCCCTTTCTGTAATGCATACGTGAGCAGAGATCGACCATTGTCAAACATAAAGTAAAGTTACAGATTGGATGTAAATGAGGCATTACCTTCGTTCGAAAATCCACACCACAGAAAACATACGCCTCCAGGCGTTTTTAGAATACTCAAGGGAAGGACCTTGTAAGCTAACTACTTCACAATAAGGCTCCTAATTCCCTAACAAAATCACAGAGACGCCAAAACGCGTCTTCTCTGCTTCACAACTTTTCCATCGACTCACAGACAAAAGAAACTTCCCAGACGCCTCGCGTCCGGACATGCGCAGAACGTATCTACTTGAATAGCAATCAAACAAGACGATCTAGGAACATTCCAGATAAAGATTTATACTAGATCAAGCCTTATATGGACATGAACAGAGACCTCAACACTGGTTTCAGACATTCCAACAACAGTTGACCGATACTACCAAATAAGGAGAATGATCACACTTCGTTCAAAAAATATGGACCGAACGTGTCTCGTCACAAGAGGAGGTAACATCATATTAAATGATAATCTCCATTATCCAGAGTTATGTAGCTTTGACCGAAAAAAATTAAAGTGTACATTTCAGTCAATCTAATTGTCGTAATTTTTATCTGAGAGGGTGCTGATGAATATTGGTCCCTTTAGAGTGTAAAGTGATATTGAAGGCTCTGTGAGAATAAGGATTTGGGAGAATGAGGTAGTAGATTCACAAGCGCTTGGAAGGAGCAAGGACAATCTCTTATTACGACAATATCTGTTTTCTCACAGACTACTCCTATCTCTCTTCTGCACAAACAATTGTTTGTCAGTTCCAGTCGCTCAGGCGCGCTCACCGATTTGGTGATTCTGTCGCTCAACGTACATGAATACAGCCTACACAGATGGAAATGTTTGGAGTTTTAGGCCAATCGACAACCAACACAATTAATGATTAATACCTTTATTATCATAAAGGACTCACACATAATTGTACATTTACAGTCAAAAATCAAAGGTTACAGAATACAAATATAACAAGGGAAGAGGGGTTTTTGAGGAGAAATATCCCATCCACCGTTTCCCGTTTATATTTACTAACAGACAAAACCCGGTCCCAAAGACAAGAAGGGGGGGGGGGGGTGATCAGAGATAGGCAATTTAACCCACTGGTAAATTTATTACTATGAGGCAAGGGGTTACGGTAAAAGGGGGGGGGGGTGTAGAGGAAAAGCTAGGGTTCTCAATTGTCTCCCTTTAAATCAACAAATTTTACGGGAGGGGGGAATGAACACAGTTACCCAATCCCGCTAGGAGAGATCCCGTACAAGGAATATAATGCACCTTAGTACAAGGTCGAACTAATTAAAAGGGTAAAGAAAAGATAAATCTCCTTTCATTCAAAAAAACACACTAGGGCTGGCCATCCCCACAAACACACACGCAGACTTACCGAAAGGTGAATTCTGGCACTTCATAGGAAATACATAAAAAAAACAGCACTAAACCTTGGCTTAGGTAAAAGTATTTTCTTCCGTGTACAGCCCCAGATTTTGCGGGTTGTTGAAGTTAACAAAGTGTCCCGAAATCGCTGGACGTTGAAGTTTAACGGTACTGTTTGTTTATTAGATAAAGTTCCTAAAGAAAGGCACAGGCACTTGGCTAGGCGTGAGGTATGGTGTGGTTCCTAAAATTGGCACAGCTGGTGGAGATAACTTCCTTTTTCCGTAATGTCACAAGTTAAGAAAAACACTGAGGTAAGTTCTTCTTCGGGGGGGGGGGGGGAAGGAAGGGTAAAATCCACTGAATATACGTGACCGATAGTGTTCAGGTAGATCGATGCTTTTTCTTCACAAATAGGGGCAGTGAATAAAATATGTTCTGCTTCCAGTTTTCTTTAAGGACTCTATATGAACTAGTATTTTTAAAGTGTTTCTTGAATGGCTTTTTTCTCAGTTACGTTCAGAGGAGCGGGGCCCATTACAGGTCGCCACCAGTTTAGCTTTAAAAAAGTTCATATGTTTCTGAAGTTATCGAATTGAGTTGGCAGAACTCTGTATATAATTAATAATTGCTGGGATGCAGGTTGAATGATCGTTCTGAATGAAAGAAAATCAAAACAAGAAATGCATTACAAATCATATTATAATCTGACGCGATAAATTACAGTTAGCCTATTTACTTATTAGCGTCGTCAATTAACAAATCAGGAAAACTTCCCGTGAGTTAAAACAATTAAAAGCACATCTATCTATACAGAACTAAACTGTATTAAAGTTATAATTCTCTTTAACGTCTGCAAAATAAATTTACGCGTCAATTGTATTAGGAAATACTTTTAGCTGTAACATTAGTTTGCACTAGAACTTTGAAAATGGGTTTATTTAATAAGGTTAAATTTACACCACAATCCATTGAAATCAATTGAAATAACTCGACCACTGATCACTCGAAGCTAATGTATAAATTACCGTCTGCACAGAAAGAATACACTCCAATAGTCACGAAGGTAGATGAAATCCAGCAGGAATCCGACTATGCTAGTGCAACTAGGATTCTGTCAGAGCGAACGATAAAATGCAGTTTCTCGGAGTTCTCTATTTATACTTCTCGAATGTAACTTGAATGGGGCGTGTTAAATTTTCGCACCTTTCTTGAACTTGAGCAAAATTCGAGATACCTCGCCGTTGTGTTAATCGCTGCGATTCCTACGTTTTCCCCGGTCTACCGATTTCCTTCCGTCTCAGGCTTCTCGCATAAGAGTGCGAAAAGTTTCCGAGAAGCTACTCTGTGAGCTGCGAGTTCCCTGTTTCTTTAGATCGTGTACCGCCGCGATTGAATTCTGAGATCTGTCTGTCTTTGATGGTGCCACTGTTCTGAGAGCTTTGGCAACTCCCACCAGGCGGGGTGACAGCCAGGTAAGAAAATGATCTGCTGTTTATTGCTCTAGAAACAGGAGTGAGTCTGTGGCCCGTCCTCTTTTGGGCCGGCGTTAAGGAAAAGATTGCTATAAATCGTTCTCAGAAATGGTTGTGGGCGGGATTTAATCTCCCATCAAAGGCCATGCGATCTCAAACGTTCGCATAAGATAGCAGGCTACATATTAATGATCCAGCGTGTAAGGTTCTCGTGGAAATTCTGCATGCCGGTAAAAGTTACAACAGATGATCAGGGGTTCTAAAGTTATGAGAGGCCAATATTCTGTTATCATCCATCGAGTCAGGGAAATTCATTTGTCATACTTAGACGTACGTCACAATCGTCCCCACTTTTGAGACATGGAAACTCGTTTTCATGTTTCATTTATGACAATGAAGCTGCCCTGATCGGTAGCTTTAGGATGATTGGCATCGTCGATTTTCTCCTCTTCCTCTGTGGTCCAGTTTCTACTCAAGAAGTCAGCTCCGACATTCTGTTTTCCTGGAATATATTCCACTTTGAAGGAATAAACACTCAATAGCAAGGCCCAACGCATTATCCTTGCGTTGAATTCCTTCTTGGCACCCAGGAAAGCTAGTGGAGCATGGTCTGTTTGCACCGTGAAAGAAGTACCATACAGAAACTCATGATGGCGTCTGATGCCATGAATCAGAGCGAGACATTCTCTTTCAACGACACTGTAGTTGCGTTCCGCTTTATTCAGTTTCCGACTGCCATAGGCAACTGGAAATAGCATGTTCAGGTCACTGTCATCGGCTTGCAGCAATGTTGACCCGATGCCCTGACCTGACGCATCAACTCTCAGTATGAAAGGTTTCTTAAGGTCAGGTAACCTTAGGATGGGGTATGCCGACAACTGTCCTTTCAAAGTGCTATACGCGTGTTCGCACTTTTGATCCCATATGACCTTATCAGGACAACCTTTCTTTGTGAGGTCAGTCAGAGGTGCCGTCAGTCCGTTGAAGTTCTGGATGTACTTCTGATAGTATGCACATAGCGATATGAAGGAACGTACGTCTTTCTTCGTTCGGGGTCTTTTTGCTGCCACTATTTTCTCCACGTTCTTCTTAATAGGCCAACTGCATCCGTGAGAAATAGTATGCCCCAGGAAGTCTAACTGTTCAAACCCGATGAGACATTTGCTAGGTCTGGCTGTGAGACCCGTTTCCTGTAGTCTCCTGAGGAGCATAGCAACCGTAGCAATATGTTCTTCATAGGTTTCCGATGCAATTAATATGTCATCCATGAAATTATGGATATGGGGACTTTGCAAAGGCTCTAGAAGCTTCCTCATCATCCTGGTGAACACTCCTGGTGCGTTATGCAAACCGAACGGCATCACATTAAATGTGTAATGTCCTTCGCTAGTGCTGAAAGCTAACAAAGGTTTAATTTCCTCCTTGACTGGTATTTGATAATAACCTTTACTGAGGTCAATCTTGGAGAAGATCTTTGCTTTGCTGAGCTTGGTGAACAACTCAGAAACAGTTTGGAGAGGTTCGGGCTGGAATTCCGTTACAGCGTTTAGCAACCTGTAATCAATGCACAGCCGAACTTCCTTATTGGGCTTCTGCAACAGCACTACACTCGAGCTGTAAGGAGATGTAGACTCACTGATAATTCCTGCCTGACGCAGCTTGTCTATTTCTCCGCGAAGTGCATCAGCTTTAGCGTACGGGATGGGGTAAACTCTGGTTTGAACAGGGGTCTCGTTTGTTAATTTCATATCAAATTCAATGAGATTTGTTCGACCAGGTACATCCGTTAAGACTGCACTGTACTGTTTTAGTAGAGCCCTGGTTTCTGTTTGTTGTTCTGGTGAGAGATTGTCGCCGAACTTGACATCTTTAAAGGATTCTGTGGGTTGCAGTGGATACTCCATGCAACCATCATCATCTTCCTCGTCTTCCGTTGCTATGGCGACAGCCAGGAGATGCTCGGAGGATGGCACCGGTCTTTCCAAATATTTCTTTAGCAGATTTATGTGGAAGACCTTCTCCTTTCCTTTGATGGAGATCTTGTAATTGGTACGTGAGATCTTTTTAAGGACGGTAAACGGCCCTTGCCATCCGATGCGAAGTTTATTGCTTCCGGTTGGGAGTAGCAACAAAACTTTCTCCCCTGGTTGGAGCTCTCTCTCTTTTGCAGCTTTGTTGTATCTTTTAGCGTGTTTAGCGCGGGCTTTCGTAAGGTTGGTTGTAGCTAGATCCCATCCTAGCTTTAGCCTTTCCTTGAGCTCAGATACATACTTGCTTGCAGAGACGACTGTCTCGTCAGCCTTTTGGTCTGTCAGGGACCGAAGTAAGGCTTCTAATGGCCCCTTTATAGGTCTGCCAAATAAAAGTGTAGCAGGCGGGAATCCCGTAGACGCTTGGGGAACCTCTCGGTAGGCGAATAAGGCAGCCGATATATATAGGTCCCAGTCTTCCGGTTTCTCCTGACCCAGCTTACGTAACATGGTGGTGAGGCTGCCATTAAAACGTTCCACGAGCCCATTTCCGGCCGGATGGTAGGGACTTGTGTGGATATGTTTGGCCCTCAAGATCTTAAAGATCTCCTCCATTAACAGGCTACGGAATTGGGATCCATTGTCCGTCAAAACGTGTTGAGGGAATCCCAACCGTGTAAAAATTTGCACGAGGGCTTCTGCGACATGCTTGGAATCTATGCATGTTAGCGGTACAGCTTCGGCCCACATTGTGCAAGTGTCGACTAAGGTCAGGATGAACCTGTTCCTTCTTTTGGTCCTTTCCAGGGGTCCAATGATGTCGACAGCAACCCGTTCAAATGGAGTCCCTACTATTGGCATTTGCCCCATAGGTACTGGGGGTGTCAAGTGCTTGGGTGCTACCCGTTGGCACTGGGCGCAGGATTTCACATACCTGACAATGTCAGAGTTCATTCCTGGCCACCAATAGTGGGTTTTTATTCGCTGAATAGTGGCGTTTTGTCCCATATGTCCGCTAAAGGGAAGAGAGTGCCCCATATCTAAGATCTGGCTTCTGTACTGCGTCGGTACTAGGAGCTGGTTATTCCCCGTGTCCGGGTTGCCCGTTCTACGATACAATACGCCATCCTTAGAAAAGATGTCTCCGTTGTGTCTGGGGTCCTTAGCCATGGGCAGTTTTTTAAAGCAGAGCTCCAGAGTAGGGTCCTTTTGTTGCGCCTCCTTCAGTTCGTTCGGCAACAAATTTGGCGCAGGCTCCCTCTCCTTCTTGGCTTGCCCTCTTGTGGTTACCGCTGCCACAATCGGCTCCTTTGGTCTCCCAATAAACACATATCTACATCCCAGGATAACTGGGTAGATAGGATCATCCATAATGGCCGCTTTAATAACTCCTCTGACAAAGTCAGAGTGTATTTCTACCAGTGCGATAGGAAGCGTCCTGGGTGCATCACTCCTGAAAACTCCACTAAGTTTGACGGTTTCCTCTGTCTCCTGACCTGGTTTGACTAGGTGTCTAGCAACAATACAACTAAAACTTAATCCAGTGTCAAAGAGACAAGTGGTTGAGGTACCATTCAAAATTACAGTTCCTCGAGTTGAGGGTCGGTCCCCCTCAGGTTGAGAATCACTGACATTGACTCTACCTTTCGAGGCTGTATGCAAACATCCAACGCGGTTTGAACCGGTTTGTTTGCCCTGATCAGACGTTCCTGGTGTAGGGGTCTTTCCTTTTCCTTGACCTTGGTGGCCGCGCTGCCACGTAGGCTTGGTGGGTTGATCAGAATTGTTGTTGGGGGGGTATCGGGTTTTGTAGAATTTCGATTTTTCCTGGGGAGGTCTCTGGGTATTATTTTCTCGTTGGTTATAATTCTGAGAGGAATTAGAGGAATAGGATGACTGCTCTAGATTTTGTTTACGAGATGGCTCATCTGTGGGTTTACGTTTAGTGCTGGGAAGTTCGGCCATTGCATTGGTATAGCGTTCGGCCTTATTGAGTATGTCCTCAAGCCTGACTGCGCCCTGTTCAGCCAAAAATCTACGGGTTTCGTTTGACAAAGTTGCCTTTATCTGTTCCACAAGAACAAGTTCAAGTAGTCCCTCATATGTAAGAGGTAGGTCAGATAATTCAATGCACTTTGTCAAATAGCCCGTGAGACGTGAAGAGAATTGGGGGAATGTTTCCGTGCTCTCTTTTCGGCTGTTTCTGAACATTTGCAGAAATTTTCGGGCGGTCATTTCGAACCGCTCTAGCAAGGCCTTCTTAAGCATGTCGTAATCATGTTGGTTCGGTCCCAGCTTTGTGTATACGTCATAAGCATTCGCTTTTAGTGACGTTGAGAGTTTAAGTGCCCAGCGGGAACTCTCTAACCCATACAGATTTGCGAGCCTTTCGAATTTTTCTAGGTAGCTGTCAATTTTTTCGTTAGGGCTAGGAAAAGACTCTAAAGCAAAAGACATCGCAGTTAATTGGGCAGACTGAGTGCTGGAGAGATCCATTGTTTGAGAATGGGGCGAAGACGGCTCTCCATTATTTGAAGTAGAGGCACTCCGACTCTCTAAAGCCTTGAGCGCTAATTCATGCTGTCTTTCCTTGTCTCTCTCTCTTTCCCTGCGGGCGTCCATCTCTGCCTCAATTTTCTTCTGCTCCAATTGACGATCGTCCGCTTCTTTCTTCCTAGCTTCTGCCCTCTCTTCCTCCGCGTCATACCTTTGCAGTTCCTGGTTGATAAACAGATTCGCGGCTTCTGTGTCTAATCCTGAGTCTTTCGCTTCCTGTCTCAAAATGGATCTTATCCTAATTCTCTCAGCCATTGTCAAAGAACTGGATGCTTCTAAGACTAGAGAATAGTAAGATGGAACAAGAAGGGGAAAAACTCAAAGCCGCTACGAGAAAAACAAAGTAAAAAATTTACTGAATGACCTCGTGTGTTAACTTATCGCCGCTATTATTGTCACTTAAGACTCGTAACGCAAGCAACTATGCCAATTAAATGGTAAGTTACACTAGAAAAGAATCTACTCTTACTAACAGTAGAGAAAAATTTATATTAAACAATTTAAAAGGAAAAAAAAAAATTTCCCAGAAAATGTTAATTCTCTAACAACAAACTCCGTCCCTGAAGACAATTTTTGAGATGAGACGTAGTTAACTTAATTTTAAAAAATCAGAACAATCCGTCTTTAGCTTAGCTCAACTCAAACGCTTCATAACCTTTAGTGATTGTAAAACAATCACGCAGTCCCAGCAATTATATAACCAAAAATTTTCAATTCCCTCTGCCAGAGAATACAAATGTGACAATCTTTTATTATCACTAACTGCCTGTTCCTGTGGAAAAAAACAAACCTGTCTTAATTATTGTGTGGTTGGCCCAAAATACTGAACGGCTTGGTCTAGGGGAAGTAATACTTTTAAAGATTATACCCTACTTCACAAAGACAATCAACCACACTCTATTTTAACTAAGTTCAGAATCTCGAACGAGCTAACCATATATTGTCGTAATTTTTATCTGAGAGGGTGCTGATGAATATTGGTCCCTTTAGAGTGTAAAGTGATATTGAAGGCTCTGTGAGAATAAGGATTTAGGAGAATGAGGTAGTAGATTCACAAGCGCTGGGAAGGAGCAAGGACAGTCTCTTATTACGACAATATCTGTTTTCTCACAGACTACTCCTATCTCTCTTCTGCACAAACAATTGTTTGTCAGTTCCAGTCGCTCAGGCGCGCTCACCGATTTGGTGATTCTGTCGCTCAACGTACATGAATACAGCCTACACAGATGGAAATGTTTGGAGTTTTAGGCCAACCGACAACCAACACAATTAATGATTAATACCTTTATTATCATAAAGGACTCACACATAATTGTACATTTACAGTCAAAAATCAAAGGTTACAGAATACAAATATAACAAGGGAAGAGGGGTTTTTGAGGAGAAATATCCCATCCACCGTTTCCCGTTTATATTTACTAACAGACAAAACCCGGTCCCAAAGACAAGAAAGGGGGGGGGGGGTGATCAGAGATAGGCAATTTAACCCACTGGTAAATTTATTACTCTGAGGCAAGGGGTTACAGAAAAGGGGGGGGGGGGTGTAGAGGAAAGCTAGGGTTCTCAATTGTCTCCCTTTAAATCAACAAATTTTACGGGAGGGGGAATGAACACAGTTACCCAATCCCGCTAGGAGAGATCCCGTACAAGGAATATAATGCACCTTAGTACAAGGTCGAACTAATTAAAAGGGTAAAGAAAAGATAAATCTCCTTTCATTCAAAAAAAACACACTAGGGCTGGCCATCCCCACAAACACACACGCAGACTTACCGAAAGGTGAATTCTGGCACTTCATAGGAAATACATAAAAAAACAGCACTAAACCTTGGCTTAGGTAAAAGTATTTTCTTCCGTGTACAGCCCCAGATTTTGCGGGTTGTTGAAGTTAACAAAGTGTCCCGAAATCGCTGGACGTTGAAGTTTAACGGTACTGTTTGTTTATTAGATAAAGTTCCTAAAGAAAGGCACAGGCACTTGGCTAGGCGTGAGGTATGGTGTGGTTCCTAAAATTGGCACAGCTGGTGGAGATAACTTCCTTTTTCCGTAATGTCACAAGTTAAGAAAAACACTGAGGTAAGTTCTTCTTCGGGGGGGGGGGGGGGGGGGGGAAAATCCACTGAATATACGTGACAGACAGTGTTCAGGTAGATCGATGTTTTTTCTTCACAAATAGGGGCAGTGAATAAAATATGTTCTGCTTCCAGTTTTCTTTAAGGACTCTATATGAACTAGTATTTTTAAAGTGTTTCTTGAATGGCTTTTTTCTCAGTTACGTTCAGAGGAGCGGGGCCCATTACAGGTCGCCACAAGTTTAGCTTTAAAAAGTTCATATGTTACTGGAGTTATCGAATTGAGTTTGGCAGAACTCTGTATATAATTAATAATTGCTGGGATGCAGGTTGAATGATCGTTCTGAATGAAAGATAATCAAAACAAGAAATGCATTACAAATCATATTATAATCTGACGCGATAAATTACAGTTAGCCTATTTACTTATTAGCGTCGTCAATTAACAAATCAGGAAAACTTCCCGTGAGTTAAAACAATTAAAAGCACATCTATCTATACAGAACTAAACTGTATTAAAGTTATAATTCTCTTTAACGTCTGCAAAATAAATTTACGCGTCAATTGTATTAGGAAATACTTTTAGCTGTAACATTAGTTTGCACTAGAACTTTGAAAATGGGTTTATTTAATAAGGTTAAATTTACACCACAATCCATTGAAATCAATTGAAATAACTCGACCACTGATCACTCGAAGCTAATGTATAAATTACCGTCTGCACAGAAAGAATACACTCCAATAGTCACGAAGGTAGATGAAATCCAGCAGGAATCCGACTATGCTAGTGCAACTAGGATTCTGTCAGAGCGAACGATAAAATGCAGTTTCTCGGAGTTCTCTATTTATACTTCTCGAATGTAACTTGAATGGGGCGTGTTAAATTTTCGCACCTTTCTTGAACTTGAGCAAAATTCGAGATACCTCGCCGTTGTGTTAATCGCTGCGATTCCTACGTTTTCCCCGGTCTACCGATTTCCTTCCGTCTCAGGCTTCTAGCATGAGAGTGCGAAAAGTTTCCGAGAAGCTACTCTGTGAGCTGCGAGTTCCCTGTTTCTTTAGATCGTGTACCGCCGCGATTGAATTCTGAGATCTGTCTGTCTTTGATGGTGCCACTGTTCTGAGAGCTTTGGCAACTCCCACCAGGCGGGGTGACAGCCAGGTAAGAAAATGATCTGCTGTTTATTGCTCTAGAAACAGGAGTGAGTCTGTGGCCCGTCCTCTTTTGGGCCGGCGTTAAGGAAAAGATTGCTATAAATCGTTCTCAGAAATGGTTGTGGGCGGGATTTAATCTCCCATCAAAGGCCATGCGATCTCAAACGTTCGCATAAGATAGCAGGCTACATATTAATGATCCAGCGTGTAAGGTTCTCGTGGAAATTCTGCATGTCGGTAAAAGTTACAACAGATGATCAGGGGTTCTAAAGTTATGAGAGGCCAATATTCTGTTATCATCCATCGAGTCAGGGAAATTCATTTGTCATACTTAGACGTACGTCACAATCGTCCCCACTTTTGAGGCATGGAAACTCGTTTTCATGTTTCATTTATGACAATGAAGCTGCCCTGATCGGTAGCTTTAGGATGATTGGCATCGTCGATTTTCTCCTCTTCCTCTGTGGTCCAGTTTCTACTCAAGAAGTCAGCTCCGACATTCTGTTTTCCTGGAATATATTCCACTTTGAAGGAATAAACACTCAATAGCAAGGCCCAACGCATTATCCTTGCGTTGAATTCCTTCTTGGCCCCCAGGAAAGCTAGTGGAGCATGGTCTGTTTGCACCGTGAAAGAAGTACCATACAGAAACTCATGATGGCGTCTGATGCCATGAATCAGAGCGAGACATTCTCTTTCAACGACACTGTAGTTGCGTTCCGCTTTATTCAGTTTCCGACTGCCATAATAATAATAATAATAAATTCTTTAAGCGCCAAACACGGCGCATAAGGCAGAAACCAGTGCTCTCCAGGTTGTTCGTTGTGACGCCACTCCTCTTAGCTCTTGCACATTATTTAGGCCCAACGTTCTTCCTTCTCTTATTATTGTTCTTCTGAGTGTTTCTTTTGGTCTTCCTTTTTTCCGCTTACCCTCAGGAACCCAAGTGAGCGCCTGTAGTGGTATTCTGTTGTTTTGCATTCGTAGGACATGACCGATATATGACCATCGTCTTTTCCTTATATAGTCGGAGACATATTTCTGCCTAGAGTCTTCTCTTATTTGTCGATTAGTCTTGAATTCTTTCCAACTGCCATAGGCAACTGGAAATAGCATGTTCAGGTCACTGTCATCGGCTTGCAGCAATGTTGACCCGATGTCCTGACCTGACGCATCAAATCTCAGTATGAAAGGTTTCTTAAGGTCAGGTAACCTTAGGATGGGGTATGCCGACAACTGTCCTTTCAAAGTGCTATACGCGTGTTCGCACTTTTGATCCCATATGACTTTATCAGGACAACCTTTCTTTGTGAGGTCAGTCAGAGGTGCCGTCAGTCCGTTGAAGTTCTGGATGTACTTCTGATAGTATGCACATAGCGATATGAAGGAACGTACGTCTGTAAAAGGTTCTTTCTTCTTTATTTGTTTATTTCCCACTCTGTAAAGTGTCAGTCTGTATGCTCTGTAAGGAAGAGTGGTGTGTTGTTGAGATCAGGCATGCTCCAGTCTACCCAGCTGTAAATGGGTAACTCACCCTAGTCCTGAGTTAGGGAAGGCAAAGGCTCCATGGGAAGCAGGCCCTAAACTTGGTCACTTCAACCGACGCAGGATGGTGTATGTATGGAGTAGAAGTGTAGAGTGTGATTACCGCGAATGGTGTACTGTTCGTGTGCTGACCAATATAACCACTCATACACTTGTGTCTACAAGGCACCAATGCAGACTGCTGGAATCTTTGTTTACTCAATTTATTCAGACGTACACACTGGGACATACGAGTACATCATGGTATGTTGACATATCAATTTGTAGGTATACATAGCAGATCTGAAGTCATGACACATTCAGAAATAATGGGCAGTACATCAAAAGTTCAATGTCATGATACATTATGGCCGCATCCCCTATCTGACTAAACGCGTCAGTGAAGGCAGATCGGTAAATAACTAAAGTTACTTGACGTCCATAGTTTGTAGTATATATTATGAAACCACGAAGGGGGGTTTCTAGCAAGATTGAGATCTCCCTGTCACTGTCCGATAATAGGATAAATAATCTGTTCTCTTGGCAGTGATCAAAACATATGATGACCGAAATCTAACATGGCCGCCTCCCTGAGTTGTCGTTCACTCATTCATAGGAAGGAGAATATAAGCCAGAGTTAATTTATAATGGGTATATAAATGATTTCATAAATGTTTCCATACAGCTCTACGGTGATCAGGTTAATTCACGTAGCCATAACCGCTGTAGGAAAGTCTGTCATCTTCGTCGATACAAAACACGACCCTAGCGATACGAAGCACAATGTTCCATCTAGGTCGAATCGACATGAGATCATCAAAATAGGGTCTGGCAATACATGGAGTCCGAATTATACATTGTACCGTACCTTAGGAGAGTCTCTAACATAAACTATAGTAGAGATACCATCTCCTTTAGAAGAAAAACACTTCATGAATCATATTTTCTTAAGAATCTACCAGCCCTTTGAAAAGTGCGTACCCGCCATTATCACGGTACATCGGAACTCATCACGACTTGTCAAGACAACTCATACTTCCGCTAGACCGGAATAATAAGAATCTAGTCCCGCCTACCCATCCAAAATATACAATATAGGACTGATTCTACTTGTACTAATAATATGTAATACATATGAATTCAGGCCATAAACATAATAAGCAAATTAATCTATTTTCTGGCCCTAAAAATAAGTACAAATATAAGAGCAATATCCGTGCGCCGGATCAATATCAAGAACGATTACTCCTATAATCAAAAGTGTGAATCAAACATGGATTATCTCGCTTTCCCCATAGACAGCATTCTCATACACAAATGAATGAATGTCTATATTTTTCCCATATTAAATAGCCATATCGATTTTTGTAATATGTGCGTCAAAATATGCACGCAACAGATTACCACACCCCTCGGGAAAAAAAAAAAATGGTACATTTTTTTTTTTGAAATACATCTAGGAGCAACATACAATAGGCTCACAACGCACCAATAACAATGCGCAGATGATAAGCATAAGTTTTATGACCTTAGAGAAAGTACTTCTCTAAGTATAAATATTTCCAGAGAGGTGTCACCAACGCATACTACAATATTAGCAATGACACAATTTCCACATTAGTTTATACATAAATTTCATCTAAGATATCTTAACATCATGATCATCAAAGACGAAAAACATTGAAAGATCAGCGGTGAATAAATATCAATGAACCGCTAAGTAGTGTTACAATCAATATATGATATATTACATATGTGTACACATTTCAACATAGAAACAACTGTATCAAAGTTGTATAACAGTTATGAATCATGTGGGCATCTAGACAAAATATCTGCCATCACATTTTCTGACCCACGGATAGCTCGCACCGAAAAATGAAATGGCTGTAGAGCAATCGCGTATCGCGTTGATCTCGCGCTCTTCAGATTTTTACTCTGAATAGCCGTAAGAGCTTTCTGGTCAGTTTCCACAATGAAATGCGCGCCCAGAAGAAATCTTTGCAGTTTAAGGATTGACCAAACCATAGCCAATAATTCACGGTCTAGGACCGAGTAATTCTTCTCTGCGGCATTTAATTTCCGAGAAATATACATCACAGGATGCAGAGTTCCAGAGTACTCTTGCATTAGTGCAGCTCCAATCCCGGTGGATGAAGCGTCACTACGAAGAATAAATGTCTTATCCTTAGAAGGCAATACTAGGATAGGTGAAGTAGAAAACATAGTTTTAACCTTATCCAAAGAGGATTGACATTCTTGAGTCCAATGGACTACATTAGGAGACCCTTTCTTTAGCAAGGAAGAAAGAGGTGACATAATGGAGGACAGATTCGGGATGAATCGTCCATAAAATTGTATTAGACCTAAGAGACTTCGTACTTGCTTTTTAGTCTTAGGAATAGAAATGTTAAGTATCTTACTTGTATTATGGTCTTCTGTTTTTAGGAACCCATGACCAACACGGTGTCCTAAGAAAGATATTTCGCTAAAACCAATACATGCTTTCGATGGTTTCGCTGTCAGGTTATGCTCGCGTAAGATAGACAATAGTTCATTTATACCATTATAGTGATCGTTCCAAGTATCACTGAAAAGACAGATGTCATCAAGATACGCAATGACATCTGAGCGATGAGATAGGATTCGACGCATCATGCGTACAAATGTTGCAGGGGCGTTCATAAGACCGAAAGGCATGAAATTCCATTGGAATAGACCCCTAGGCGTCGAAAAAGCAGTAAACGGTTTGGCGTGTTCGGATAGTGGAACTTGCCAATATCCCTTAGACAAATCGAGTTTAGTAAAGAAGTGAGAATTCGATAGTCTCGTAAGTAGCTCTTCTAGTAAAGGCATAGGTTCAGCATCGAATTTAGTCACTTGATTCAATTTGCGATAATCCACGCAAAGACGTATGTTATTGTCTTTTTTCCGTACTATAACCATCGGCGAAGAATATGCTGATGTGGATGGTTCAATAATTTTTAACTCTATCATCTCATCTAACTCTTTCTCTACCTGTGCTTGAAAATGTATCGGGATAGGATACGGTCTGACTCTTATAGGACTATGGTCAGTAAGAATAATGTCATGTTGAATGACATCAGTTTGACCAGGAATGTCAGTAAGGACATCCTGAAATTGTTCTAACATAGTAGAAACTTGTTTCTGCTCTCCTGGAGATAATTCTGGAGAAATTGCAACATCTTTCCATGATTCATTAGAGTGAAGAGGAATCATTGGAAAAGGTAAATTTACATCCGAGAAACTCGTTTCCTCATCCTGTATTACTGACAGAGATGAGTACTGTCCATGTTGGACTGGAAAATCGTCCGTTGCCTGGAAAACAGGTTGTAAATAATCAGGACGTTCATGGAATTCCGTGAGCATGTTGATGTGGAAGGTTTTACGCTTCCCGTCAATATCGACGATATAGTCAACATCGGAAACTTTTGATATTATATCGTACGGACCTTTCCAAGAAATGAGAAGTCTATTTTCCCTACAAGGTAGCAAGACAAATGCTTTGTCACCTGGACAAAGTTGTCGCAAACATCTCTTTTTATTGGCAAATTCCCTTGCCTTCTGTTTCGCAAATTCAGAAGAAGCAGTTGCCAATTTGCATGCTTCAATAATCTTGTGTCTAAGTGCGATGACATATTCATAAGAGGATTTTGTGTCATCGACAATATTATCAGCAGTTATAAGATCATGAAGTAAGGACATAGGACCTCGCGGTTTCGCGCCAAAGACAAGTTCAAAGGGAGAAAATCCTGTATGTTCGTTGGCGACCTCTCTATATGCAAAGAGAGCCGCGGGTAAAACCCTATCCCAATCCTGAGGATGATCTTCTGTTATCTTACCTAGTAGGTTTTTCAGAGTTCTATTCAAACGTTCCACCATCCCATTGGACATAGGATGATAAATACTACTCAGCGATCTCTCTATCTTCAGAGTCGACATTACTTGAGACATGGTATCCGATATGAGTTGGGTACCATGGTCGGATAATATTTCTGCTGGAAACCCCAGACGAGAAAATATTAACCAAAGAGCATCTGCGACATCAGCAGTAGTTATGCTCTTTAGAGGAACAGCCTCCGGCCAACGTGTGCACATATCAACACACGTCAAAATAAATTGGTGTCCTCTAGCAGACTTTATCTTAAATGGACCAATGATGTCTATCGCCATTTTTTGAAATGGCCGAATGGGAATGTCTGCAGCCTGAATAGGTGCATCATGGCGTGGACCTCTGGATTTAATCTCTTGACATACTTTACAAGATCGACAATAGATTCGTATGTCCTTATTCACAGCAGGCCAAAAGAAAGATTGAAGAACTCTAGCTTTAGTACGGGAAAAACCCATATGTCCAGCACACTGCGAATCATGAGCGTGCTGTAAGATTTTAACTCTCATATTTTTAGGCACAAGGATTTGAGAATGAATGGACTTAGCGGAGTCTTGTACCATACGTACAAGTACGCCATTCTTCATCGTAATCCAAGATTTACGATTTGTATCCTTATTCGGATCACCTTTTGTTGCCAGAGTAAAGAATTTCTTTAGAGTAGGATCATCTTCCTGCTGTTTGATAAAGGAATCGTGGGAAATCTCCAAGGGATCATCTTGGATCTGCGCATCATTATCTTCAGAATGTGAAGATTGTGGCATATTAAGAGCTTGAGCCCTAGTGATTACTGCATTAGCAGATTGCATATTAACATTTTCCCAATTAGAAATTTGCTGTGGAGTGCATTCTTTCACTCCATGAATGCGACCGATGATAAGATCAGCGATCGGATTCGGCAAGAGACATGCTTGCACCTCTCCTGTAAAGAAAGGCGTAGCAATATTGATAATGGCAGTGGAGTACTTCTCCAATGTGCCACCAAATGTTACACATTTGACTATATTGCCTGTAGCTCGAGAAGGATTTACGAGTGATTGCCTCACTCCAATGGTAGTGCACCCCGAATCGAAAAGAATTGATACCGGAGTACCATCTATTAGGCCCCTATTAAAGACAAGAGCACCCCTTCCATTATGCGCAATTGACGCATGGAGAGCGGGAAGCGGGTGACCGCAGCTTAAAGTAGAAACTGTGGTTGGATCGAATAATGTTTTGCATTGCGAACACTCAGATGCTCTAGCAAAATCGAAAGCGGAATTTGCTACACTATTGGAGTCTTTTTTATCATTATTCTGATTATCGGTGTCGTGGAACTCCTGTTGTGCAGAGTTAGCCTGGTAATAAGATTTACCATGTCTTTTGTGTTGTGATCTACCTCGGTTATAATTGTCTCTATAATTATTATTTGCCTCTGTTATAACCCCTATTTGGGTTTGAATCATAATATTCATGATCATAATCATCATGCTCATTATATTGAGTATCCCTGTAATATTGTTTCTTTTGTCTCCATGAAGCACTTGGGTAGTTCCTATAGCTACTCCCTTTCCGAGAATTTCTAACATTATGGGTACCCCTCGCGTGTCGAGGACTATCAGCCCGATTCCAGTTCTTCGAAGAAGAACCCTGATTTGAGTGGTTATCTTGGTTTTGATACTTATTCCAATTAACCTTTTTATCAAATTTATTTTTAGCTCCTTGGAATTTGTGTGAGTAATTCTGATTATATTCTGTTGCCGAAGCAACTGGCATACTCTCTTTAATGTTAGAGTTACTAAGAATCATGTCAGGGTGTGCCGTGGCATACTGGTCACAATATTCTTCCATTTGCTTTATTGTACCAGGTTTACGCTCATGTAAGAACTCTAGGAATGATTTATTTACAGAAGACATGACCTTGTCTCTTAGCAATAAATCCGTAAGACCATCAAATGTTTTCTCTGTTTTGGATAATTCAATCCATCGTGAAAGTGTAATTCGTGCTTTTGAGATGAAATCTGAGAATTCTACACCTACCTCAGGTCTCATTGTTTTAAACAAAAGACGGTAACCTTCCTCAGACAGCTGATATCTCTTTATCAAAGCTGCCCTAACAGCATCATAATTATCTTTGTCGGCCTCTTCAACAAAATATAACTTACTCAGAGACTCCCCTTTTAGATTTTCAGACAACTGATTCACATACTGTGATTTGTCAACATTATGAGATCGACAAGCCCGTTCAAATCTAGAAAGCCAAAATGTTATGTCATCACTGGTAGGGTTAAACGCTGGTACCTTGACCTTGTACACAAAGGGTTTACCATTACCACCAGATGCCTGATTAACATTACTCATACATGTCAATTTTAATTTCTCTAATTCAAACTCATGTTCTCTTATTGCTTTTCTCTCTTCAGCTTCTCTATCTAATCTTCTCTGTTCTGCAGCAGCTTCTAATTTTTTCTGTTCTGCAGCAGCAGCAACTTCTAATTTTTTCTGTTCTGCAGCAGCTTCTAATTTTTTCTGTTCTGCAGCAGCAGCAACTTCTAATTTTTTCTGTTCTGCAGCAGCTTCTAATTTTTTCTGTTCTGCAGCAGCTTCTAATTTTTTCTGTTCTGCATCAGCTTCTAATTTCTTCTGTTCTGCATCAAATCTCCTTTCCTCCACTTGCATCTGCAATTTCTTAAGTTCAGCAGCAGTATCAGCTTCTTTTTCTAATCTTTTTTCTTCAGCTAGAGCTTTCCTTTCTTCTGCAGCAGCTTTTTTTTCTTCTATTTGAAGTTTTCTCTCCTCAGCCGCAGCTTTTTTTTCCTCAGCAGCAGCTTTTCTTTCTTCAGCAGCAGCAGCAATTTTTTTCTCTTCTGCAGCTAATGCTTTGTCATATTGAGCAACAGCCCATTGTTCTAAGTCTTTTCCAGTCTTATCAAGAGATTTTCCTTGTGCAATAAAATAATCTAATGTAGACATATTGTCTTCTTAAATCAGAAACCTGAAAAAGTAAATAAATTACCCTCTTTCACGTTAATGGGAGACAAGTCTATACCATAGACTTAGTCTTAGTCCAAACTTGTATGGTTTATAATAACCAATGATAACTTGAGTACCTGTGGACAACAATAACTGTATCTCAAATACTGTGGGAGACAAGCCTTACAAAGGTCTTGTATACCTCAATGTAATCAAAGATCACTTGGGTACCTGTGGAAAATAATCATAAAGTACTGATCTGTACTATACTATCAGTGTATACCACTATAACTCCTATGTCATATGTCAACTAAAGACATTACAAAGGACAAACAAGAAAAGACAATATGAACACATTTGCAGAGATCAAATTAAATTAAATAGGAGAAATGAAAAAAAATGATCACAGAAACCGTGATGATAACTGCAATAAGATAACAAGACAAATAACGCCACAGTGTATAAACATAAGGGTGTAAAAAACTGAAATGAAAGAAAAGATGAGACCTACAATTATACAAACAAATCAAACAAAACTAAGGAACACAAAATTATTAACAAAAACAACGAAGAAAAGAACACCTCATCACAACTAACAGAAATAGCAGCAAATTGTTGCTAACAAATTTCCAATTAAGAAAATGTGTACCTATAGAATACTAGTACAATACCAATGTCACTCGGCATACCTTGTACTAGTCACACAGAACATAAACTAATTTAATACATAACAAATAACATGTAAGCATAAATAGCATATAGCATACAATATAATTTATGTCATGAATGGAATGTGTTGCAGGTATAGTGTTGTAAAGCAGGCACAGTTTATTTTAATACTAATAACTTGCCACTTTATTCAGTAATAGATTTAATTTTAAACTATTACACTGTCAATTTTTCTCTGTTGAGCATATGAAGATCCAACGATGAACTATGCACTTTATGTTCAACAACACTGTGATTCTTCTGTACGTTGAGAAATGTCAACAATACTGCTCCAGATATTTTCTACACTTGATACCACTGTCCTGTGTAATACTGTCTGTACAGCGAAAAACTGTCAACAAGCGCTGACCTAGATACAGCATCCTATCGGTAATACAGGTCAAGCTGACATCGACTGTATAGCTGTCCTACTGGTGTTGATGTGGTCAAACAAATGTTCTTTCAGCTGTAAACTGTGATTCTCAACACAAAACTGCGTAAGCTGGACCCAGGAATCTGGCTCGCCACTGTAAAGGTTCTTTCTTCTATATTTCCCGCTCTGTAAAGTGTCGGTCTGTATGCTCTGTAAGGAAGAGTGGTGTGTTGTTGAGATCAGGCATGCTCCAGTCTACCCAGCTGTAAATGGGTAACTCACCCTAGTCCTGAGTTAGGGAAGGCAAAGGCTCCAGGGGAAGCAGGCCCTAAACTTGGTCACTTCAACCGACGCAGGATGGTGTATGTATGAAGTAGAAGTGTAGAGTGTGATTACCGCGAATGGTGTACTGTTCGTGTGCTGACCAATATAACCACTCATACACTTGTGTCTACAAGGCACCAATGCAGACTGCTGGAATCTTTGTTTACTCAATTTATTCAGACGTACACACTGGGACATACGAGTACATCATGGTATGTTGACATATCAACTTGTAGGTATACATAGCAGATCTGAAGTCATGACACATTCAGAAATAATGGGCAGTACATCAAAAGTTCAATGTCATGATACATTATGGCCGCATCCCCTATCTGACTAAACGCGTCAGTGAAGGCAGATCGGTAAATAACTAAAGTTACTTGACGTCCATAGTTTTGTAGTATATATCATGAAACCACGAAAGGGGGGGTTTCTAGCAAGATTGAGATCTCCCTGTCACTGTCCGATAATAGGATAAATAATCTGTTCTCTTGGCAGTGATCAAAACATATGATGACCGAAATCTAACATGGCCGCCTCCCTGAGTTGTCGTTCACTCATTCATAGGAAGGAGAATATAAGCCAGAGTTAATTTATAATGGGTATATAAATGATTTCATAAATGTTTCCATACAGCTCTACGGTGATCAGGTTAATTCACGTAGCCATAACCGCTGTAGGAAAGTCTGTCATCTTCGTCGATACAAAACACGACCCTAGCGATACGAAGCACAATGTTCCATCTAGGTCGAATCGACATGAGATCATCAAAATAGGGTCTGGCAATACATGGAGTCCGAATTATACATTGTACCGTACCTTAGGAGAGTCTCTAACATAAACTATAGTAGAGATACCATCTCCTTTAGAAGAAAACCACTTCCTGAATCATATTTCCTTAAGAATCTACCAGCCCTTTGAAAAGTGCATACCCGCCATTATCACGGTACATCGGAACTCATCACGACTTGTCAAGACAACTCATACTTCCGCTAGACCGGAATAATAAGAATCTAGTCCCGCCTACCCATCCAAAATATACAATATAGGACTGATTCTACTTGTACTAATAATATGTAATACATATGAATTCAGGCCATAAACATAATAAGCAAATTAATCTATTTTCTGGCCCTAAAAATAAGTACAAATATAAGAGCAATATCCGTGCGCCGGATCAATATCAAGAACGATTACTCCTATAATCAAAAGTGTGAATCAAACATGGATTATCTCGCTTTCCCCATAGACAGCATTCTCATACACAAATGAATGAATGTCTATATTTTTCCCATATTAAATAGCCATATCGATTTTTGTAATATGTGCGTCAAAATATGCACGCAACAACTGCACATCCAGAACGATGGAAAATTGGAGATCACCAGGGCAGCAATGGAAATAATGAATGTAAATTTGTTAGGACTGTGATACACCAGTTGAAATATAAATTCTGACAGCTTTAAATTAAATTATTTTGGAGGAGATAGCATGAAAAGTAAGCATAATTTTTTATGTTGAAAGATCAGGAACAGTAAAGGGATTTAGGGCAATGTGGCCGTACAGCGGATGATGTTAGTGTTGATGGTACTTGTCATATAGTGGGACTAGTATCACCATCCCGCAGTGGGCAGCTAGGTGTTGATGATGCTATGTTAAAACAAATCTTGACGATATAACATCACACGACATACAGATGATGGGATGGAGAACATCTAGCGAAAAGTACTGCACTCAACCAGCGGGGAACAACAAAGATGATGTTTATTTACAGCTAGTCATCAAATCCGCTGAAATCATAATTCATGCCCAACCTTTCCTCTAATAACAATGTTCATAGGCAACTTTTGTAATACATCTTCTCTCGCTCCATCATTTTTTCTTATATAGTCTGATGCTGTCTCTAAGATTTACTAGCTCATCTACTGTTCTGTTCTGGTTTCCTAACCCTTGATAAGGCCCATAGTACTGGTGAAACTAATCGATGTATCTTTGATATAAGACTGGTCTAACCACCAGGGCTGTTTATTTGTAACAATAGTCACTTGTTCCACGCTGCCCCTAGCTACTGTCTATTGTCTCTACATCTAACACAACATACCTGTTCGTCTTGTAGTCTTGACAAATTGTTAACTCAATCTTGAACTGGCGACATTGTCTTTCTTGTCTTTATCTATCATCTGTTAAAGGTGGCGTTTGAGTGTCTTGTTGGTTCGGCAAAATATTTTGATACAATACTGTGACCACAGCAACCAACCACCTTCAGTGGCTTGTTCGCCAGAATGAACCATCAAACATCGCTCGCCACTACACAACTTTAATACATAGCAAACTTGCTATCCTACGCTAAGCGTGTTCCAAATCAGAATGCTTTCATCTTATTCCCAATTTAACATTTCTCCGTTCTCTGCTAAAATGTGTTCACCCTTGCAACACTTTCTCGTGCGTGTTTATTTTTATCACTCACCAAAACCTTTCAAGGGATGTAATTCAAAGTCATCTCCCTTTGCTGATTAAACTCAAAACCCATACAATCTTCTTTAATCTTCTTACTAAGATGATAGGAAACTCTTTACAGAGCGATACAACAGGAAGCAATCTGATCATCAGAAGAAGTCTCCCCCCCCCCCCCCCCGTCCAACAAGTGTTTCGGCCCGATTACTCCTTTACACTCTAAGGACTTAGGGTCATGACTCCCAAGCGTCTCAGCCTCCTGTTGTCTTGTATCGAAAATGAACCCATTTCACATATGGTAGCAACTTTTAAATCCACAATCCGCCAGCCGTGGAGGCAATTGTGAAAGCAACAAAGAGAAGACAAATTATTCCGTTCGTTCAGTCGCACATCACAACTAAGGACACACACTGAGACACCAGCGCGAAGCCGACGAGTCTAGCCTCTGCAATTCTGTTCCTGACACCCCTTATAGTATACACCGCCTGTTGCCCCTGAGTCACAGCCCTTTCACTAGTACACCAAAAAATCAGCGTATTGTGTACCGCAGCGTTTATTGTCACGATTTCCATTGCGGTTGTTCCACAGCCAGCCTGATGCCTTTTCGGCAGTTTCACTAAGCCTCTTCAGTGCCCTTGTTCTCGACTGTCCCCTCAGCCCCAACAGTTTCAATAAATCATACACTGATGCAGCCACAAGCCCTCTTGCGCCCACTTCAACAGCCATGACCCTTGCAGTGAACCCATCGTGTCTCAGATCCACGGACAGATCGCTATACTTGGCCGCTTTGAATGAATGTTGCTCGTCTAATCAGGATTCAAATGGCACGGTCAGTTCAATCAGTATGACCTGAAGCGTTGCTGAAGAATGAAGCACTATATCCGGCCGTCTCCGAGATTTTCTGATACTCTCTGGATATGCCCCTCGTCCAGGTAGGTCTACCACCATCTCCCAGTCGTTTGCACTGTCAAGAAGAGATGGTAAACTGCTACCAGGTTTACTCGGTTTGGGGTGTGCTGACTTTCCTGCCCTCAGAAAGTATGTATTTGCGGTGCTCGGCCTGGGTTTGCTATTCGCCTTCATCCTTGCCAGATCTATTGTCGCAGCAAGCTCATTTAGCACTTTGTTATGGCGCCAAGTGTATCGCCCTTGCCCTAATGACACCTTACACGCTGAGAGCACGTGTTCAAGTGTCTGCCTCCCCTGGCACAGGGGGCACTGCTCATCATCCGACTTTCCCCATTTCACAAGGTTGATGGCCGACGGCAGCAGGTCATACATTGATCTAACAACGAAGCTGAGCCTAAGAGGTGCCATATGCCATATATCATTCCATGTCAAGGACCTCTGCAGGGCTCCTTCCCATGTAGTCCATTGGCCTTGTTGGACCTGCTGCACTGCTTTTTGTAACCTCTTATCATTCTCAGCTCCTCGTATCTCCTGAACTACCATGTCTCTGCGCTCCCTGCTTGATGCCTTGGACCACCAGCGGGTGTCTCCATGACCAAATCCCCGTCTATTCGTTTGTGTGTATCCGATTACCTCTCTCAGTTTGTGTGACTCTTGGGCAGCTTCAACAGCTTCTTCCACTCTCTACTTCCTTCCCGTTTTCAGTGTGGGCTAAATGGACTTAACCACATCATCAGCTGACTCGCGTAGCATCATTGCAAACCTTGCCT
The DNA here is from genome assembly GCA_024509875.1 of Oreohelix idahoensis. Classification (NCBI taxonomy): domain Eukaryota; kingdom Metazoa; phylum Mollusca; class Gastropoda; order Stylommatophora; family Oreohelicidae; genus Oreohelix; species Oreohelix idahoensis. The sequence goes on along the minus strand of JAMPIV010001256.1, from coordinate 1,528,697 downwards.
TTCCAACTTTGTACTCTTCAACAACTGACTTGAAGGGAAGCAGAAGTTTTGACTTTTTGCAGTACAGTGCTACATCTGACAGACCTGGTGGTACCCCTAGCCATTTTTTCATGAACTTGTTGACCTTCTGCTCTATAGCTTCCACTGTACTTGTGCTTATTTCATATATAAGCAGTGGCCACAGCAACTTCGGTATCAACATGAACTGGAGGCACCACAGTTTGAACTTTCCCAGGAGTCTGCTTTGGTCTATGATCTGTAGTCCTCTGGCTGCCATTTCTATTGTCTGTTGCACTGCCTTCGAGTCTTTTAATGAGGCATCGTACACCCTGCCAAGACTTTTAACAGGTTCCTCAATGACAGTAGGGATTCTTTGGCTGGAAACCATGAATATGACCTCTGCTATCTTCCCTTTCCTGACTGATAGGCTTCTCGACTTCTTGGGTTTGAAACTCATTCTGCACCAGCTGACTAGTTCATCCAGGCGTGCTAACATCCTCTGGGCCTGATGTTCATCTGATGTCAGAATTGTTGTGTCATCCATGAATGCTTTGAGCGGTGGCATGTGACACATTCCACCGAGCTTTGGACCTATAGCCATTCCTTCAGCCGCATTGAGGATTACCTGCATAGCCATCACGAATAGTATCGGAGAGATGGTACATCCCATCGTAATTCCAACTTCAAGGCCAATCCACTTCGTTGTGTACTCTCTGGTTGAAAATCTGACAGAAAACCCTGCGAAATACAGCTTCAGCATTGCTGCAATCTCTTGTGGAACATGATACATTTCTAGGGCCTGCCACAACATCTGGTGTGGAACGGATCCATAAGCATTCGCTAGATCCAACCAGATTACATGGAGGTTTGTTCTGTCAGACTTTGCCTTTTGGATTGCTTCCCAGATCATTGTGGCATGCTCTAGACATCCTGGTGTACCTGGGATACCTCCTTTCTGAATGGTAGTGTCAATGTACCCATTTGCCAGGAGGTATGTAATGAGTCTTTTCGCCATCACTGAGAAGAATATCTTCCCTTCCACATTGAGTAGTGAGATTGGCCTGAACTGACTGATGTCTGTGGAATTTTGTTCCTTCGGAACTAAAACTTTACTATGCAAATCAGTCCAACCATAATTTAGAACTCACATGATATCCTATACTAAACCCAAAACACCAAGCTACATCTCCCAAGACTTACAAGTCTTTTATGTTTGGACATGCGCACTAATATAACCGACTAGGTTGAACGGGATGTGCCTTGCCAAAACGAGGCAAAACTTTATAAAAAAAAATAATAATCTCCCAAAAGGGGACCTACGGAGTTACCTCCCTTCCCTCAAAACACTTTTCTGCTCATTTCACTTCCCCTTTACAAAGACATATAGTCTATTAACAACTCCATTTAACTTTCCCAAATGTGACATAAATTAATACTGAGACAACTGTGAAGCCCCACTAATAGTTGTGGTACAAATGTTTGGTTGAGAGAAAGAGCGACACCGCAGCTTACCAGTGATCATGATCTACTGAAAACTTTGCTTTCATGATTAGCCACTCATTCAAATTGCCATTAGTGATCTCTTGTTTGTGTTTTGCACTTATATTCAGAGATTCCGTTGCTGGTTTTATGATAGAATTTCCTTCATATACTCCACACATCTAGATCTTGGTTTCTTGCTTAATTGCTGACATTGTGTCATGTTTTAGCCTTTGCATATCGTGTCGTGGTTTTGTTTCTTCTTTGGCAGGGTTCTAGTGAGGCTGTGAAGTATCTTCAGTTCTCCTTATTTTAAATACAGCCTTCTGTGCTTCCTCTCATGTTTTAAATGTATTTCCTTTTGTTGTCAGGCACTTATTTTAAATTTCTTCGTCCAGAATTCAGAACATTTGATCACGGGACTCGTCAAGAAATGATAGGAGAAAACGTTGGTGTGCACAACCTGAGGATGGTAACACATCTCCTGTGTTGTTTCATTCTTTCTATTCCCTTTCACCGAGCATAAACCTTTCAATACACAGACACTTGGACACTCTAAAGAAAACACACACTTTTGAATTGATAATTAACTAACTATGAAGTTGATTTAATATTTTACTTCAATTATATAATAGTAACATGATGCTGACCACATCACCCCTAGTGTGCCGATGGTCACGAAAATACAGGCCTAACACCGTATTCTCAATAGGCGTGTAACAGGATCTTTTACCTTATATAATAGTAACCCAATAACATTTTTCATCTAATGTTAATATTAGTTTTGGTTAAAACTAAAGACAGATGACAGAATAAAATAATTGTTATACCTTAACTGGGTATAGATCGCAGATAACATGTTTGGAAGGTTATGATTCTAACCGTTTGACTACAAATATTCCTTGACGCATGTATTTTTATTTTAACTGTATTGCTGCAGTGTTCATCACACGCAAGGCAAAGGTAATTTGCAACAGAATGCTGCAGTCTATGCATTTCAAACTCATTTTATACGAAAGAAACTATATCTATACTGATAATAAACATGGAAAAAATCAGCTGCAGTCAAGAGTGACAGCCTAACTGGAGATTAATCGTTATCCTGTGGGGTAGGCTATAGAGCCACCACTGCAGCTGGTCATTTTGCAGGAAGCCTGCACTAAGCATTCACATGTTCTTACACAAGTGGTTTCTGTAGCAAGTTGCTTTACATGAGGAGGTTGCTAGTCTCATGCACAACCTCGTATTAATGGCTTTGTGCGACATGCGTAAGGAAGCAGTAGTTCTTCCTTTGTCTCGTCAGATCTCCGTCAACTACACTGGGCTGATTGGAGAGACAACATCCATGTTGTGTACCTTGTTATAACGTCTCTGTGACTAGGGGGTCAAGATCAACAACAATTCGTGACGAGCAAAATATGGGTCCATAATAAATGACTTGACTCTTGAATAACGATCCTTCGATATATTGTCACATTTCACACAAGTAAAATCCACCCATCTGGGTAAACAACGTGCTTCAGTCACTATGTGCAGCTCTATTGGCATTTTACCTGCTTCTTCCAAAGTGAAGTTCCAGGGATTGTTAACATCTCTGTGGTTAGGGGAGAATAACAACAACAGCTCGTGACAAAACAAAATATGGGTCCCCTACACATGACTCGACTCTCGAATGACGATACATCAATATATTATATTTCAAATAAGAGTAATACAATTTATGGGTCAACACAGCCATTCCACAGAAATGTCCATTTTAACAATAACCATCAGTACAATATGTACAGGCATTGCACATTGATAATGCCCATTCCGAAAAGAAACACCAGTTCAATATCCAAGTTTGCATACCCATGTACATAAGTAATGCATTGATAATACCAATGTGGCGAAGGTAAACTTCGTTGAATGTCACAAAAACCAAACATTATTTCTGCCTGTAGTATCCCATCATAAGTCTCTATTTGCAGCAAACATCATTATATCTTCCGCTACTTCTTGATGGACATTGAATATTTGTATCACTAATTAATAAAATCCAAAGAATATCTCTACACACATTGACTTCACATCCAAAACTTATACAAACATTCTGACGTCAAATCCACAATAACATTCACATAAAAAAACGCACTGCCATCAATGGTACCTATACCTTGTAGCGGTATGGCAGCTTGTGTACCCTGACAATCCCCAGAGCTATGCCAGTGGGAGTTTTACTCCTGGTAGGTTCAACCATGCTGGACTGGTCTGCGTGGGTAGGGGTCAGACAAAAGCTGGTACCCTGGTCCTCCAGGTTGGGGGTTTTAGCACAGGGCCGACACCCCTGTCTGTGTAAAAAATCACACACGTTACGGAAACAGCAATAAATGGAAATACTTTGATGCGGGACGGACATCCGGAGTCTCAGGCTCGTATGACTGACAGTGGTGAAAGCCGAAAGGAAGCCACTGGCATGAAAACGGATGCCCAGACCGCAAAACACGAAACCAGAATTGGTTTTTGGAATGTCAGAACTATGAACGAGGCAGGAAAGCTGAGACAGATTACAGCAGAGATGAGGAACTACAAACTACATATCCTGGGAATAAGCGAGAGCAGATGGACAGGGATGGGGAGAATAAAAACAGCTACAGGGGAAACAGTACTTTATTCTGGTAGAGAGGACGGTCAGCACAACGAAGGTGTAGCCATTATCCTTAAGAAAGGAATGGAAAGGTCTCTACTGGAATGGAAACCCATTAACAACAGACTAATAAGAGCAAGACTGAGAGGGAGATTCACCAACACCACAATTATACAATGTTATGCACCAACAAATGACAGCGACGAAGAGATCAAGGACGAGTTCTATCAACAGGTACAAAAGGAAATGGAAACTGTACCCAGGTACGATCTTATTATAGTAATGGGAGACCTAAATGCGAAAGTTGGAACACACAATAATTATAACGAAAGAGTAATGGGGAAATGCGGCAGTGGAACAGTAAATGAGAATGGGGACAAATTAATAAGCTTCTGCAGTATTAACAACCTGGTCATCGGAGGAACACTTTTTCAACACAAAGAAGTGCACAAGTTAACATGGGAATCACCAAACGGACGAGACAAAAACCAGATAGATCACATAATGATCAATGGCAGATGGAGACATGCACTACAAGACGTGAAAGTAAGAAGAGGCGCAGATGTGGGAAGTGATCATCACCTAGTAGTAGCAAGACTGAAGGTGAAACTCAGAGCTGCTGGACCAGTTGCAGTCAAACAGAAAAGATACAACATCACGAAACTTAAGGACCCCCTCACCAGAAAAGCGTTTGTGGTCGACGTAAAGAGACGATATCTGATTACCAAAAGCCAGGAAAGAACAGAGACCGACGATGTGGACCAGAAATTCAACACCATCTCAACAATATATAAAGAAAGCAGCAAGTCATGCTTGGGATTCCAGGAAAGAAAGAGCCAAGACTGGATAACACCAGAAACGCTAAACACCATAGCGAAGAGAAAGGAAATGAAAAGGAAGAAAACAGAAGCTAAGTCTCCCAGGTTAAAGGCAATATATAGTGAACAGTACAGTCAGCTGGACAAGGAAGTAAAACGTCAAACCCGTGCTAACAAAAGGACATTTCTGGATGACCTTGCAAGACAGGCAGAAGAGGCAGCACTGAGAAATGAACAAAGCACAGTTTATAAAATAACTAAAGCTATCAGTGGAAAACGAGGTGCAAACAACATAACGTTAGTAAGAGACAAGCAAGGAAATCTCATCACCACAGCACAGGGGCAGGAAACAAGGTGGGCAGAGCACTTCAGAGAAACACTGAATAAGGAACCACCAGAGACTCAGCTGAATGTTCCTGAGGCTGAAAGTGACTTAGACGTAAATACAGACATTCCACGAAAAGAAGAAATTATCACAGCTATCAAAGGGCTAAAAAATGGAAAAGCGCCTGGTCACGACAATCTGAATGCTGAGCTATTCAAGACAGACCCTGAACTAGCAGCAGAACTATTAGAACCACTATTTGCACAAGTCTGGGAAACTGAGACAACACCAACAGAGTGGAGTAAAGGAACAATTGTCAAATTGCCCAAGAAGGGCGACCTTGCAGACTGCAACAACTGGAGAGGAATTACCCTCCTCTCAGTTCCCAGCAAAATACTAGGCAGGATAATCATCCAGAGAATTTCAAAAGCAGTTGACCATAAACTGAGGAAAGAACAAGCGGGCTTCAGAAAGAACAGAAGATGTGCAGATCATATATTTGCCCTCAGGAACATTATAGAGCAGTGCTCAGAATGGCAGAGACAGCTGTACATTAACTTTGTTGATTTTGAAAAGGCTTTCGACAGCATACACAGGGACAGCCTATGGAAAATTCTGAGGGCTTATGGAATTCCCAGCCGCATTGTTTCCATTATAAAAAGCCTCTATTCTAACTTTACGTGCAGTGTTGGATCGAGTAATGTAACTTTCGAAGTGAAAACAGGAGTACGACAGGGATGCCCCTTATCAACAACATTATTTTTGACAGTCATAGATTGGGTGATGCGCCAGACAACAGAGGGCAGTCCAAGAGGAATTAGATGGACAACGTTTTCTACACTGGAAGATTTGGAATATGCAGATGACATTGCACTGCTCGCGCATTCACACCAACACATTCAAGACAAAACTGATAGACTGAATAAGTATGGCCAGCAGGTTGGCCTGAACATCAATCTGAAGAAGACAGAGGTCATGACACTAAATGTGGGCAATCCTGAGCCAATAACAGTAAGGAACCAGAAGTTAGAACAGACAGACACATTTACTTACCTAGGAAGCATAGTAACACCTGACGGCGGAACAAGCAAGGACATTAACAACAGAATGAATAAAGCGAGAACAGCCTTTGCTATTCTCAACAACATTTGGAAGTCTTCCCAGTACAGCACAAACACCAAATTAAGACTGTATGAGAGCTGTGTACTTTCTGTGCTTCTCTATGGTGCGGAATGTTGGAGAGTAACAGAGAAGGAAATGTCGAAACTGTCCTCCTTCCACACAATCTGCCTAAGGAAAATTCTCCGAATCTTTTGGCCAAACACCATCAGCAACCAAGAACTACTTATTCGGAGTAACCAGGAGGACATGCACACCATCATAGCTGGCAGACGCTGGAGTTGGGTTGGCCATGTCCTCAGAAGGGACCCTGATACCATCGCAAGAACAGCTATGCTATGGACCCCCGAGGGAAAGCGAAAGAGAGGCCGACCAAAAACAACTTGGCGGAGAACTGTGGAAGCTGAGATGCAAAGAATGAACCACAGTTGGGGCACTGTACGAAGGATGGCCGCCGACCGAGCAAAGTGGAATCAATTTGTTGCTGCCCTACAAGACGCCACCAGGCGTGATGGCCGCTGACTGCTTTGACGGTTGGCGGTTATGGATCAAAGAAGAAGAAGAGAAAAAAACGCAGAGATACATGACGGTATTTGAACCTCCACCTATCTTGGTAAACCCATCGCTTCAACGACCATGTGTAGCTCTTGACAACATAACTTTCCTCTTATGCACCTTATGGAGTTGAGCAGCTGGTCTCCTTTCATTTACATGCTCCTGCAATTGTGGTTTCTTCAGCCATTTGATGAGTTTGCTGGCAGCACTGTCTACAGTATTAGTCACCTCATACACCATTCCTGAGGCAGCTGTAGACATTTTCTTGGTCTACAGTATTAGTCACCTCATACACCATTCCTGAGGCAGCAGTAGACATTTTCTTGGTCTACAGTATTAGTCACCTCATACACCATTCCTGAGGCAGCAGTAGACATTTTCTTGCTTTCTCTCATCAAAAACCCCCGGGCTACATGGGGAAAAGGGAAAGTACCAAGAGATAATAAAAGTGAATGCGTGGCACGGTTGCATTGAACTAGTGTTCTTGTATTCAATCATGACAGTGAACTAGTGCTCTTGAATTCAATCATGACAGTGAACTAGTGTTCTTGTATTCAATCATGACAGTGAACTAGTGTTCTTGTATTCAATCATGACAGTGAACTAGTGCTCTTGAATTCAATCATGACAGTGAACTAGTGTTCTTGTATTCAATCATGACAGTGAACTAGTGTTCTTGTATTCAATCATGACGGTGAAGTAGTGTTCTTGTATTCAATCATGACAGTGAACTAGTGTTCTTGTATTCAATCATGACAGTGAACTAGTGTTATTGTATTCAGTCATGACAGTGAACTAGTGTTCTTGTATTCAATCATGACAGTGAACTAGTATTCTTGTATTCAATCATGACAGTGAACAAAATGATGCTGAGATTTTTGGATAGAAGGACTATGTAAATAGCTTGAACAGCTTCATTAAAAGAATAATAGCACAAATAGACAGAAGCATGGGATTAAAATCTAAAATGAAGATATGCATATGAGATGTTCAAAGGGGACCCAAAGACGCAGCAATAGAGAACGCAGTCAGCGACTCATAGCTTGACTGCCTGCGTCAGGACCAGTGAACCAGAGCTGGTCAAGACCGACTCCACCTCCACGTGGTGGTCCTGGAAACAGTCTGCAGCAGTGCAGTCTGGCTGAGCGAGTGTGGATCGCAATGGGAAGGCAAACCCGGTCCTAAAAAATGCAGTGCAGAAGTCTGATGTGTCGACCAAAAGGTGCAGATATCACAGCTTAGGCGTAAACAGACACAACGCAACCACCGTCCTTTTCAGGACGAACGAGGAAGAAGAAGAAGATGTTCAAAGTTCCAACAAGAACATACCAAGTATGTAGGGAATTAAAATTCCATGCAATAAGAAGCTTCACAGACTTCAGCTGGGAAAGAGCCATTTCAGAATAGAAGAATCTTATTGTTCAGAACGTCTTCAAGATAATAATTTAGTGCATTTGCTATTAGCATGTAAAAAGTATGGACAACATAAAATTCTAATATCAAATTATTTCATCACTATTTTTCCTTTAAGCTCCCTACAAATCACTTGACTCCAACCCCCCCCCCCCTTCCCCCCAATAGGCAGCCTACATCAAGCTTTCACATGTTCTTGCAACAGTTGTTTCTGGTGCAATCTTTTCCATGATGAGGCTGCCAGCTGCATATACAACTTAACATTAGTTGCCTTGTATGACATATTAGATTATGTACAGACATGCTATTCACCCACAACTTAAGAGCAGGTGCTAAGAATAAACAGACCTGGGGAACTGCACAATGTAGTCAAACAGTATTTTAACAAGGTCAAAAATGAATATATGATAGTAGGGATATGATGGAAATATCTAGAGTGGTTCTAATAATAACACCCCCAGGCTTTCACATTCCCCCTCCCCTTGTACACCACAACAAATATGAAGGCTACCATTTTAGGTCATACGTTTGCTTTCGTACTTGTACATATAAACTGAATCAACTATTATTGTTTAGTTTAAAATAACATACAACAAATTTAATAGTCAATTAGTCTGTAACATGGGAAAATAAATATGGAAAATTGGGTGAAAGTTATATTAAATTTTTCCTCATTGAGGTTTTGGTATAATAATGTCCGTATCTTTGCTGTAGCCTGTTACACACAACTTAACTCCAGATGAGTCCTACAGCTGTGGTTTCCGTCACTTCTTTTTGGTGATGAGTACACTTCTCCACATAATGCGTCCACAGTAGGCGGTTGGTGGTGATACTCTTCTCTCACACTAGTGGCGTAGGAACTTCAGTACTTAAGTCTGATGTCTTGTAACCACGAACTGTGACAAATTAGAAAGAAACAAATGCCTCAGTACATTTGTTCTCCGCAAACTAACAGGCCCATTTTCATGCGCTCCACCCACGAATGTTAACCTCTCAGAAGAATTAAATTCCCGAGCACACAATTTAACAGGGAATATGATGAAAATTCACCAATATCCTTCTGGGTGTCAACTAGGAAATTGCGTCGAGTGCGTGAATAATGATCTGCCTGAATTACAATTAAAACAAAGTATATAAATCTCACATGATTCTATACACTTTAGGCACATGTAATCATCACTCATTACTCATCCTTACACTCGTCTGAGTTCTGGGGTCATCTCTGCTATCGGGTTTCCCGCACGACTAGTCAGAAACAATCACCAGCTCTTGCAGTAGTGGTTCATGCATATACTATTTTCATATGTTGAGGTTGCCAGCCTCATATATATAACCACTTAGCAAGAAACCTGTAAAATTTACATTAGTAAATAAATTGTTTACACTTACCCCAAAATTTTGGGAATACACACTTCTCCTGGTGCAGATTAGAATGGACCCACAGCCCTGTATTTAGATGCTGTTCGAATCACTTAAATCTGAGAAATTCCTCTTCTGACGGGTGAAACACTTGGTCTGGAAATCTATAATTCCTCTTATGACGGGTGAGACACTTGGTCTGGAAATCTATAATTCCTCTTATGACGGGTGAGACACTTGGTCTGGAAATCTATAATTCCTCTTATGACTCCTTGTGATAAAATTCCCAAGTTTCCAGTCTTGTATTAAAATTGCGGGTTTACTTGTACTTCCAAAGTTGCCCAATACTCGATCTGGTACTTATAGTTGTGGGATGATAAGTCATATCCTCTTTCTTCTGGCTTGTAGGAGGTGTTTAGTTGCCGCTGCGGTGCAGTCTGTCTGTGTGCTGTGACTCCGAGTTTGTTAGATTATATCTCACAATCTTTAGTTTCAAATCCCAGCTGTGTTTCCGCCGAAAGTTCCAATCAAATCATAGTAGATTCTGGCGAACCAATCCAAACTATCTATCACTGTTTGGGTGGGGAAGTTTATCATTACTCATCCCACGCGTATTTAAAATATTAATTGTAATATCTACGCGTGGCCTCTTACAACAGTGATGTCATATCATTACCTAAGACTTCCGGCGTACCTCTGTGTGATGCTACACTGTAATTCTGACTTTCATCCAGCCCGATTATGTCGTCTATTTTGTATTTCAGGCCCGATTCTGTGGTTCTAGTTTGAGTTTTCACCATTTCTCTTCACTTTGTAATTATATGGGATTGCCTTGTTTCTTCTCATGTGAATATATCGTGTTCGGTACTTTTGGGAAGGTAATTTAAATGGGTTCGTTTTAGGTCGGTAGGTTTATTTTTCACTCGGCCAGTTTTACTTTCTTCTGATTTTTCGCGATTCCCGTAAATTTCGTTGTTTACGAAAATAATCGCCATTTCCGGCACGCGATATGACGAGGCCGGAAGCACGTGGCCGTCAGGTAACGTGACGCAATTTTAAGCACGCGGGGTTTGCGTGGGTTGATAGTATTGATTTTTCTAGCGCTCCCATTGGTCCGGGATTTGCGTAGGACGGGAATTCGCGTGGGTGTTTTCTCTTGTATATAATGGGACAGAAAACGGGGAGTCGGTCTCTATGAAAAATAATTACCTGGCCGTAGGACGTCGTAATTATCGTTCTCCACCGTGGGAAAAACAAACGATAATCGGTATGTAACTATTTTATTCATCGTTTTACTTATTAGTGGGTTTTTCAGAAATTCGCCCGTAGTTAATTCTTCGGGGACATTAAAACTTAAAGTTTTAAACGATAGTGCCATCCATTATCAATTTTTGAAGAACGACGTAATGCAACAGTGTGCTTATTCTTTCAATGATTTTGGCAGTAGATAGGAGTGTGTGAATTTGTGAGAAACACGTGTGCCATATTTGTAGGATGTTATGTAAAACCACCATTTATTCCTGTATATTTTCTAATGTAAATTTATGGGGAAATCCCTGGTGTGTTCGTTAATTTTTCTGAGCCTTAAAAATGTGAGAAATATTCTCGGGGGGTTCAGATTTACGTTGTAAATGAATTATACTGCTTAGGGGAGGAAACTATTCCTATAGCGAGATTTAATTTAAATAGGAGTAAGCCGGGGAAACTCCTGTGTTAATGGGTAAAAGGATTTCCCTATTTTTGTCAAGTTTGAACACGTGATCGGCCATGCGTAACGGCCATGTAACGTGTCAGACGGTGTCGGGAGGTATTGTTTATTTTACCTGGCAGATTTTAGTAGCCTCCACCATGCAAAGGCATGGAGCCGCGGTAGCATAGTGGTTAGTGCACTGGCTTCCTAGCGCAGTGGTCTATGGTTCGATCCCCAGATGAGGCGGAAAATTTTTAGGCCACAAACGGCTCCTGGGTCGACCCAGCCCCAAATGGGTACCAGAGCTACTCTGGGAAGGTTAAGGCGGCCGGCGGGATGCCGACCATATCACCCCTAGTGTGCCGACGGTCAAAGATAATATGGGCCTAACACCATATTCCCAATATGCCTCAATGGGCGTGTAACGGGTTCCTTTACCTTTTTTTTACCATGCAAAGGCACAACAGGCCAATCACCTGTTTGCTTTAAATCATGATTACGCGAACTACAAGAGAGAAAACCGGACTGATTCTAAAGGCGACGAACTGGAACGGACTACGGACTACGACTTATGGAACTTGGAACACAAGAAGTATAAATGGGAAGGAAGAGGAGCTGGTGGAAGAGATGAGGAAAGCAAAACTAGAAATCCTGGCTATAACGGAAACGAAGAAAAAAGGACAAGGAGTCATGGATCTCGATGGCAACACGTTGCTCTACAGTGGTGTACCCATATCTGAAAGAGCTAAAGGGGGCGTGGGTTGCATTGTGGCCCAAAATCAAAAAGATAGTATCAAGGGATGGAACTTTGTCTCGGAGCGCATTATGGCTGTAAAACTAAAAGAAGGAGAAACCATAGTCAACCTGGTCATAGTGTATGGGCCAAATGAGGATGAGAGAGCAGAGGTCAAGGAGGAATTCTTCGAGCTGCTTCAAAGGACAGTGGATGACTGCCTAGATGAAGTTATTATGCTCGGAGATTTTAATGCCAGAGTTGGAAATGACCATGCTAGATGGGGTGGAGTTATCGGAAGATATGGAGAAGATACTCTCAATGACAATGGAAAGCGACTCCTTAGATTCTGCAGTGAGCAGAATCTGATCATTACAAACACAAAGTTCCCCCATAAGCGCATACATGCATACACTAGATGTGAACCAACCAAGAATGAGAAGTCAGTGATCGACTATGCCATTGTTCGGAGAAGCTCATTCAGATATGTCCGAGATGCAAGAGTCTGGAGGGGGCCAGAGATTGGAAGTGATCACTACCTGCTAACAATCAAACGAACAACTGAAAGAGTTGCTCAGCCTAGGAACTGCCCAACATCACGCAAGAAACCAAGTAAACGAGCAGGAGAAATGAGCATTAGGACCTACAAGCTGAGAGAGCCAGAAATTAAGACCAGATATCAGGGGCTTATTGCTACAGCAGTGAGCAACACAGAAGAACGACCTGATGACTTGGAAACCCTCTGGAATAAATTCAAGGATATCATAAAGACAGCTGCTGCAGAAGCATGCGGTGAAGTCCGACTTGGGAACCAGAGAAAGAGGACACCTTGGTGGACAGAGGAAGTCAAAGAGAAAATAAGAGAGAAGAAAATGGCATGGAAACAATACTTAGGAGCTAAAAACACAACAGGACAAATGGAAAAATATAGAGAATATGTGACACTCAGAACAGAAGCAAAGAACAAAGTGCTAGCAGCAAAACAGAAGTCCTGGGAAGAATTTGGAGAAAAGCTAGAAAAAGATGCACAAGAAAACCAGAAATTGTTCTATAAGACCCTAAAGAACATGAGGAAAGAAAAACAATGCCCTCTCAAATTTATAAAGGACAAGCAAGGCAAATTGCTTACTGCCCCGAAGGAAGTAATGGAAAGATGGAAAGAATATTTCTCAGAACTCCTGGATGGTGAGCATGGTGAAGCATCAGAAATGATAACCACTAGCACAGAAGAGAAAACCAATGATGGTGAAGATGACATAAAGATGGAAGAACTGAGGGCAGCACTAGAGAAAATCAAGATGGGCAAAGCAGCAGGGCATGATGGTATAACACCAGAAATGGTTAAGTACATGGGAGCATCAGGCGACCTATTACTCTTAAAGGTCCTACAGGCAGCATGGTGCAACAAGACCATACCAAAGGATTGGGAGATTGCCATCATAACACCAATTTTCAAAAAGGGTGACAATCGACAATGTGGAAACCATAGAGGCATATCCCTTCTCAGTGTCCCTGGTAAAATCTACTCTAGAATCCTAGAGCAGAGACTCCGACGCCTAGCTGAGCCACAATTGGATGAGGTCCAGTGCGGATTCCGAGCAAACCGAAGTACTCAAGACCTAATCTTCACACTCAGACAGCTGAGTGAAAAGGCCCTTGAGTATAAGAGTGAGATCCATCTTTGTTTCATAGATCTGGAAAAGGCGTTTGACAGGGTCCCCTGGAGCAAACTTTGGGACTGTTTGGCAAGGAAGAATATTCCAGCACCTCTGATTCATGCTATACAGAGCTTCTACAAGTCTTGCAGAAATTATGTGAGGACAGCAAACCATAAGTCAGAAGAGTTCAGGACCACCACTGGTGTAAGACAAGGTGATATCCTATCACCTTACCTCTTCATACTCCTTATGGACGATGTCATCAAGGCATGTAAGGAGAGAACAAGAAAGTATTCAGTGGGGTACTGGAAGATGAGACAGGTCTATATTTCGGAGCTGGCATTTGCTGATGATGTTGCCCTGATTGCTAAATCAGAGGCACATCTCCAATCCAACCTGCAAGTCTGGAAGGAAGAGCTGGAGAAGAGAGGGATGGTCATAAGCAGCTCTAAAACAAAATCCATGGTGATATCACGAGAAGAAAGAAAACATCAGATTAAGTTGGGAGAACAGGTCCTGGAGCAGGTCGACCACTTTAAATATCTCGGAGCTATTATAGACCGAAAGGGAGGCATCAAAGAAGAGTTGGCCACTCGAAAAGCAGCGGCTGGGAGACTTTTTCAGGCCATAAATCGTGGATTCCTCAGCAAGAAAGAGGTTGGTAAGAAAACGAAGATGGCTGTATACCGCTCCACCTATGTCCCAGTCTTGACATATGGATGCGAGTCGTGGGCAATGACTACAACCCACAAAAGCCAGATCCAAACCTCAGAAATGAGGTATCTGAGGAAAGTGGTTGAAGTAACAAGAAGAGACATGGTCCGCAACCAGACGATCCGTCAAGGCCTAAAATCCCATCCGCTGCAGACCCAAATAGAACAGTCCCAACTAAGATGGTTTGGCCATGTCTGCAGAATGGGAGAAGATCGGCTACCACGACAAGCATGGGAAACAAAGAGCCAGGGATCCAGACCTCCAGGACGACCCAGAGTCCGCTGGGAGGACAACATTAGACAATCTTTGAAGGACCGAGGACTAGAATGGAACCAGGCCAGGAAGAAGACAGCTGATAGAATGGTCTGGCGCTCTCTCTTCCAAACCTCTACACCTCACGGTAGAAGGGGAACGACTAAGTAAGTAAGTAAGATTTTAGTAGAAGGAGGGGGGATGAAGAGGCCACGTGGGATAGTGGTATTTTATGTGTTGTGAGAAGAACGAGAGAAGGAGTGTGATTTTAGTGCCACGTGGGATAGTATTATGTATTGTTGTGAAGAACGAGAGAAAGGGGAGAAGAAGTGAGAATGAAGAGACACGTGTATAGAATTATTTTATGTATCGTATATGTTAGAGATAAGCGATTTTAGAGTGGGTGTACATGAGTCGCTGTTTCTTGTAATTTCAGCGAGTCTCGGCGAAACAGTGGGGAGCATAATTTTGTCAAATAAAGTTATCCACGGCAAAAGACATATCTCAGGGTCAGAGTACTCGAGTATCGTCAGGAGCAAAAGAAAATTACCCTATGGTCTCTGGCAGGGAAGTCCCTATGCTTCAGCTGGACCGAGGTTTAATTATCATACAGCCAAGAGCGTCGCTATTATAGTCTCTAGCAACGGCAGGTGGCCGGGAGACTAGTTTCATTTTGTACAGCCAGAAATCAAGGCTGTGTCTTCCTCTAAATCCGGAGTGGGAGAAAAGGGGAAAGTTTGCTCAGCAGCAGAGAAGCGTCTACAGTTAATCAAGTCCCTCATGCTTGATATCCGAACATCGTCATCACCAAAATCAGGAACAGGTGACAGGGTTACCATACCTAGGTCCTGATAGAAATCGAGAAGAGAGTAACGGAGACGCCGCATCATCAGCCCTCGAGTGTTAGAGAGACACTGAGATCAAGAGAGAAAGGTAGAGAAGGAGGGAGAAAATAGACAGGACCAGTAGGGTCTGTTCAGTATCCATTTGACGGATAGACACTGAGTCTGCGTTCGAAAAACCAAGTCTATTATTTTTAGCATTTCTTGTGGTGTAGTTATAGGCGCATATCGCCCAACTAGTAGAAAGCAGTGTAGCCGTTCGTTGAGGAAGAGTCACCAGGACTAAGACAGTAGAAATTTATTCGTGTTAGAGAGTGGAGGCTAAAAGTTGACAGCCCCACCAAAGTAGATTTGGTTTAAATCACTAACCATTTTTATTGTTCCTCAGCAGGGTGACAGAAAGAGTGAATGTGATTTGGGGTTTTTTTTTTTGTTGAGTGTCTCTCAATTTAATTGTTACTTTGGTTTTTCCAGGCCGTGCAACAGTGCACGCTATCGACGGACTTGATGACGTATGATGCCATTTTATGTTTTTCTTGTATGTAAATAAATATATACATATATTATTTACTGGATCAGCTTCTATTCTTTACTATACTTACTCTATGTTGTCTGTATAGTGGTGTTTGTGGTCGTAATTATACACCTTATCTCCTTGTGTTTCAAGGCAGTCAGAGGTGGGGAGACTATAGCCATTTTTTTTAGTCACGAAGCGGCAGGGGGAGATTCAAATCCGGGGTCTATCTCTTGAGCCAATAGTCTCACCTGTCCACAGGCATGTCATTTTCCATCTAAATTCTATCTTCTCAGACTTTCTCATACTAGGGGTCTTGCTTTCATTCAGGCACACTCTATAAAATTAAAACCGCATCGTGACACTCTGTTTATCACCTTTATCTGCGTGCCTCCGCCAGACAGATGTCTGGTCAAACCATATTGATTTCTTTCATCGTATCACAACCCCGGCTTGTGTCAACATGATCAACAGCTTTCCAATGGGGTCATATGTTTGACCAAGCTATATACTGGGCGAGTGAGACCAGTCTTAGAATATGGCATTGCAGCATGGTCAACGGCAGCTAAGTCGAACTTTGACAAAATAAACACAACCCACAACCAAGCAGTGAGAATCATAACAGGGGGCATAAAGTCAACACCCATAAAATAGTTGGAAAAGATTACTCACCTCCAGCCTATGGAGGATAGAAGAGTTAGCAGAGCCCAACAACAAGCCGAGAAATTCAGGAGGCTGATGGACCACCCAATGCACCAGAGAATAAATGGACTTGGAAGGGGAAGACTGAAGCGAAGCAACTTTGAAGAGACAGTCAAAACAACGATGAGAGCAGACCCCATAAACTGTCACGTAGGGTTTATATTCATTTAATTTCCTACATCTTCTTCCTATTTCTTTCACCCGATTTCTCTCTTTTATTATCTCTGTATTTCCTTTTTCCTGTATATTTTTCATCCATTCGTTTTGATATTATTATTTTCATATAATTCGCAAACTTTACCTGTTTTCCTTTCTCTAAAACTGAGAATCGCGCTAGGACGATATTACGTAGATGTCAGGGCTGCAGGGCGTCAGAAGGCGTGATAAGTCGGTTCGCTGAACATAGGACGTAGCAAATCGTCTACATTCTCACCGAGCGCGCGAGCTTCTTCTCGGCATAAGTCCCGGTGAGGTGTGATACTTTACATCTGCACCGGTCAGTATCCAGACATTTGTCTGGAAAATCCCAAACTGACACGGCGCTCACTGTGGGCCACGGTCAGCTGTAGTGTGAAAACTGCCCTGCATTGGAGTCAGGCTGTCTGGGATTTGAAACTGACACGCGTACATCGTGGTCAGTAGGTGACAGTTACGACACGCGTTAAGCGGACGTAAATGTTGGGAGTAGGGGAGATAATTTCGCTTGGCGAAATAAGTTTGGGCCCTTTGTCTGATTTTAAGATATTTGGCCCGAGTTTGAAACTTTAATTTCATTCTCGCTCATAGACTCACAGTAGATAGGGTGCTCGTAAACAGAATAGCTGTTAGCGAAGATCTCAGTTTGTTTCGGCAATTTGTCGAACTTCTAGACTTCCAGAAATATTTTCAGCAATCTTATTCTTAAGTTGTGCGACTACCTGTAATTCTGTGGTTGAGGTAATTAATATGATAGATATATAGATTTTGTGAGTGTTAAAGTGTTAAATCGCTTAATTCATTTTAATCTATTTCTTTAGCGCAGAAGAGAAATAAAGTGGTAGGCTATTATATTTTCTAGGGAAGCATTCAGTGGAAAGCAGAATAAAATTAAATTTCTAGCTTATAACGGCAATTGTAGCTATTTATGAATTTAATTTAACTGCTAATACTCAGTCGAGTGTATTTTTCTAAACTAACGTATAAACTCTAGAATCGAGCCTCATGAATGGTGACGGAATACGCACGTGTTCTTAATTCATGAGGATTGCTGATTTTTAAATATAACTTACGTCACGGGAAGTTTAAATGATAAGCAAAGCTCTCTGCTTGCAAGTTTAAATGTAAGTTATAACCAGTACAGATTCTGTTTATTATATTATATGTGTTATTTTTCCTCCACACAGTGAAAGTTTTGGGGTGACCCTAACTTTACCAGCACCTAGTAGTAGTTTCCATACTTGTGAAGAAATAGACAGTCCTTATTTTGAACCACGTGGGTTTCTTAAGTACCACTGGTCTAAACAGTGCATATGCAACCCGAGTTAGCCAGAAATACTATATCCCAATAACGGGTTTTCAAAGACTGTAATGATAAATACTGGACCTTGGAGCCAGATCTTAATTTCTTCTAGAAACTCTACGTAATTTTTCTGCCTGGTGGCGCGAAATACTTCTAGTATTAACTAACATTTCCCGACTATATATATATATATATATATATATATATATATATATATATATATATATATATATATATATATATATATATATATATATATTCTTGTGGACAAATCTGTGGTGTGACTAAAGTGAATCCTATACTGAGGGAAGGCACCGACCCGACATTCATCATTTCTAGAAACCTACGCTATTGACACTGTGCTCTGCTAACTCCCGCGCCTGGAATAATTTTAGGTGACTTAATCAGACATTTGAACAAATTTGCACACCCAAGTAGTCGTTCCCGGAGACTCCGAGTTAAATACGTCTTTTGGAACTGGGGACTTCTTGGCAGAAGACTGCATTTTTTTGAGTCTGTGAGAAGATCTAAAATCAGAGTGTGTCCAAGAGGCAGCGAGCAAAGTCGTGAGTACATGAATGAGAGGCCATGGCGGAATGAATGAGTGTACGCTGGTTTGAGTGATATTTTCACTATTATATCTTTGACACCCTGTTGCTGTCCTAATATTTGTTTTCAATCTGCATAATTTGTTGCTAAGGCTAGAGTTCTTGTGTTTTTGTCTTAGGTTAAATCAGATTTTTTTTCAAACTCTGTGCATATAATTACGAGATAAAACAAAGAAAAACTCTTAGACTCAAACCCTATGTATCTGTGACTCGGGCGCCATCATCTGTTCTCTTAACGGGGCCGGGCTAAACCTAGAGTTAACACTATAACGGGGCTATCATCCTTGCAACATTTCCTTGAATTTTTATGACTATGTGTATATGTATTTTCCTTGATGTACTTTCTTTGGTGTTGTGAGCCGATTTTTTCCTGATATTAAAATCGCTCTTGAACTTAATAATAGTGTTTGGTCAGCTCGTTCTAGATAATATATATATATATCATTGTTATAGTTTTCCCACGTCTGTGTGTTTACCTGTCGTCACGTGTATGTGCGTGCCTGTGAGTGATAGAAATATACGTAATATGTATATTGGTGTAGTCTGTCTGACGCTGTAACAACTGTTATAGAAGATAGGTGAGAGAGAGAAGAATTCTTTTCGCTTTCAGAGACAGCCACTATATCAAAATCTATCATCTCACGTGTGTGGAAATTCTATTACCTTTCACTAACTCTCACTGAGTCTATTGTAATATGAATACATTAAAGTACGAACCACACATTGTAATATAATGCGAATCTTGACATGTACGATATTCTGTAAATAAACATGGCTACGAACTGAACATGCTTTTACTGAGTGCTCTCTGAAACATGTGTGTGCTTGTGTAGATGACGAGGTAATGCTTATATACATACATCATAACATTACATGGTGGCAGCGGTGGGATACCGGACTGACGCAAAACAGCTACACGATAACACGTGAGTACAGTTTATTCGGCTAATTTTCGTCATCGAGGTCAACAATGGCAGCTAAACATTACCGCAGCGCACCGCAAATGAGATTTGCCGGTCAAGATGATAAGAGTGAAGCTTTCTTGTTATGGCGCCAACGCATAGATCTATATTCCAAGACCACTGGTCTGGAAGGACAAACCCTAACTCCATATATCCTAGAAGCATTGGACGATGAAGGTTTGAAAATTTACAACAGTTTTGCTACCGCCATGCCTGTTGAGTCAGCGACCGACCCCGTAGCCATATTGGACGAATTTGAAAAACGTCTGATAATAAAGCACACGAACTTTAGAGCGGCAAGATTAGAACTTCACCACCTGCGACAGAAACCTGATGAAAGTTTAGATGATTTCTTCACTCGCATTAAGGAGAAAACAAGAGTATGTAAATTTAGCAACGAAGAAGAAAAAGAGCGAATTATTGAACACATTCTTCTTAGCACACCAATGCCAGAGTTCCAGAAATGGCTACTGAGCCAGAGTGATACGCTAACTTTACAACAACTTCTGGATGAAGGCAGGAAACACGAGGCACAAGCACTAAACATTAAACAAATTCAGCAAGGTACATTAGCAGCCCAGGTGGATGCAGTGAAAAGCTATAAACCTAGACACAACAAAGCAACTGGTTCGAAACAACAAGAAAAACACAACACAAGCAGAGGTGCTATGTGCTATGTGTAAATGTTGTGGCCTAAACCACATACAAAACCACTGTCCAGCTAAAGACTCTACATGTCATTACTGCAGAAAGAGGGGCCACTGGATAAAATTATGTTTCAAGAGGAAACAAGACAGTGCTCAACACAAACTTCACAGCAGAAAGTCGTCAAAACAAACACACTCTATGATGACTGAGGACCTTGACTCCAGTGAAGAAAGTGATCCTTCCACTTTTGATACTGTGAAGATACTAACTTTCAGTAATGAACCAAAGAGAACGCAGGCTTTCTGCAAGGTACAATTCCGAATACCAGGAATTAAAAGGCACAAAGAAAGATATATTCGGTTCAAGATAGACACAGGTGCCCAAGGTAACACTCTACCCTTAAGAATATTCAGACAGATCATGCCTGACAAGGTGGATAAGCAAGGATTTCCCACAAGGGATGTAAAAAGTAGGAGTGGCAGGACAAAGCTAAGAGCTTACAATGGAACAAGTATAGACTGTTTCGGAGCAGTAACACTTGAATGTTTATACAGAGACTCTGAATGGACATCGTCAACATTTTACTTGGTAGATGTTGAAGGACCTGCAATTTTGGGTTTACCAATGTGCGAAAAGCTGAGTGTGGTAACTATTAACAACATTAAAGCTGACAAAAAAGAACATCTTACTCTACACGTCACTGGAGTAGATGACCTTAAACAGCGATTCCCAGAACAGTTCGACAGAATAGGCAAACTTCCAGGAAAGGCAAGATTCTTTTTAAAAGACAACGCTGAGCCAAAGATAGACCCACCTAGAAAGTATCCTATACATGTTCAACAGAAACTTGCCACAGAACTAGAAAAGATGGTGCAGAATGATGTTATTAGAAAGGTTGAAGAGCATTCTGATTGGTGTAGTAGTATCACAACCGTTCTGAAGCAGGATGGTTCTCTTCGGGTTTGCCTTGACCCAAAACACTTAAACAACAGTCTAAAGCGCTGTCCACACAAAATGCATACAGTGGAAGAGATAACTCACAGATTCCACAATGCCAAATATTTTTCTAAACTAGATGCTGTACACGGATACTGGAGTGTTGAGATAGCAGAGGAAAGTCAACTCCTTACAACTTTTCGAACACCATTCGGCAGATATTGTTTCAAGAGACTCCCATTTGGTTTGAATGTATCACAAGACATCTTCCAACAGAAGATTGACAACATTGTTGAGCAATGTTCTGGTACAGTGGCTATTGCGGATGACATTGTAGTCTGCGGCAGGTCAGAACAAGAACACGACCGTAACTTGATTAACTTGATGCATGTAGCACAGGCCAATGGGCTAACATTCAACAGCAAAAAGTGTACAATTAAGGCAACGGAGATACAATTTTTTGGATTGCTGTACACCCAGAATGGTGTAAAACCAGACCCTAAAAAGGTTGAAGATATTCATGACATGCCAACACCAGCTACAAAGAAGGAACTGCAACAATTCTTAGGTGCTGTCAATTTCCTAGCACAATTCATACCAAATTTGTCAGCTGCTGCAGAACCTTTGCGATCTCTACTACAGAATGAAACTCCGTATGAATGGTCAGAAGACTACCAATACATATTCAACCACTTGAAGACCCTCATATCATCTGATGCATGCTTGAAATACTATGACATGCAAGCACCCACTTTTCTCATGGTTGATTCCAGTCTGAAAGGCCTAGGAGCAGCACTTTTGCAACCAGACAAAAATCCTGAAGGACACTATGCCAAAGAACTTCGTCCTGTAGCTTACGCAAGCAAATCATTAAGTTCTGGCGAAAAGAAACTTGCAAACATTGAAAGAGAAATGCTAGCTGTACGTTTTGGAATCAAACGCTTCCACACATTTCTTTTCAACCGCCCATTTACAATTCTCTCAGATCATAAGCCACTTGAGATGATTCATAAAAAACCAATAGCTTCAGCACCACCACGACTACAAGCTCTGTTATTGGAAACACAAGGTTATGATTTTAATATTCAGTATATCCCAGGAGAGGATATAGGTCTTGCAGATGCTCTCAGCAGACTACCAAACCCCAACAAGACAGCAGATCTTACCCCAAACATCAAAGTTGATTCTCTCCACATGTAAGCCTACCTTGCCGTGGTTGGAGAGCTTGAGCGCCTCAATGATCCCGGGAGCTATGCCGGCGGGAGTTTTACTCCTGGCAGGGTCACCCAAGCCGGACAGGTCCTGGGTGAGGGGCCAGACTAAATGGGCTGAGGAGTGGGTGGAACCCTATAGGTGTAGATGCAGAACCCACCGGCGAGTGGTACATGCTCTGGTCTGCACCAATCCACCCCCACTTCATGGGTTAAATGCTTTCTTGCCTCATTCTTCACTGTTTGTCGTCTATCACGCCCATGGCGACCGTTGCCTCAATTGGCTGTGTGTGGTGTACCCGGAAACGGGGCCTCCCAGTACTGAGGCAAAGTTAAGTCCCCGATGTCACTTATCGGTGCAGAATTGAGAGAGATGGCTGAGCATCACAATCCCTCCTGTGTTGCAGCATGATGAGAACCCAGCATTGCACACTGAGCTTGGGGGGATCACTTGGGCACCAGACTTAATACTGGCTCTTGACTGGATGGCCGCATGCAGGAGATTTCTACAATGGAGGGTTGGCAGGTGGTGGGTATCGGGAAGTGGCTCTGTGCAGGACGTGAGGATTCCTTGGGAGAGCCCAGAACCAGAGCACAGCATTGTGCAAGCTCTGCATAGTTGGAGAGCCCCCTGGATGACGGGGAATGCACAGTGTGCTACCCCACCTATCCCCAACTGCTAACTTAGAACCAGAAGTGGGGTCCTCTGTATGCGTGCCAGGCCAGGATAAAATGCCTGGGAAAGAGACTGGAGCTCAGAACTCCCTAACTCAAAGTTGCAGGATGGCAGAAAAGCCACGGGAAAGACAGGGCTATTTTGAAGATAACGCAACCATATTTTCACCATACGAGCTCGGACGCCGCCTCGGTAAACAAGGTCCGCGCAGAGCAGTGACACCCCAGGCTGCTTGCGAATAGTCTACTACTGGGAACATAAACAGATTAGGGATGAGCCCACTCTCCCGTTGAACAGGTGCTAAAGTCGTAGATACTGGGCCAGAAGGCGCACCGGAAACCACAGTATCATGCAACTCGCTTTTTTTTTCTATGGAGAGTACACCGTCAAATAAATCTCGTTCTGGTGCTCGCCCTGTGGAGCTCCACCAGGCAGGTGCAGTGCCGGGCTCTGAGCCTCGACAGAGCCCACCCTCAGCTACTGGAGGACCCTCTAGACCGTCTTGTGGAGTCAACAGACGGCGGAGGAGAACTACTGACCAAAACAAAACAGAAAAAGAGAAACCCAGAGTGCCACTTGTCATGATGCACTGGAATGCAGAGGGAGTGAACAGCAAGCAGGCTGGATACAGCAAAAAGACAGAGCTGGAAAACATCTTGTATGAGAAGCAAGTCAGTGTTTGCTGTATCCAAGAGACTCACTTGAAAGCAGATCAAACCTTTAAAATAAGGGGATATCAATGCTTCAGATCCGACAGAAAAGATAGACGAAAAGGAGGAGTACTTACTCTTGTAAGGAATAACATTCCTGCACACGAAAGGAAAACCTTCATGGATGGAGCAGAATATCAGCTGTTGCAGATAAAGGTAGACAAGATGGAAATAGAACTCCTGAACTATTACTGTCCGAACAACAAACCCCTGAGTCTCAGCTCTATACAGGTACCAGCCACCAACTTTATAGCAGTTGGAGACTTTAATAGCCACTCCCAGAGCTGGGGCTATAACCATCTGGATCACAGAGGTGAAGAGGTTGAAACTTGGCAAGATGATCACTCCCTAATCCTAGTCAATAATGCCACAGATACTCCTACCTTCTACTCCAGAGGATGGCACACAACTTCAACACCAGATCTTGCCTTCTCCACACCAGATATAGCTGGATCTATTAGTAGAGAAGTAGGAGACCAACTAGGGGGAAGCGACCATCGCCCAATCTTTCTTACTGTCCAGAGTGCAACTCTCAGTACAGGCCCAGCCATTACAAGATGGAACTACAAAAAAGCCAACTGGGGTTTATTCAGGCATCAGGTGAACACGCTGCTGTCTACCCTCAAGGTACAGAACAGAGACATTAATGAAGTGGTAAAAGACTTCAACAGATGCATACTACAAGCTGCAAAAGAAACCATTCCCAAAGGATGCCGGCGTAACTACATACCATACTGGTCCAGCACACTCCAAGAACGTCAGGAAGCTATGGACAAGGCTAGAAAGGACGCAGAGTCTCAGCCTTCACTTGAAACTCACAACAAATGGAAAAAGGCTGTAGCAGAGTTTCAGAGAACAAAGCTAGAAGAAAAACGGAAAAGCTGGAGAACTAAAACGGCATCGCTGAACCTTGAGAAAGACGGCAGGAAACTTTGGAGATTAGTCAAGTCTCTAAATGAAGAGCGTTCCTCACCAAGGCAGACTATCACATTGGATGAAGGTGGCAAACTTTTCAGAGGAAAACAAGCTGCAGACTTGTTTGCTAGAAGATACAGTTCAGAAAGCAACTTACCCATTAACATAGACCATCAGAGAGAGATAAGAAAAGAAATACTGGCAACCATGGGACAGACAGATACTCCTGCCCCAATGAGGGAACCCATCACACTAGGAGAACTACAGAAGGCTATTTCCAAGCTTAAGTTTCAAAAGTCACCCGGCCCAGACAAAATCAGCAACGAAATGCTAGTAAATCTGAGCTCAGCAGCAAAGACAAAACTGCTTGAGATATTCAACCACAGCTGGTTGAAAGGAACGGTACCCCAAGTATGGAGAGAAGCCATCACAATACCCATACTAAAGAAAGGGAAATGTAAGACCGAGGCTGCAAGTTACCGGCCAATCAGTCTCACAAGCTGTGTTGGGAAGACTATGGAGCGAATAGTCAACCACAGATTGAAATGGTATTTAGAGTCTGAGCAGATCCTGGTGCCGGAACAAGCTGGATTTAGAGAATGCTACAGTATAGAAGACCAAGTTACTTACTTGTCTCAAGCAATAGAAGATGCCTTCCAGGAGAAGAAAAAGGTCCTAACGATCTGGGTCGACTTCAAGCAGGCCTTTGACAAGGTGTGGAAAGATGGCCTCATTGCAAAACTTAGGAGAAGTGGAATCCAAGGCAACATGATGAAATGGATCCAGTCATACTTGCATAACAGGAGAACTAGAGTCACTCTTGACGGTCTGCAGAGCAGAAAAGTGTTGCTCCATCAGGGGGTACCTCAAGGAGGAGTAATTTCCCCAACACTCTTCCTTGTTTACATCAATGACCTGGTGAAAGATCTCCCTGCAGGAGTTAAAGCTGCCTTATATGCAGATGACCTAGTACTCTGGTGCGCTGATGAAAATGTCACCACAGCAAATTATAGAATGCAGCGGGCAGCAGACATGCTAGTGTCATGGGCAGAGAAATGGCTTATCACAATAAACACAGACAAAACCTCCACAACACTGTTCTCCCTCGCCCCCAAGGACAAATCAGCTAACATACACCTAGGGACAACCGTGATCAAGGAAGAAAGCTACCCCACCTATCTTGGGGTGACATTTGACCAAAGGCTTACATGGAATAAGCATATTGAAAATGCAGAAGGAAAGGCCCGAAGACGACTAGGCATACTCAGAAAATTAGCAGGTACCAACTGGGGAGCAAATGAACGAAATCTAAAGAAGATTTATAATGGAGTAATAAGACCACACTTAGAGTTTAGCTCAGCAGCATGGTCATCAGCTGCTAACTCACATCTGCAGTCTTTGGACAAGGTGCAAAATCAAGCTCTCAGGCTCATTACAGGAGCCATGAAAACTACACCAATAACAGAGATGCAGAAGGTTGCTGGATTACAGACATTGTCCCATAGAAGAGACACAAAAACCATGATCCAGATGGAAAAGTACAACAGTATGCCAATGCACCCAATGAAGGCAAGACTAGATGATCTGGCATTGGGACGTCTAAAGCGTAGCAGCTTTGTGCATCGGGGGAAAAGACTTATAAGACAGCATCAAGAAGACCTATCCATGAAGACAACACCACTGAAGCCCACCCTATACCCTGTACCATGGGAGCAGGCCAGCAGTGCCCTCCAAATTAATACATCAGTCAGTGGTCTCACAAGTGGATGTGAGTATAATGATCTGCAAAAACGAACTGCTACATTGAGTATGATCCAAGAAAGCTATCCCGATCAATCATGGATACATGCCTATACAGATGGATCAGCAACTAATGCTGTTAGGAATGGAGGTGCCGGTATCTTTATCTCATATCCTGACAACCACTATGAGACTAGGCACATTCCCACTGGTAAATTCTGTTCCAACTATACAGCTGAGGTTCAAGCTCTAGAGCAAGCTGCAAATATGATTTATAACACCAACTCTGACTGCCACCAGGTAGTCATCCTCACAGATGCACTGTCTGTCCTGCAAGCTCTCAAGGGTGGTAAACTCCGCATCTGAGAAATGAACTAAACAAGGTAGCTGCCAAAAAGAGAACCATACTTCAGTGGGTACCATCTCATTGTGGTGTACCCGGAAATGAAAAGGCAGATAAACTTGCAAAAAAGGGAGGAGAATGTGAACAAGAAGATAATGAAGTCACATACTTTGAGAAAAAGAGAGCTATCCAGACTATCAGAAGAGAACAGAACCAACCCAAAGACGACTATCACACTCTCGACCGGCAGGGACAGACAACTATTTTTCGACTCAGGACAGGGCATAACAAACTGAATAAACACATGCACAAGCTACGATTGTCTGCTTCACCACTGTGCACATGTGGATTAAACGAACAAACTGCTGAGCATGTTCTACAGGACTGTCCTCTGTATGACCAGTTAAGAAAGATATACTGGCCCAATGACTCAACACTAAACTCAAAGCTATATGGAGTTAAAGAGGAACTTCAAACAACAGTCGAATTCATCATGAGAACTCGTCTGACGGTGTAATCATCAAAGATGCGATCGCAAGAAGAAGAAGAAGAAGAACAAATAATCTATTTCCTCTTTCAATGCCTTCTCCTTAGCGAACGGAACAGAATAGGCTCTCATACAGATTGGTATTGAGTCTACCAGCTTTATGTCATACTGTAGCAAATTAGTATGCCCCGGTTTGTCTGTTAACACATCCGTATGTTCCTCCAGAACCTGTTGAACTTTCTCCCTCTGATTTTTAGTCAGGTGCTTACTGACTTTTACCTGTGCGGCTGTCTCACAGGGGTGTAATGGGTATTCATGTGAGGTGAGTGGTTCCTTTTTCATTTCAGTTGCGATAGCCAGGGTCAGTAAGGGGGTGCCTTCCTGGATTGGTCTGTCCAGATACTTCTTTAAAAGGTTCACATGATATATTTTTTCCTTCCCCTTTTTGTCTATTTTATAGTTTGTTCTAGACACCTTCTCTAGAACCGTATATGGACCTTGCCATCCAATTTGCAACTTATTCTGGCTGCCGGGTAGTAGAAGAAGCACTTTCTCTCCCACAGCTAATTCTCTGTCCTTTGCTTTCCTATTAAAATAAGCTGCATGTTTCTTCCTGGCTTGTCTCAAATTATCATTTGCCAGTTTCCATCCAGCTTTCAGACGAGTGGTCAGCTCGTTCACATATTGATATGATGAGGTAACAGTCTCTTCTGCTTTCTCATCTGTCCAGGTCCTTAATAATGCTTCTAATGGACCTTTTATTGGCCTCCCAAATAACAGGGTTGCGGGTGCCATCCCGGTTGAACTATGTGGTACTTCCCGATACGCAAACAACGCAGCGGCCAGAAATTGATCCCACATATCAGGTTTTTCATGTGCCAGCTTCCTCAGGATAGAAATGAGAGTCCCATTGAACCTCTCTACCTGGCCGTTCCCTTGTATTTCCACTGTTTCGGTGGTATACTGACTTGGGTCCACTAGGCTAGCCTTCACAACTGAATCATAATCCAAACCTGTATCATATAGGCACCTTATGGTGACCCCATTACAAATAACATCCTCACAAACTGGGGGTGATAAGGTTCCTGCTGTCCATTAGGATTAACCTTTAATCTCTGGTTCCCCGATTTCATTGCAGCAATGTTTGAAGGTTTCCTTTTACAAAATTCGGTGTTATGGTTGTCCTTCTTACACCATTTGCACCACCTCTTTCCTTGGTTAAAAGGTTTTCTTTCATTATATTTTTGGTCATTGAAGTGTGAGTTTCTATCACGATAATCATTTCGTGGCCTATCAAAGTTTGTCCTACCTTTATTACCTTGTTCTCTGGTATCAAATTTATTAAAGTGCTGTGGGGCTTTAAAATTTTCTATATATTTCTTTTTAGAGCCAACTACCTCTGCCTGGGCTGCCTGATACCTCTCAGCGACATTCAAAACCTCCCCCAACCTCTCTGCACCTTGTTCCATGAGAAATTTTCTCAGGTCTGGAGCCATGGACTCTCTTAATTGCTCTATCATGATCATTTCTTTGAGATCTTGGGTCTTCCCCAGAGCAAGCCATTTCTCCAAATAGGTTTCCAGTCTGGCAGAGAATTGGAGGTATGTCTCCCCAGACAAAAGTTTGGCATTTCTAAACTTCTTACGATAAAATTCACCATTCTTTTCATATCTCAATAACAGAGCCTGCTTTAGCATGTCATAATTGTCTTGGTCGTCTCTATTCATTTTAGCAAAAACTTCATAAGAAGTACCTCTAAGCCCCTGGGATAACTTAAGCCTCCACCTCTCTCTTTCCAACCCATACGTAGTAGCCAATAGTTCAAATCTACTTAGGTACCCCTCTATATCATCGTCTTTCTCAACAAAATGGTCTAAATGAAACCCCATAGCTGAGGTTGAGGCTCCCTGACTAGGCGTGGCATCGGAGGGAAAGTGGCTGGCACCATTTTCAGGAGCATGGCCTTGAATTTCCAACTCCCTTAGTCGTAATTCGTGCTCCCTTTGCAATCTTCTATCTTCTGCTTACCTTTCGGCAGTCAATCTCTTTTCCTCTCTTTCTGTAGCTAATCTTCTATCTTCCCTTTTAATATACTTGTCACATTCTGACGTCACATATTGAATTAAAACCTGACCATCCATGTTCATTTCCTTAGCCGTCAGCACAGCAGCCGATCTGAATTTGGCTAGATCTGCCATACTATATCACACAATTTAACAATGACTAAGGTAAATTACAAAATCTAATTACTAAGGTAATATACTAATTAATTAATTACCACTGGCTGTGAAGATTCATCAACTTTTACTTTCCACTTTTAATTTTAGGGACACTGTTAAATTTATACAACTTATGCCCCCAATAGTTTAATTCCCGGACCAGGAGACCCTAATATCTTTGATAAACCTAAATCCCGGACAAGAGCTACCCAATATTTGTAGTGGTTTTTGATGTTATTGCGTGGTTGCTATGTTACCTAGTGTACTGGATGAGGTCAGCTGTGAAGGCTCCTGAAGATAACAGTTTATGTGAGTTACAGAATGCCTTTCTGCTACCACTTATGACCTCAAACAGACTTATTCTGCTATTATGTATGTTAGCTACGTTTAATGTCTAGGGTAATGAAATGTGATGTGTAGGTAATTAAATACACATACACATACATGTAAACACTAAGTCTAATAATAATAAGCTCTATGATCAAATCAACTAACACTGGCTTTAGAATTTAAATTTTACAATTTTTTGAATTTATTTAGTCCTGAACCAAATGTTCTTCTGGTCAGGACGTATGAAACAATATGTATTTATCAATAAAAGTGCATATATATATTGAATAATCAAAATGAAAATTTTGTACATAGATATATTGTTACATTGGTTAATATTAACACTAACTACAGTGTCTTTGGAAAACTAGCACTGGATCTCTAGTCGGGGTGGTGTCATCGTACCCGATCTCTGTTTATAATGGTCATTGTCTTTGAAATATGGAACTGAGGTATAGTTTTGATACACCAGGATTTTGTTTATTTATTTTAATGTGGAAAAGTTTGATGAATTAACAGCAGGCCAGGTTTTCAACTTATCTGGCCTGTGACGATGCAGTAAAGAATTCAAGTGGCCCACTCCTCACATGTGCTGGAGTAAAATGGTAGGCTTCTTAGGCATCCACTCTTGGACCTCTTCAAAGCATCTGGCACTAGCGCAGTGCCAGACGAGAAACTCTGAAACCAAAATTTGTGCCATGTGTCAACACACTGCCTACTGCACCATTTTTACACACAACAAAGCAAAAAAAAATTACAAAGATCGGGTCAGATCTCTCTGACCACCTCAGCACATCTCACCCAGGCGGTATCAAATAGCACCAGTTTCCCATGACTGCATTGCATCCAAAATATGTTCATTAGTCTCCTTTTCCATCCAATAAGGTGGGTGATATGTTCCCACTGATCTCAAATATAGATCTGTCTTCTATAGTCTTAGATATGTTTTCCTATATTATTTGTTTGCCTCTAGGCCCTGGACTGTCGCTGATGATCTAGAATAAGCACTCACTTGTCGTAATCATTTTTCATGACATGGCAGTATCAATCACTCAAAAATATTAAATAAAAAAGGTAAATGCTTTTTCCCTTACCACAATTCAAATTTGAAAACCCAGTTACGTTGTACTAGCAAAACTCAGCTGAGCTGCTGGCTAGACTATGGCGTCCCACTGGTAATATATAAGTTTCATGGACGTCACCCGTCTACATTAACGATCTGTGTATATGGACAGTCTTCAGCAAAATGGCACGTGCCTCTACTTTTTTTCTATAATATGAAAGCTTCCGTCCAATCAGCGGACTTCCCCTCTACCGTTCAAATATTTAAACTACAATGTCCAATTTAAGTCCAGTTTCTGTCTAGTGTGTAATATTTTTATGTCGGTCTGTCCGTCCTAACTTGGTTTTTCCCAAAATTACACTTGGTTTTAGACGAAACTACAAAAAAACTACACAATTTTTTTCCCACTTACTTATACGATTTCTATGCAAAGTTATTTTTAGCTTCTACCCTCCCTTTTTTTGCCCCTTGTCCACATGCAGTTTGTTTTTATGCGTTAGGCTCAAGGACGCGTCAAAAGTGAATTTGGTGAGAAGTATGCACAAATAACTGTCTGCTAGTCTGTATTGAACAATACAGTCTTTCGTCAATATTTTCCGTGTTATCTGTCCGTCTGTGTAATTAAAAGTATATTATTTCTCAGGTTAAGATGGGCTATCAAACTAGCTAGTTTTTATTCTCCTAAACTTATTATTAAGAAAAAACCTACTTTTTTCAAGGTTAGTTTTGAAATTTGTTTTTGTACCTTCGTTCACGGCGTTTGCCGCTATATTCAAACTAAAACGACTAATTACCGTAGAACGTCCAAGATACGTCTGTTTCTAACAAGAGCTAAGGTCGTTTTTCGTCCAATTCCTTACATTGTGTCAACTAGTGGCGTAATTTTTTCTTTAAAAACTACAAATTGCGTCTTCTAGACTTTAGATTCAAACACGTGTTCAGACCGTCACATTTTTTTCTTTTATCTCCGTTTCTACCTTGTCTAAAAGGATAGGCCGTTAGTTTGCATGTCCTAACTAGTTAGTTTTCAATGACCCTAGAAAACGCTGGCGTAGGTGAAGAAGCAGCGGCATATCTTACCTATATTTTTATCCCTACATGTTATTTTACCTGTTATCTTTATAAATGGAGGAATTTTAACGTTGCATCACTGTAATTCACCACACGCACACTGTAATTAATCAATAGAACTACATATATTTATATACATATATATATTCTTCCTTACCCTCAGGCACATACAGTAGAGCTGTTAATGGGTATCTATTAGTCTGCTCTTCAGATACAAACGGCAAAGGCAATCTGCATTAACACGCTGATGCTCACTGTATTTTTGAATTCTTATAGTATGCTTTTCTATTTAGGGCACGTTCTATATATATCCCAAAGGCGGACGCCAGAGACAGTTTACTACCCACCGTGTGTTTTGCATTCCGAAAATGTATGTAAAATCTGCCTATGTGTACAAATCAGGAAAATTAAGATTTCATTTATCTACGTTATTCCTGGAGCGATTTTATTCATCTAAGGCTTAAAATACGCTCTGAATTATCCTTTAACTTCCTATCTAATTGTCTTTTACTTTCCTAAGTGCATTTTATTCTATGCGTACTCTAAACAGCAAAATTATGGACTAACCTGAGGTCTCGATGCATTCAACCACAGATTTCTCCCTTCCTATAGTACTATTTGTGGAAACCTCTGCACAGACGTGTAGAGCAACATTCCCAGTAATGCATTAGTGACCTCTTCCAGGTGGTACTTCTTTCATAATGCTGTAATTAAATGTCCTCTTCCACTTGGTTGCACAAATTTGGACTGGCCATTTTGACGGCCTAATGCTTTAGTAAACACTGCATAAAGGTACCTTCTGATTGGTCCGTGTATCATGCAGTTCTCACAAAGTATGGCGCGCGGTTTTGGTCAGAGTTACTCAGAATGACGTGTTGTGAAACAGACCACTTCACGACAGGTCTTTACCAGGATTAGGAAGTGGCCGTAAGTAACTATGTAGCCAGTCTTCCTGCATTTCTGCATTCTGTATGCTGGTGTTGAAATCACTCACTCGCCCGTGTCATATAACTGTTTTATGTGGTGATACTGTACACCATCAGGACCCAGGGCAGTGTGTCTACTGGCTTCTAAAGTGTACACAACGTCTTCTTTGGATATGAGGTTGAAATATATGTTGCCTCTTCTGTCGCTTTCCAGGACACGGTCTTTAATTATTTTTGGAGGGCAACTTGATCACCTTTATCTGTCTGAGTAATATAACGCTCGAGTAATGCATGTCCCTTTTCGGCTCCGGTCTTCAGGCTTATTCCTGTCGAGCTAAGAATATTAGGAATTTGTTGGCTTGTACTGTTCCTATTCATCCTTCGGTGTAAGGACCAGAATTTATGCATTTTTTTCAGTGCCCACCTGTGTCACAAAGCCCTCTCACACTGCGTCATTGGCTTTTCTTGCCAAGCTTTTAAATTTATTGAATTTATCTGTTGTTTATAGTTATCTGAGCCTTCTAAAAGCGATTTCTTCATTCTTCAAGTGATTATTCCAAAAGGCTGAATCTCTCGATATTTTCTTTGTTTCTGTATCTTGCCTTCGCGTTTTTTTGGTGTGTATTTTTTAAGGCAGTTCTTCTTCTGTTTCATGTTTGCTCCACATGGAACATGGAGCCACCAGAGCAGCTGTTCCCCTTGCAGATCTATCTATCTATCTATCTATCTATCTAT
Source organism: Oreohelix idahoensis (assembly GCA_024509875.1). Classification (NCBI taxonomy): domain Eukaryota; kingdom Metazoa; phylum Mollusca; class Gastropoda; order Stylommatophora; family Oreohelicidae; genus Oreohelix; species Oreohelix idahoensis. Next base: position 1,494,820 of record JAMPIV010001256.1, on the reverse strand, counting down.
CTATCTATCTATCTATCTATCTATCTATCTATCTATCTATCTATTTATCTATCTATCTATCTATCTATCTATCTATCTATCTATCTGTCTATCTGTCTATCTGTCTATCTATCTATCTATCTATCTATCTATCTATCTATCTATCTATCTATCTATCTATCTGTTTATCTATCTATCTATCTATCTATCTATCTATCTATCTATCTATCTATCTTGCTATCTATCTGTCTATCTATCTATCTAACAACATAAATTTCTATTAATCCAAACACTTCCTCGCTGTCTATCTGTCCATCAGTTTACCTATCTGTCTGTCCCATCTATTTTTGTCTGCCTAATCTATCTATTTTGTCGTCTATCTGCCCACGCCAGCAACGAACCAAAAGGCAGTTCCCAAAGTACACACCATTTCTCATCCTCACATTTCAGGAAACACGAAGTGTCATGGAAATGATTAGAAAACAAAAACTGCCGGTGTAATCAGCCGTCTTATCATCGGGGTATCTTCATCATCGCCCTGTCATAACGTGCAGCTGATCAAAGAACGTGATAAAAAACGCAAACGTCACGAGCTAACAAAATTCCTCTCTGCTTGTACGAGCCGAGCCTCCTGAGCTAGCGAGGATCTGTTACCGGCTCATACGCTGCTATTGTTCCCTCTCGTGTTTCTAGTCATGCCTGTAAACCAGGCTTCGTGTGATCTCTGTCAGGCTTTCATTAACACTAGATTTCAATACGTCACTAATGAGGGAATCGTTTCATTATCAGCAGTTTTTTGTTAGTGGGAATCATTGGTGTCTTTGAAATTCTAAACTCAGCCAATTTCGGCTAGGAACTAACTCTGGCTCCCAAATGGCTCGCACTCCAGCATTTATCAATTTCAAGATTTTTGAAGATGTTCAATCTTTTCTTGGGAGAAATTTGTGCAGCATGCAGACAAGGGTGTTGTATGCGAATCCATCAGGGTACAGGCATGCACATTTAGAAAATATAGATATTTATTTTGAAGAAGACTTTTGAAGTTCTTGTGTTTGATAACGGTGTCAGCTGCCGCAATTATTCTTATTGCTACGTCTAAATGAGCCTCTTAAAAACACATGTTGTTGATTATTCCTGTTGCTTGTACAGCAGGTCGAGTGCATGACGTCAACATTTATAGTCGTTTCTCGTTTTCTCACATTACTTTTTTACTTCATTTAAAAGCAAACGTATATTTTAATGTTGCGCTTTCAAAAGGAGTTTTTGAGAACCAAGAGAAGCCACTAAATAAAGTATAGCGTAGACATGTTCTTTGGACACGTTATGGAAAAAGAAACATTGGATAACGTTTTGGCACTTCTCGGCAAAGAACGTCATATACGTTCTGATTAATGAACCATAGTCCTACCCAACATACAGCAATAAATGGAGCAGCATATGGCAACAAGCTTCTTCTCTCCACGAAAAACTGCTTGGAGATGTCAGGAACCTTGAGCTGACTACTATCTTTTTTATAGTCATTAATGTAGAAGTCTGAGGGCTAACGAGGAAGAAGAAGACACCAAAGACAATCATCATCATTATTTTCCTCTGAGCTCATTATCGAGCACGAAGCCACGACTGTAGCTGGTCCCGGCAAGAAGTATTCACATGTTCTTGCAGCAGTCGTTTCTGTGACTATTTGTTTTACATTATGAGGTTGCTAGCCCCTTTCACAACCTCATATTAGTTGCTTTGTACGACACGCCTGGGGGTGCAGCAGTCCGATTTTTTCTCTATCTCTTCATAGACCCCCCAGGAACAATACGGGACACCGGGAACAATACGGGACACCAGAAACAATAGAAAATCTAAATAAATGCTTGCCAGCGCCAGGCAGTTGATGATGATGACTTTTCCAATCCCCGTGAAATTTTGATGTAGATGTGGCTAGTTTTCGTGCGTTTAGTTCACTGATGACGACCTGTGACCGTAACTGGGGCACTTTTGTTTTTATTATTACACTAGCAACGACCCGCCAAAATTGGCAGGTTTCTAATTATAGTGTGTTGTTTCTGTTACATGTATTACATTGCTGCTTCTTCTATAGTCTCGCTTGCTTGCTGTGAATGACGCGATCGTCTCTTCCTTTTAGCCATTTTATCATTTTGATCCATAATAATAAGTCTGCAATACTTTAAATTAAAATTTTGTCTTGAAGAAACAATCAGAAACTTACATTTTAAGATTATTTTTAAGAAACATGATGAGTTAAATCCGTTTCCCGAATGAAACTGAACAGAAGAGTATCTTGATTGGCTGTTGAATTAATGCACACCGTCACACTTTGCTATTTTCGCGAGAGTACATTTAAGGGGAAACAATAAAATTATTGTCTAACTTTCAACCACAGTTGCACCCCCTTTGCTGTGCTCGAAAGTGTATGCACCCTCACGAAAATAGAAAAAGTGCGCAAATTACAGTGTGCAAAGTGTGACAGACAGACCGACCGAAGTACCTTACGGCGGGAATTACGGTATTGGAATAATATCACCATTTGCAGTTTTTTTTCCCTATGTTTTTTAACAAAATTTATGTGCTATTTTTTTTTTTAACTAGCTGACGTCACACTTATGTTCGGGTTAGTTTGCTTTGAAGGACTATCTTCATTGCACACGGACAACTCAATCAATGCTCCGATCTCCTCTCTTAGATCACACAAGGAGGATCTCAGCACAGTGAACGAACTCCGTAGCACTGGCGAGAATCTCAATGTGTATATAGGAATCCCACATTCTATAAATATTTTTGTGGTGGGTGGGTTTCTAATTTTAAAAATGTTGCCAGGGCAGCGGCCTTACATCCTACTCTGTACGATGTCCAACTGCCGAAGGATTTTTAACGAGCGCAACTTGCACACGGGACTTCCTTTTTTTCGCCCTTATCCAAGAAGGCTAGGCATCCGATCTCACTACCCAGGAGACCACGGGGGAGTATGACATCATAAGGACCACTAGTTCCGAAAAAAAAAAATTCCATAAATTAAATTCCTTCTATTGTGAATCGAACCCAGTACCTTTATAATTCAAGGCAGACGCTATACCTCTTGGCCACTCATACCCCACCCCCTCCCACACGTATGTACCACGCTCGTGGGATTAGAGGAAGTTGGGGATGCTAGACAAACAACAGGGATAGAGAGAGTAAAGACCCAGTTGACGGCTACCTCATCTAAAACCACCATGACTAACTGCTCATGGGGTAAGGAAAAACTTGCAGGTTGAACGACTGCCTCTAGAGTGGTAAATAATTAATATACATAAATAGTTTATGTTGTTGACACTTGCTTGAAATAATAGAGTAAAAATCTAGACAACAGAAAAGCAACAGAAGTTTTAAGCTTACTGGGGACTCAAACCCAGGACAATCCAAAAGGTAAATAAATAAACAAACAACACACAAAGGTATGTTATCAGGCACTCAGTGAGAAATAAAGAAGTAGAAGGCCAGACAACCGAAAAAAACAACAGAAGTGATAGGCTTACCGGGAATCGAACCAGGACCTTCCGAACAGCACCCACCGCCTAGCCACGGGAGCGAATCGCCACTATCCACTACCTTTGTGTGTTGTTTATTTATTTATTTACTGTTTACAGGCCTCAGGTTTCCATTCCTTATATGTTTATACAATCCGAAAGGCACCACCGCCTCGCTGCGCGAGTGAACTGTGACTAACCACGTAATAGTGCTTCGTTGTTCGCTAAGATTCTACCCATCTCTCTCAAAATGAAGGAAGGCTGTCTCAGGCTTCTCGTCCTCATACAGTTTCAACATGAATGATGACAGGGAAAGTCATCTGCTTCGTTCCTGTATTAGGTTTTCTTGGACTGCAGGTTTCAGGCAACGCCTGTCATTGCCACGTCGCCGACTCTCAAAGGCTTAGAGTCGATAATTATAATTAGCCTTATCTGCTTCGTTCGTGTAATAGAGGAGCTCGTCTTCCTTACCAGAATATTTGAGCAAACTATTAAGGCACACTGTAGGAAGAAATCTCTTAGAGAATCTACAAAGACATGCCCCCAGGTTTGACCAAGAAAACTTATGGTTCTGCTCAGGACGCTTAACAAAACAAAGAAAGACAAACGGAAGAGAAATACGAGGCAGAATATACCTTCTTCTTATCATTCTTCTGCTCATAACTTAAGCTTTATCGACTCTACCACCCTGCTCATGTTTTATCGACTCTACCACCCTGCTCATGTTTTATCGACTCTACCACCCTGCTCATGTTTCGTGCTTTCAGCATGTGTCTGTTGACCTTATGGTAAATGTGTCATCCAGGTTCTTGTCCAAACCTCAAGGCTACCGTCAGTCAGAACCACGACATCTGCTGCAATCTTCGGCTTCTTTAAATGCCATCCCAGCTGTCGCGTGCAGCCGTGTCATTCCACAAATTCTGATCTTTATTTTTCTCTATCATTCATCTTATTTACTTTTCATTGTTTTGTCTTTCAGCTTTGTTATTCTGTTCCGGATGTTGTCTTTCTTGATCTTGCCGCTTCTGCAGCGATCCAAATGTGTTCCATTTTCTCAAAAGAACACGTCTGCCAGTAAATATCGAATTCCCACACCTTCCGAAAATAATAGTGCTCAAAGCAACAATTTAACTGGCACTTTAATGGTTCGTCTCCGACATTTTGGACGTCTTGCGACTGGCGTGTCAAGCACGAACTGACGTTAACAGTCTATCGTAAAGGGGGCACCTTAATGGATATTGACAATCGTGAAACTATGGAACTGCCGTAGAGGTGGCGACGTGGCCAATATATCTAGTCAGTACGGGCCTAGGACCAGACGAAACCGGGTTAAAGTTGACGAAAAGACCTGTGAACTTGACGCAGACGTGACGAAAGTTGTTAAAAGTCTGCTGACGGTAGGCGAATAAATTGTCATTTCCATTGTCAGGTCTGTGAGATGCCGGCATTAAAATGCGAATAATTTCCTCACGCTATATAGCTGTTGCCGGATACCAGCTACTTTGTGAGACAGAAGAGGAGAGAACATTTTAGGATCGGAAAAGAGTAAACAGTTGGAACAGGCATTTAAAAGGACAATGTCAGGCCCTTGAAGTGTGGATATATAGAATATTGGGCCGCATATCTTGGAAATAGAAGAAAACTATTTAAAAAGTCCTACAAAAGCTGAAAACACACATATGATTAATGAATGAGATTAAAGACAGCTAAAAATATTTTGATATAAAGACAAAAATGACCTTTAACCTTATTAAAAACTCCAATAGACAGAAAAACTGAGGACAATAAATAAAGAAGTGTCAAGAGATAACTAAGAAAGAGTATATTAGAGTGTGCCATCAAGGCAAGATTCAGAAGACGTTGGGTATTCACTGTAACCGACCTGACATGTGGGCATGGCAACTGATCTAATCTGAATGATAAAGAGAAGCCAAAGTAGCGAACTAGCAAGACAATAATTCAGTGACAGCTAAAAACAAAAAACAAACAAAAAGGTTTGAAAAGTACCAAACGTTTACATTCTCCAACTGGAGACAAATATTAGCATTCACCATGACCAACAACAACGTTTACTTTATCAAGAGTTATAAATACCCTTCATTACTGTATTTGGCAGAAACTGGCGTTTTGAAATAAAAACAACAACAACAAAAAAACAGAATTTAGAAGAAAGTATTTGAGGCCCTTGAAATGTGGATACAGTATAGAAAAAAAGGCGCATTTCACGGCAACGGAAGAAACCAAATACAGAAGTCTTAGAATAATTCGGTATATACGAATAATTAGTGAAAGAGATCAAACATGCAACATACCCAAATTATTTTAAACCCAGAAACAGTTGGACCCGTTATTTTAGTCATTATTACGGAAGAACAAAAAGTGTAACCGTAAAAATGTCTCGCTACATTTGTTATATTTTCGTTTCTCGCTACATTTGTTATATTTTCGTTTCTCGCTACATTTGTTATATTTTCGTTTCTCGCTACATTTGTTCTATTTTCGTTTCTCGCTACATTTGTTATATTTTCGTTTCTCGCTACATTTGTTATATTTTCGTTTCTCGCTACATTTGTTCTATTTTCGTTTCTCGCTACATTTGTTATATTTTCGTTACCGCGAATGCTGGGTATTTTTTTTTCCGCTTCTTGCAGAGGGCAAATCTAACACTGCTACATGACCTCTTCCTGGAAACCTGCATAAAATCATTCATATGTTCTGTCAGTGATGTTTTCTGTAGCAACTTGTTTTACATGATGAGTTTCCATCCACATACATAACTTCCCATTAATTGCTCTAACGACATGCCTGAAGGGAGGAAGTAGCAATATTCTTAGTCTCCTCGGAATATTCCTTGAGCTACACGGAGCAAACGCAGATTTTACATTTTAATTTACCTTGTTGATAAAAACTCTGTAGTTTTTGTTGAAATCTTTTAAGAACTAGCTTTTGTTGAATTCTCTAACATCCAGATTTTGTTGAATTCTTTTAAGAACTAGCTTTTGTTGAATTCTCTAACATCCAGATTCTCTAGGAACCAGTTTTTCTTCAATTCTTTAAGAACCAGTTTATGTTGAACTCTTTAAGAACCAGTTTATGTTGAACTCTTTAAGAACCAGTTTATGTTGAACTCTTTAAGAACCAGTTTATGTTGAACTCTTTAAGAACCAGTTTATGTTGAACTCTTTAAGAACCATTCTATGAAGTAAATTCCTCTTCTCCTGTGGTTCCGTCTTTTACTTGTCATTTGTGGCAAGCATATTCTCCATAATTCAGCACCATTCACTGGTTGTAGCATACATCTCTAGTTTATGTTGCAACTCTATACGTAAGACCGTCTGTTTACAGATACTCGGTAACTGTTAACCAAATACACACAAGGCCTTGTTCCCTCCAGCAGAGTATCCATAGGGGCACTTAGCAGCAGGTTGATCGCATGATGGTACTTACATCAGCCTCCGGTGGACGTCAGACCAGAAGAAGGTCTCATGTTTATAGTGTATGCAAACACGTTCTGTACGGTTGTTAATGATAGGGGTTGTTAGCAAAGGAACCGCAAATGGAACAGTGTTTATACTTTCGTGGATCTTAGTTGCCTCCCACCAACTTTCTCTACTCATCCTTGTCCTGAAGTCTCTTTGTCTACCTTCATGTTGCCCTTTTTGAGTTTGCAGGCGTCCAGATGACCTAATGACCCCGTGTAGTTCCCCGGGTCTATGAAGAAACAAATACAGAATAGAACTACAACAGGTTTCATGTCAGGGGACCAGCTGCTGTGGTGTCTCTATGCTCGACAAGGAGCGAAAAGGAATATGATGATGATGATTGGCTCGCTGGGAATTCTTTCCTGCACAGGTAGTAAACACTATCAGGTAGTAAACACTGTCAGGTAGGAAACACTATCAGGTAGTAAACACTGTCAGATAGTAAACACTGTCAGATAGTAAACACTGTCAGGTAGTAAACACTATCAGATAGTAAACACTATCAGGTAGTAAACACTGTCAGGTAGTAAACACTATCAGTTAGTAAACACTATCAGATAGTAAACACTGTCAGGTAGTAAACACTGTCAGATAGTAAACACTGTCAGATAGTAAACACTGTCAGGTAGTAAACACTATCAGATAGTAAACACTATCAGGTAGTAAACACTGTCAGGTAGTAAACACTATCAGTTAGTAAACACTATCAGATAGTAAACACTGTCAGGTAGTAAACACTATCAGGTAGTAAACACTGTCAGGTAGTAAACACTATCAGTTAGTAAACACTATCAGATAGTAAACACTGTCAGGTAGTAAACACTATCAGGTAGTAAACACTGTCAGGTAGTAAACACTATCAGTTAGTAAACACTATCAGGTAGGAAACACTATCAGGTAGTAAACACTATCAGTTAGTAAACACTATCACGTAGGAAACACTATCAGGTAGTAAACACTATCAGATAGTAAACACTATCAGATAGTAAACACTATAAGGTAGTAAACACTGTCAGATTGTAAACACTATCAGGTAGTAAACACTGTCAGATAGTAAACACAATCAGGTAGTAAACACTGTCAGATAGTAAAAACTATCAGATAGTAAACACTATCAGATAGTAAACATTATCAGATAGTAAACACTATCAGATAGTAAACACTATCAGATAGTAAACACTATCAGATAGTAAACACTATCAGATAATAAACACAATAGAAGAAATAAGTGAAATAGAGCAATGGTGATTTAAAAAAATACATAAACAAATAAGAAACCTAAACAGAGCAGTGTTAGTAAATAAAACATTAAAATTTAAATAGAGCAATGGTAGTAGGTGGTGGAAGGTGAGCAAAGAACACTTATAGAAGAGAACTGGGGGCAAATAAAGGGAGTGAAGAAGTCATGGACAGACCTTCAATGATGGCACAGGACAAGAACTTTGTTGAAGACCTATGCTCCTGGGGGAGCTGAAATGTGATGATGATAAATAAAATATAAAAATAAGAATCAGCAGTAATTTAAATAGAATAAATTGTAGTAAACAAAATATGAATATACAAGTAACAGGAAATTTTAATAGTGGTAGTAAATGAAATAATTGTTAGAAAAGAAAACAATCAAATTGAAGGCATCTCAGAAGAGTTGGCTACTTGAAGAGCAGCCGCTGAGAGACTGTATTAGGCCATAAATGGAGGATGCCTCAGCAAAAGAGAAGTTGATAAGAAGATGAAGATGGCTGTATACCTCTCCACCCATGTCAGAGCCTTGACTTACGCATGTGAGTCATGACCACAGACACAACCCACAAGAGCCAGCTTCATATCTCAGAAATGAGGTATTTGCTGATGGGGGTTCAAGTAACAAGAAGGGACAAGGTCAGTGTAATCAGACGATACGTCATGGTCACGAAATACAGCCCCTGGCGACACGAGTGGGACAGTTTCAGTAGCGATGATCAGAGCATGTCTGCAGAAAGAAAGCAACTCCTATGCGGAACTTTAAACATCAATTAATCGTTTACTGAGTACCACGTGGCACTCCCGTTGAGCACGTGTATGCTTGACGTCACTTGGTAAGAATGATGAGCAGGTTGCTAAGCGTGACGTATGCACGGTGATAAGAGTATTCTCTGTCTGTCTTCGAGGCATGTGGATATGTTCTGGCAGCTTGCAATAAAGTGAATGATAGTTTCTTATGTCGGCCTGTAAGCTCACTGGATGTGTATTCGGATGTGTGTGTCATTTCAGAGTTATAGGCATTGTTAGCCTGTGTGATATTCAAGGGGCGATTGCGTAAGTGTATTATTATAATATTTTCTACGAAATAGTTAGCAGTGAACTGCACACATAGTGCAAATGTCAGCCTGTATGGTGAGACTGATGAAGCGATGTCTAAATGAGTGGAGCATGGAGAAACAATTTTATTATATGTCAACTTCCTATATTAAATGGAGTTCCGGAATTGCGGAAAAGTTCTGTTTAATAAACTGTATAGTCAGTCTCCTATGGCATTGTTTATTGTGGATGTGATTTGATTTGAGAGACTGACTGACACTAGGCGTGCTTGCAAATATAATACTTTAGTCGACACACTTCCAGTTCAAGCAACAAATGACCAAAAGGAATAATGGAATAATGCCATAAGCAAAAACTGAATTTTTTTTAAAAAGGTAGTCGCATAGCAGGTACTGCCACAGGGAGTGAAGTATTACAGTGTTTTTTTTTTTTTTTTGCCGCGAGAGGTCTGCACTCTAACCACTCTGCCAATCGGACGCTCGGCAATAGAATACACTATGTAAAATTTTAGACGTTTTTTATTTCCTTATTACAACCCATCAGAGGTTGAACAGATATTCTTCCCATCAATTAAAAACAAAAATCCAACAAAGATTTCCTGTCATGAGTTAGGAAATTAAACAGAAAATACACAAGCTGCTTTGGTGTCTCATTTGTCTTTCATCGTTTTCCACAACCTTAACCTTCCACCGTTTTCCACGACCTTAACCTTCAAGCGTATTTCATAACCTTAACCTTCAAACCTTGTTTATTAAAAAGATGCTTATCACTGTTTCCAACTTCTCTGCCATTAATGGCACTAATCTCTTTCACTAAATTATTATTATTTTTTTTTTTTCATATTTAGTTTTTTTTTTTTTTTCTACGCCTTCTGTATTTGTCTTTTTCTGTTTCCCTGAGATGCGATTCCATTATCTTTTGTCATAATTCCATTCATGAATGTAAACTGAATTACAGCTGATAAAAGAGCATTCTCACTAAATCAAAACACATCAAAACACATATTTAAACAAGTAAAACAGTTATTAACTGCAGCACGCGCGTATAATTTCATAACAAAAGGAACCAGAAAAGGCAGATGATCCATTAAAAAATATCCTTATCAGTACGAGGTTGGTTAATATAGTATACAATTTGAATTAAATTGGGTCTCCCACACAAAAAATAAAAATACAACGAATATATAGGATTTTCCAGTTTACTCCCCAATTTTCAGCCACGACATGTAGATTATACGTATCTAAGGGAGGTAATTTCAAGAAAACAGCCCATTCCAGGGCCTCAAATTCTTCCTTGTTAACTTTTTTTTTTTTTTTTTAATAATTCCTATTTATGCAAAGCAGTAATGATGAGCATATATAACACTTGCCGACTCGTTTATATTGTTATTGATTTTTAATGCGCCTTATCAGTTTACTCCCCAATTTTGAGCCACGTCATCTAGATTATACATATCTAAGGGAGGTAATTTCAAGAAAACAGCTTATTCCAGGGCCTCAAATTCTTCTTTGTTAACTGTTTTTTTTATAATTCCTATTTATGCAAAACAGTAATGACGAGCATATATAACACTTGATGACTCAATTTATATTGTTATTGAATTTAATGCGCCTCATGTTCTGAATGCTATTGTGTGGTATATTTTCAAACTTCTTTTTCCTTTTAAACTGTCGTCATTGAATCAGTTTCCCGCGTGTTGCTACGTTACCGTCATTGATCTTTCGATCAGATGAGCTACCATCTCCGCATTGAAGGTCAGCAGCTATTGATCTGCATCCAGGGCTGGATTAACCATTAAACAAAATAAGCATGTGCTTAGGGCACCAAGGGAAGGGGGCACCACAGAGTTTTTCCCCTAACTCTCAACTCTTTCACTGCCACACTTGACGTTAGTCGGTTTTTTTTTTAATTGTCTTTATTCGCCGTGTTTCCCTAGTTATAAGTAAATAATTTGCTTATTTTGCTTACTGCTATTTAGTGTTAAACATATTTAAAATAGTATTAATTTAATATAGTTATGCGGTCTGGCCTGGAAGAAAACTGAATTTTCAATCTCTTATTTCACCATCAGCACTTACAGAGTCTTAATGTCTCGTCAGTTAAGCACAGGGGCACCATTGTTGGGCTGTGCTTAGGGCATCAGTTGGCCTTTTTTTTTTTTGTTTTTTTTTTTTTTTTGCGTTCGCCCGCTAATACTCGAGGCGAAATCTCAGGTTATTATTTTTGTCTAACCTGACATTGATTTTACGTGAGTATCCCTTTATTTCTTGTACAGAGACAGGTGTCCCTCGCCATTCAGGCAAATACTCGCCGATTTCGGAGGTACCCATTGCAGCTGGGTCGGCTCAGGAGCCGCCAGTCCCTGGTCGACGACACTCCTTCAAATGTCCTCGCCAGGTCTCGAGTTAATCCAGTCCAAATCCCGGTCGACGAAAAATCCTCAAATGCCGTCGCCCGGGTTTGATCCTGTATCACCCGGTCGCCAGAGCGGTGTTGTAACCACTACGCTAGCGCGGCTCCCCATCAGTTGGCCTTAATCCGGCCATGTCTGCATCGTATCATATTTCTTGCGACGACAGTACACACTGCTAGGCTCTTTCCTGTCCATCTTTTGATGTCAACTTCGCCCCTTTTTTTCCCCTCTTACTCGTTTGCTCTCAGCTTTTAAGTATGTTATAGTTTTCGACACTGTCTCTTTATATATCTAAATAAATATTAGACAAACATAAAGGTATGTTTTCAGGCACTCGTAAGAAATAAAGAAGTAGAACACTACTCAACAGAAAAACAACAGACGTGAGTGGCTTACCCAGGATTTGAACCACGGACCTTCCGTACGACAACACCGCCTAGCTATACAAGCAAATCACACTATCCTCCCGGCCAGCTAGGCATCCCCCAAAAAAAGATGCTTTGATGACCGGTCATTAGTGCGAAACGCAAGACAACACCGGAAGTTTACAATGAGCAGCTTAGCCTTATTAATGACGCAATCACTTCTGTTGTTCCCCTATTATACAGTATATGTCAGTCCACACAAGACAAAGACCTTGATACTGTGTCTAGTAAATGATAGAAGACTTAAGAACAGTAGTATAGAACAAAGGGTAGGTTTCTGGTATTGTATAAACATTTATAACATATAAGGAAGGGAAACCCGAGGCCTGTAAACAGTAAATAAATATTAGACTATACGGGAGCCGCGCTAGCGTAGTGGTTACAACACCGCTCTGGCGACCGGGTGATACAGGATCAAACCCGGGCGACGGCATTTGAGAATTTTTCGTCGACCGGGATTTGGACTGGATTAACTCGAGACCTGGCGAGCACATTTGAAGGAGTGTCGTCGACCAGGGACTGGCGGCTCCTGAGCCGACCCAGCTGCAATGGGTACCTCCGAAATCGGCGAGTATTTGCCTGAATGGCGAGGGACACCTGTCTCTGTACAAGAAATAAAGGGATACTCACGTAAAATCAATGTCAGGCTAGACATAAAATAATAACCTGAGATTTCGCCTCGAGTATTAGCGGGCGAACGCAAAACAAAAAAAAAAAAACAAAAAAAAAAAAATTAGACTATACTACTGTTCTTAAGTCTTCTATCATTTACTAGACACAGTATCAAGGTCTTTGTCTTGTGTGGACTGATATTCTTCTTCTTCGATCCTTAACCACCGACCGTCAAAGCAGTCAGTGGCCATCACGCCTAGTGGCGTCTTGTAGGGCAACAACAAATTGATTCCACTTTGCACGGTCGGTGGCCATCCTTCGCACTGTGCCCCAACCCCGGTTCACTCCCTGCATCTCAGCCTCCACAGTCCTCCGCCAAGCTGTTTCCGGTCGGCCTCTCTTTCGCTTTCCTTCAGGGGTCCAAAGCACAGCTGTTCCCGTGATGGCATCGGGGTCTCCCCCGAGGACATGACCAACCCAGCCCCAGCGTCTGCCAGCTATGATGGTGTGCATGTCCTCTTGCTTGCTACGAGTAAGCAGATCCTGGCCGGTGATGGCACTCGGCCAAAAGATGCGGTGAACTCTTCCTAGGCATGCTGTGCGAAAAGAGGACAACCTTGACATCTCCTTCTCTGCGACTCTCCAGCATTCCGCACCACAGAGAAGCACAGAAAGCACGCAACTCTGGTACAATCCTAATTTTGTGCTTGTGCTGCACTGGGAGGACCCCCAGATGTTATCTAGGCCAAAGAAGGCCGTTCTTGCCCCATTCATTCCGACGCTGATGTCTCCGCCTGCCCTCTGTCTGGTGCCACCATGCCTCCTAGGCATGCGAAGGCATCCGTCTGCACCAATCGCCGATTCCCCACCGACATGGGCCCAGGGTTGCTCACACCGAGCGCCATGACCTCAGACTTCCCTAAATTGATGCCCAAGCCCACCCGCTGGCTAAACCCACCAAGTCCATCCGTTTCTTCCTGGATATGCCGATGTGAACGCGCCAGCAGTGCAATGTCATCTGCACACCCCAGATCCTCCAACGTAGAAAATGCAGTCCATCTTACCCCTCTTGGACTGCCCTCCGCCGTCCGGCGCACCACCCAGTCCACGACTGTCAAAAAAAGAGTGGTTGACAAGGGGCATCCCTGCCGCACTCCTGTCCTCACCTCGAAGGTCAGGCTGCTCTGCCCAACACCACACGCAAAGCCGGCATAGAGGCCTTTTATGATTGACACTATGCAGCCTGGAATTCCACAAGCCCTCAGTACTTTCCACAAACCGTCCCTATGCACGCTGTCAAAAGCCCCCCCCCCCCCACCCCCGCCCCCCAAACCAACAAAATTCATGTAAAGCCGTCCCCGCCACTCTGAGCACCGCTCCACAATGTTCCCGAGAGCGAATACATGGTCCACACATCCCCTGTTCTCTTAAGAACAGTAGTATAGAACAAAGGGTAGGTTTCTGGTATTGTATAAACATTTATAAAACATATAAGGAAGGGAAACCCGAGGCCTGTAAACAGTAAATAAATATTAGACTATACTACTGTTCTTAAGTCTTCTATCATTTACTAGACACAGTATCAAGGTCTTTGTCTTGTGTGGACTGACATATACTGTATAAAAGGGGAACAACAGAAGTGATTGCGTCATTAATAAGGCTAAGCTGCCCATTGTAAACTTCTGGTGTTGTCTTGCGTTTCGCACTAATGACCGGTCATCAAAGCATCTTTTTTTGGGAATGCCTATCTGGCCGAGAGGATAGTGTGATTCGCTTGTATAGCTAGGCGGTGTTGTCGTACGGAAGGTCCGGGGTTCAAATCCTGGGTAAGCAACTCACGTCTGTTGTTTTTCTGTTGTCTAGTGTTCTACTTCTTTATTTCTTACGAGTGCCTGAAAACATACCTTTATGTTTGTCTAATATTTATTTACTGTTTACAGGCCTCGGGTTTCCCTTCCTTATACTTTATATCTCTAACATTATTGTATCCATCTCATTTCCAATATACAAAGATGATATAAAGTGTTATTTATTTATTTTATATACTCGTATATTTTTTTTTTTAATCCAGCGGTACTTGGGCTTCAGCCCTTCGGAAACAAATTTCAAGGCATTGCGAAGCTGGGAAGCCTGGGGACTTTCTTTCCCACCCGGTCAGGAGCCAGATGTCCGTGCCTTCTCCGCACCTTCCCATCCGCAGAGGGTTTGTGCTCAGGAGCCGCTCAGGTTACTCCAGTCCCCGGTCGAGAGCACTCCTTCAAATGACTTCGCCAGGACTCGAATTAATCCAGTCCAGGTCCCGGTTGAAGATACTGCTCCAAATGTCTTCGCCAGGGCGTGAACCTGGATCACCCGATCGCCAGCGCAGTGTGGTAACCACTACGCTAGCGCGGCTCCCAAGTGTTATTTATAGTTGAGATAAATACGCAGTGGATACATCCCCTTTCTTCTTTCTTTACTGAATGCACAAGGTAATTTTTTTTAAAGGAATAAATTAAAGGCAGATTTGCGGGAATTATGCATGAACCTTCAGTGTGCGTTGTGCAGACAAGAGGTTTCATGATGTATACAGAGATCTCAAACACGTGATCAAATACGTTCTTTTGTGTCATTTCATTGATGGGGATGTCATCAAAGCATGTAAGGAGAGGACAAGAAAGTATTTAGTGGAGTACTGGAAGATGAGACAGGTTTGTATTTCAGAGCTGGTATTTGACGACGATGGTGCCCTGATTACTAAATCAGAGGCAAATTGTCAATCAAACCGGCAAGTCTGGAAGTAAGAGCTGGAGAAGAGAGGGATGGTCATCAGCAGCTCCAAAACAAAAACAAAAGTGATTTCGTGAGAAGCAAAAACATATCAGATTATTCTAGACGAATAGATCCTGGAGCGGGTCAACCACTTTAAATACCTCGGAGCTATCATAGAGTGGAAGGAAAGCAACCAAAGAAGTGTTGGCTACCCGAAGAGCGTCAGCTGTGAGACTTTTTCGGGCCATAAATCGAGGATTCCTCAGCAAAAGAGAAATTGGCAAGAAGACGAAGATGGCTGAATACAGTTCCACCTATGTTCTAGTCTTGACTAATTGATGCGAGTCATGGGCAATGACTGCAACCCATAAAAGCTGGCTCCAAACCTGAGGAATCGGGTATCTGAGGAAAGTGGTTGAAGTAAAATGAAGAGACTTGGTTCGCAACCATACGATACGTCAGCGTCTCAAAACCCAGCCCCTGCAGACCCAAGTGGAACAGTCCCATTTACGATGGTTTCGCCGTATCTGCACAATGAAAGAAGATCGGCTACCACGACAAATATGGGAAACTAAGAGCCAGGGATCAAGACCTCCAGAACGACCCAGACTTCGCTGGGAGGACAACATTAAACAATCCCTGAAGGACCGTAAACTAGATTGGAACCAGGCCACGAGAAAGACAGGCAATAGGATAGTATGGCACTCTCTCTGGCAAACTCTACACCCCAGGGTAGAATAGGAATGACTAAGAAAGTATAAGTTTATATATATATATATATATATATATATATATATATATATATATATATATATATATATATATATATATATATATATATATATATATATATATATATATATATATATATATATATATATATATATATATATATATATATATATATATATATATATATATATATATATATATATACACAAGGGGATTGACATAAGTCTTGGGCCTGACCATGAAGGAGTAACAGGAGGAAGATGAAACTTGGCACATTTAAAGTTCATCATATTTGCACTGAATGTGTGAAGTACGCGTTTGTTTCTTCAATGGGTTTTCCCGCTACGGTGCACGGCGCAATGTACCATATTGACCGGATCTGCTGCTCCAAAGACTTGACAAAACAATGGAAAAGAAGGAGGCCAGAGCTGTGATAAAATTTCTGATGTTTCAGGGAAAAACACCTACAGAAATACACAGGGAGATAGAACCAGTGTTTCGTGAGTCTTGTCCTTCATACACTTCTGTAAAAAACTGGTGTCAACAGTTTAAGTGCGGCCGCTCAAATGTTGCTGATCTGCCAAGATCTGGTAGACCAGCCTCAGAGTGCAACAATGAAAATGCAACAAGAGTGAAGCAAATCGTTGACTAGGATCGAAAAATGACAATTGTGGAGATAGCTAGTAGAGTAAAACTAAATGAAAGAACAGTTTATAGAATTTTACACAACAGACTGAACATGAGAAATGTGTGTGCACACTGGGTTCCGCGACTGTTGACACGTGAACAGAAGCAAACGAGAGTAAATTGCTCTCAACAGTTGCTCAAAAAGTGTAAGTCAAAAATTTTTTTGGAGACCATGGTGACAGTAGATGAGACTTGGGTACACCATTATGACCCCGAATTCAAAATTGCCAGCATGCAATGGAAAACCCCGGGTTCCCCAACATCTGTCAAGCCGAGAGCGCAGAAATCTGCAGGAAAAGTGATGCTGACTGTTTTTTGGGACGGCAAAGGTGTCCTTTTGAAAGATTATCAGCCTCGTGGCAACATAGTTAATGGACAGTACTATGCAGATCTTCTCACCAAACTAAGAAAGGTTGTGACCAGGAAACGAGGGATAACGCGCACTCAAAATCTTCCTTTGCTTCAAGACAACGCGCCCTCTCACAAAGCACGGCTTGTGCAGCTAGCAGCCAACGATTTGAATATTGAAATTCTTCCACACCCACCATATTCTCCAGATTTGGCTCCATCAGACTTTTTTCTATTCCCAAATCTTAAAAAACAGCTAAAAGGAAATCATTTTGACAGCGTTGAAGAGGTTATTCTGGCATGTGATGACTGGTTTAGTTTGAAAAATAGGGTGTTCTACTCCCAAGGTCTTTTCAAGGTCAAACAGAGATGACAGAAGTGTGTCAATTCAGACGGCGGCTATATTGAAAAGGAATAAACACTATACAAAATTTCAGCTCTCTGTGACATGTCCTTCATGGTCAGGCCCAAGACTTATGTCAATCCCCTTGTATATATGTCGGCGTCTGTGGCCTAATGGATATGAACGCAGTTTCATAATCCAGATATACCAGGTTCGAAACCTGCTGCAGGCGGTTTGGTAGCAGATCGCTTTGTGTGGATTTTTAACAATGGTATAAGCGCCGTACCGTTTAGAAAGCAATGGCAAACTACTGAATGAAAAAAATTGCCTAGAAAAATCACAAACAGCCAATAAAAGCTGGGGTTGATTGCCACGCCCTGTAAAGGATAAGCAACTAACTTATATATATATATATATATATATATATATATATATATATATATATATATATATATATATATATATATATATATATATATATATATATATATATATATATACGAGTGTGTGTGCCTGTTTGTTTTTATTATTGAAATACACCTTTTAACCCACCGTTTAGCACCGTCTTCCTGCAGTCATCCGCATTTTGATAAACTATGATAAGTTGATTGCATAATCATTGTGAACATTTGCCAAGATAAGGTTCTACGCTTTACTGCAGCTGTGACAAAATAGTGACATATATTTTCTAATATTAATAAACAACGTTGAGGATTCAGTTTAAAGTAAGTTTCGTGTTTACCAGAACGGTAACTAGGACACCGCGACTTTCTTGAGTAAGGCTCTTCATTGTGTTTCAAAAACGAACGAAACTTTATGCCCTGATAAGAAGAACGTTCGTGAAGGTTTGCGGTTGTTTGCTAAAATAGTTGCCTCGAATACAGCGATTTGGTTAGATTATTGCAACAAACATTTGATATAAGTGACAAAAGACTGTTTGGCAGCTCTTGATAACAAGTTAAGTATCTGCGACGTTGCACAATGTGCTGTGTAGAAATGATTACTTGACCAATGTTTCCCAAACTGTTTTTGATCGCGACCCTAAATACAGTTTTGCTCTCAGTCCGGCAACGCATGGAGTTGGTACTTATTAATAATAATGAGCTGGAAAACATACATGGTACAAAAGGTAATGATTCACTTTACGAGGAAATTTGCTTTACGACAGCGGTCTGGAACATAACATGTCGTAATAGCGGGGTATGTCTTTACTCTGAAACCTTAAATTAGAAATCATTTTATCAAGGTCAATCTTTGGCGGAGAACAGTGCATGAACCAGAGTTGGGGCAAAGCACGACGGATGGCCACCGACTGAGCAAATTTGGGACAGTTTGTTGCTGCCCTACAAGATGCCACGTGACGTGATGGCCACCGACTGAGCAGATTTGGGACAGTTTGTTGCGGCCCTACAAGATGCCACGTGACGTGATGGCCACCGACTAAGCAAATTTGGGACAGTTTGTTGCGGCCCTACCAGATGCCACTTGACTTGATGGCCACTGACTGTTTTGTCAGTCAGGGGCTAAGAGTCCAAGCAGAAGAAGAAGGTAAATCTTTAAAGAGATGAGTTATCTAAATTAGATCCCCACAGCTCCTGTGCTGCCTACCACTGTATAAGAGTATTTATTGGGAGGGGGGGGGGGATTTTATCTCATGAAAATAATGAAAAAAGAACATTGAAACTTAACATATGTTTTACAGTACTTCTGACGAGTGCTGTGTGACGGACAAATTAAGCAGCCCAACCGTTTTCAGCTAATAAACCTGCCTCTGGGAACTTTCTACAGCACCTGTTTCCTATAAAAACAAAGGCCATGCTTGTGTGGCCTTTCTGTGACGGTGTAGGAAAAATGGGATATGGCGAGTAAATAAACAACCCGGACCAGGAACATGGGGCTGTGGATTATGGAGCTCTATTGGAGTGCATGCCAGATTGGCTTTTTCAGCAACCGAATTCGAACAAGGACGGTTAACACTATCGAGTACTAAGCTAGAAGATTGTGACCAGAAAATCGTGTTGAATTGTGTGCTTCATTCAAGCTTTCATAAGCGTGTGTCAAAACAAATTATTTTGTCAGATAGCTTAGGTTCCAAAAATCTGACAATGATCAGGGACAATCTAAAGTATTATTTTACAATCATTATTTCCCTTTTGCGTACCACATGGAACTTGGAGTAATCATTGAAGCTGGTTCCCTTCCAGGAAGCCTGCAATAAGCAGTCAAGACTCTTGCAGTGGTGTTGTCTGCGGCAATTAATTTTACATGAAATGTTACACTTTAAAATGTGACTGATTTTTAATTGTGTCAAATTGTATAGACTATTTTTAACTTATCTTCATTGCCAAATATTCCTGTCAAATAAACGAGCTGTTCATAGGCCAACATTTTTTAAATGCAACAAATAAATGCTTCAATAATTGTAGCACCAAAACCCTGGCAGCTAATGTATGTTCATGTTTCAAACCTCGTGCCATATGCCGTGCCTATCCCGACACCCTTGTTTGTTATTCCTTTCGACAGCTGCATCATAGAGACGCAATGTTGTTCACTTGACTGAAACCGAATTATCTCAGTGTTTATGGACGGGTAAATCAACCGTGCCACTCAGGAAGTGACGTCTACAGCGGATGTTGGGCGCAAATATTACCACGTGACAGATTGGGCGTAAATACACGGAGAAATGACAACAGAACGAACTATAACGTTATAACAATAATAATACAATTTAATGCGCCAGTCGGAGAACGTTTTGCTAGAGAACGTTTTCAGAAGAGATTAGATAGAATGGCTGGTACAGCATCTATCTACAGAACGATGAATATATTTGTTATTTACTCATAATTAATTATGTGATCCTCTCTTATTGTGAAGTGCTGTGAGGCGCTGTGAAGTGCTGTGGGGCGCTATGAAGTGCTGTGAGGCGCTGTTAGGCGCTGAAGTGTGTGTTCTTGAGTCAAGTGTGCCGCGGTGGCTGCTGTGATCACGTGTTGCTGCAGTATTTCTGTTAGATTGTTTATCCATTTGACTCTTTCTCTTCCCTGTGACTTGAAACTAGATTTTCTACTGCTGTCCCCCGTGGCGGTAATTTATCGGGTTCCATTTTCTTGAAATGGCCAAACCATTTTATTTTCTATCTGTATATATTTGATACAGTATGTCATTTCTACAATATTTCTCATGCCATTATTTCTCATTGTGTCTCTCCTGCTAACATTAATAGATCTTCGGGAATAAACATTTCGTGTCGCACTACGTGAGATCCCTTATCTGTACTCTGGTCAACTGCCATGCTTGACACTAATAAAGGTAGTAGTCATCTCAAGGTTCCTCAGATCTCCAAACAGTTTTTCGTGGACAGAAATGGGTTATTGCCATATACTGCTCCGTGCCCTGTTGTATATTGGGCAGGACTGCAGCAGATGTTCGACTGTCATAGGGCTGATGCCACAGGTGCAGAGATCTTTTGTAACAGTCCTGTACTTGTTGCATAGATGGTACCTCGACCTGCTATGTCTAGTGTGTAAGCGGAAAATGATGACCTGGTCTCGTGATAGGCTTCATTTTTTTTAATGGTTTGGGTTTTCTCTTTCTCATTTGGACTTGATTTTGGCTTTTAAAGTTGTTTTAGCTATTTGCTAAGTTGTCCCTATATCATTTTGTTGTAGTTCTCCCTTTTCTTTAGCAAGTTAGTCTGCTTTTTCTTTGCCTGGAATGTTGCAATGGACTGGTGTCCACTGGACTGTGCACTTGTTGACGCATTGGGCCAGGCTTTCAAGTGAGTTGATCAGATCTTTCAATCCCTTAGCACGGTGACCCCGCAGGGCTTTTATCACTGAGAGGGCATCTGTAAAGATCACTATCTGTTTTTCTGCATGCACTTTGTCCTCAATAAGAGTTTCCGCTGCCCGTTTCAGGGCTTCTGCTTCAGGATGGAAGTTATTGCAGTATTTGCCACCGATGCTTGTCCACACCAAAGTGTTCTTCGACATCTTTAAAGCAATGAAATGTAACATAGCTTGAACTTAACGTTTAATAACGTTGCTTCATCTAGAACGTCACCAGCTCTTCCCACACAGTGTTTTCTAAGTGCCCTGAAGTAACCTTGGCACTTCCTGTCCTGGTTCTGGTCGACATATTTTGTGACGACATTGGTTTACAGTAGGTCATAACTTTTCATTGGGCCATTTTATTTTTCATTCATTTATTTCATGTGAAATTCTTTGCTGTTTTACTGTAGGTTAGTTTCTTTGCGTTAACATTTCTTGCATATTCAATATGTCTTCTGTTTTTACTTCTTCTTCTGCATTCGCTCTCGAATAACCACATCTATCTCCCTTATAAAAAACTGACAGTCCGTCTCAGGATTCTCTCTTCATCATACAGTTTCTCCATCTACTGGGGTGGACGAGAAGGACATGCTGCCACTCCACTTCTCTCGTGAATCCAAGAAACTGTTCAGTATATTAATTTGTTCATTATTTTTATATTCGCGGCAGTTGTCCTTTGTTATTGTCTCTTAACATTTTTTGTTATTTCTCTTCTTTGTTTCCTGTATATGCCTCTGGTTCACGAAGAGCGATAAGGACGCGTCCAGTGTTTCTAGTGTTTTCTTCACTTGTAAAACCGACCCCGATAATCATCATCATCATTTTCATTTGCCCTCCGTTCGGAGCACCAAGCCACCACCACAGCTGGTCCCCTTACAGGAAGCATACACCAAGCCACCACCACAGGTGGTCCCCTTACAGGAAGCCTGCACCAAGCCACCACCACAGCTGGTCCCCTTACAGGAAGCATACACCAAGCCACCACCACAGGTGGTCCCCTTACAGGAAGCATGCACCAAGCCACCACCACAGGTGGTCCAATTACAGGAAGCATACACCAAGCCACCACCACAGGTGGTCCTCTTACAGGAAGCATGCACCAAGCCACCACCACAGGTGGTCCCCTTACAGGAAGCATACACCAAGCCACCACCACAGGTGGTCCCCTTACAGGAAGCATACACCAAGCCACCACCACAGGTGGTCCCCTTACAGGAAGCATGCACCAAGCCACCACCACAGGTGGTCCCCTTACTGGAAGCATACAGCAAGCCACCAACACAGGTGATCCCCTTACAGGAAGCCTGCACCAAGCCACCACCACAGCTGATCCCCTTACAGGAAGCATACACCAAGCCACCACCACAGGCGGTCCCCTTACAGGAAGCATACACCAAGCCACCACCACAGCTGATCCCCTTACAGGAAGAATACACCAAGCCACCACCACAGGTGGTCCCCTTACAGGAAGCATACACCAAGCCACCACCACAGGTGGTCCCCTTACAGGAAGCATACACCAAGCCACCACCACAGCTGATCCCCTTACAGGAAGAATACACCAAGCCACCACCACAGCTGGTCGCCTTACAGGAAGCCTGCACCAAGCCACCACCACAGGTGGTCCCCTTACAGGAAGCATACACCAAGCCACCACCACAGCTGATCCCCTTACAGTAAGCATACACCAAGCCACCACCACAGGTGGTCCCCTTACAGGAAGCATACACCAAGCATCCACCACAGGTGGTCCCCTTACAGGAAGCATACACCAAGCCACCACCACAGCTGTCCCGTTACAGGAAGCATACACCAAGCCACCACCACAGCTGATCCCATTACAGGAAGCATGCACCAAGCCACCACCACAGGTGGTCCAATTACAGGAAGCATACACCAAGCCACCACCACAGCTGATCCCCTTACAGGAAGCATACACCAAGCCACCACCACAGGTGGTCCCCTTACAGGAAGCATACACCAAGCCACCACCACAGCAGGTCCCCTTACAGGTAGCATACACCAAGCCACCACCACAGCTGGTCCCCTTACAGGAAGCCTGCACCAAGCCACCACCACAGGTGGTCCCCTTACAGGAAGCATACACCAAGCCACCACCACAGCTGGTCCCCTTACAGTAAGCATACACCAAGCCACCACCACAGCTGGTCCCCTTACAGGAAGCATACACTAAGCCACCACCACAGGTGGTCCCCTTACAGGAAGCATACACCAAGCCACCACCACAGCTGGTCCCCTTACAGGAAGCATACACTAAGCCACCACCACAGCTGGTCCCCTTACAGGAAGCATACACTAAGCCACCACCACATGTAGTCCTCTTACAGGAAGCATACACTAAGCCACCACCAACGCTGGTCCCCTTACAGGAAGCATGCACCAAGCCACCACACGCTCTTACAGCAGTGGTTTATGTGGCATTTAGTTTAACATGATGAGATTGTCAGTCCCATACCCAACCTCCTATTCGTTGCCTTGTACGACATGTCTGAGAGTGTAGAGGTCTTGTTCTTTCTTTGTCTCTTCATCCATAGAGTGTACGACCAGTTAAGAAAGATATACTGGCCCAATGACTCAACACTAAACTCAAAGCTGTATGGAGCTAACGAGGAACTCTAGACAACGGTCGAATTCATCATGAGAACTCGTCTGACTGTGCAAACATCAAAGATGCGATCGCAAGAAGAAGAAGTCTCTTTAGAGACCCTCGGAAACAACACCTCAATTATATTTTCAAGTTTTTTTTTCTATTTCAAAGTTTAAAAATATTTCTTTATCAGAAACCAATCGGGCCGTTTCCATACAAA
The DNA here is from genome assembly GCA_024509875.1 of Oreohelix idahoensis. Classification (NCBI taxonomy): domain Eukaryota; kingdom Metazoa; phylum Mollusca; class Gastropoda; order Stylommatophora; family Oreohelicidae; genus Oreohelix; species Oreohelix idahoensis. Next base: position 1,470,577 of record JAMPIV010001256.1, on the reverse strand, counting down.
GTAGACAGCGCAAAGACATACCCTGCTGGTTCCGCATTGCCATCTTTCTATTATTCTCCGCGCTATCATTCATATTGTTAATATCGTTTTGATCTCTAGGCCATACTTGTACAGCCTCAGAAGGAAGTTATCCCTGCCTGTGTGATAATATCGTTCCATTTTCCATCAAGAATATATAATGACATTTAATGTTGCCAGATGAATGACGTGGGAACTTGAAGCTTTTTAAATGCAACCTGATTGGACAGCGAAGCGTGATGGTGATGTCTCGAGAAAGCAGAGGATGCTGGGAGGTACGAAATAGTATCAGTGAAAACCAGGATAAAACAAGAACTGTGGCCAAACAAACAAACAAAAGTTTTGGTCTTCGTAGATTAACTCGGAAATGAATTTTGAAATTTTGACTTTGAATCCGTTCTGAAGGTTTTGGAGTTTTCATCACAATGTTCCAGATGTCTGTTTAACTTACTCATGAATTCCTGTCTGAATAGGTACAGGCTTATTTATGTTAGTGCGGGGATAGGGGTTGATTGGGGGGGGGGGGGGAACTAACGACGGGAACTGATAACAAGAGCTGGAGACAAGAACCGATGACAAGTGCTGATGACAAGAACTGATGACAAAAACTGATGACAGGAACTAATGACAGGAACTGATGACAATAATTGATGAAAGGAACTGACGACTGGAACTGATGAAAGGAACTGATGACAAGAACTGATGACAAGAACTGATAGCAAGAACTGACGAAAGGAACTGACGACGGGAACTGCTGACAGGAGCTGATGACAAGAACCGATGCCAGGAACTGATGACAGGAACTGATGGCAAGAACTGATGAGAGGAACTGATGACAAGAAATGATGACAGGAACTGATGACAGGAGCTGGTGACAAGAACCGATGACAAGAGCTGATGACAAGAACTGATGACATGGACTGATGAAAGGAACTGATGACTGGAACTGATGACAAGAACCGATGACAGGAATTGATGACAGGAACTGATGAAAAGAACTGATGACAGGAACTGATGACAGGAACTGATGACAAGAACTGATGAAAGGAACTGACGACAAGAACTGATGACAGGAGCTGATGAAAAGAACCGATGACAGGAACTGATGACAAGAGCTGATAACAAGAACTGATGACAGGGACTGATGAAAAGAACTGATGACAGGAACTGATGACATGAACTGATGACAGGAACTGATGACAAGAACTGATGAAAGGAACTGACGACGGGAACTGATGACAGGAGCTGATGACAAGAACCGATGACAGGAACTGATGACAAGAGCTGATAACAAGAACTGATGACAGGGACTGATGACAAGAACTGATGACAGGAACTGATGACAAGAACTAGTGACAGGAACTGATGACAAGAATTGATGACAAGAACTGATGAAAGGAAATGATGACAAGAACTCATGACAAGAACTGATGAAAGGAAATGATGACAAGAACTCATGACAAGAACTGATGAAAGGAACTGACGACTGGAACTGATGACAGGAACTGATGACAGAAACTGATGACATAAACTGATGACAGGAACTGATGACAGGAACTGATGACATGAACTGATGACAGGAACTAATGACAAGAACTGATAACAAGAACTGATGAAAGGAACTGACGACGGGAACTGATGACAGGAGCTGATGGCAAGAACTGATGACAGGAACTGATGACAGGAACTGATGACAGGAGCTGATGACAAGAACCGATGACAAGAGCTGATGACAAGAACTGATGACAAGAACTGATGACACGAACTGATGACAAGAACTGATAGCAAGAACTGACGAAAGGAACTGACGACGGGAACTGATGACAGGAGCTGATGACAAGAACCGATGCCAGGAACTGATGACAGGAACTGATGGCAAGAACTGATGAGAGGAACTGATGAGAAGAACTGATGACAGGAACTGATGACAGGAGCTGGTGACAAGAACCTATGACAAGAGCTGATGACAAGAACTGATGACAAGAACTGATGAAAGGAACTGATGACAAGAACTCATGACAAGAACTGATGAAAGGAACTGACGACTGGAACTGATGACAAGAACCGATGAAAGGAATTGATGACAGGAACTGATGAAAAGAACTGATGACAAGAACTCATGACAAGAACTCATGACAAGAACTGATGAAAGGAACTGACGACAAGAATTGATGACAAGAACTGATGAAAGGAAATGATGACAAGAACTCATGACAAGAACTGATGAAAGGAAATGATGACAAGAACTCATGACAAGAACTGATGAAAGGAACTGACGACTGGAACTGATTGCAGGAACTGATGACAGAAACTGATGACAGGAACTGATGACAGGAACTGATGACATGAACTGATGACAGGAACTAATGACAATAACTGATAACAAGAACTGATGAAAGGAACTGATGACGGAAACTGATGACAGGAGCTGATGACAAGAACTGATGACAAGAGCTGATGACAAGAACTGATGACAAGAACTGATGACAAGAACTGATGAAAGGAACTGATGACAAGAACTCATGACAAGAACTGATGAAAGGAACTGACGACTGGAACTGATGACAAGAACCGATGACAGGAACTGATGACAGGAACTGATAAAAAGAACTGATGACAGGAACTGATGACATGAACTGATGACAAGAACTGATGACCAGAACTGATGAAAGGAACTGACGGCGGGAACTGATGACAAGAGCTGATGAGAAGAACCGATGACAGGAACTCATGACAAGAACTGATGACAGGAACTGATGACAAGAGCTGATGACAAGAACTGATGACAGGAACTAGTGACAGGAACTGATGACAAGACATGATGACAAACGCTAATTGAACTAGAGGTAGGGAGAAGAAGGTGGATTTGGATGGACAAACATTGAGAAAAGCAGGTGTTAGCATTACAAGACATCTTTATTACGAATATCCCCAATACAAGAGAAATAATAGGAGACAAAAAAAAAAACTACACGTAAACAGCAATAAAAGGGATACAGTATACAAAGAAAGACGATGAGGAGATAACACAGAACAAGAGAGCTTAGCATGTGTTTCTAGATGGCCTGTGCGCCATGGATAGCTGAAAGACTTTGGTGGTGGTGGTGATGATGATGGGATGATGACAGAGAACTCCGGAGGCCCTAGGTATTTAATATATTTGGGGGCCCCTCTCCAATCAACTCTTAAAGATAAAACTAGAAAAAAATCTTATGTATTTCAGGTAAATGTTTCTATGAATATTTAATAATATGTTTTACAAAGAATGTGTTTGTTACAGCCTCTAGATTTTGTTAAAGATAGTGTGGGGCCCCTGAAAAGAAAATATAATGAAAAAAGAGGAAAAAGCGGGGGTGGAAGTAACTAATAAACTAACTTTTGAACACATACTTTTACCCTGCACGCGCGAGTGTACTATCGTGCACGTGTCTTTGCTGTAGAGCTCTGTGCGTTATAACTGTTGCTTTTTTTCGCTGGGGCCCCTGTAAACCTTGGGCCCAAGGCCCGTGCCTAGTGGGCCTAATGAATAATCCGGCGCTGGATGATGATGATGATGATGATGATGATGAAGACTGAATACTCTCCTTCCAGAAATAGTGGTACATTTTCAGTTTTCTACATGTATATCTTCCTTTTCAGTCATTTCTGACTATAGGAGCGTACCCCAGAAACATAGTCTCGGTGGCACGAGGTTGGGCACTTGAAAAAAGAGGTCAAGCTGTTGCCCATGCAGCATGCCCCTGCTGGTGTGATCAGAGGTCGTTACAATCTGAAACCGTCTGATGAAAGATTCAAGCGCTTTCCTCTACACCTTAAAGTTTCCCCTGATAACAGTCATTATCGGCAATGGTGCTCATACTGAATGTGGATCTATAAGAACCCCAGGTCATATTTGTAATAACGAACATTGTTCTACCTTAAGTGTACAAGCTAAGGTACCTGCATACAAAACAATGTAGCATGCTAATGGTACTTTAGACCTGTTCCAAACGATCTTTTTGTTGTTGTTATTGTGTGCGATTGTTTGTTTGTTTGTTTGTTAAAGTACTTCAATAATAGCTCGAAGAGTCGGAGGAAGCTCTGATATAAAGTTGCAAACACTCTTTTCCTGTTCTGCTTTCAAATCCTAATTTTAAATCCTAATAGAAGACTGTCTAACATTTTTACTTGAAACTACTAAACGAGTATTCCTTCGCTTTAATTTTTTTTTTTTTTTTTTTTTTGCACATGGTAACGACAATGGAAGTGGATGCCCAAAACGTGTTTTCCATTGACATGTTAATTGCGTCTGATGAAGTAGCACGAGGAATTTCTCACTTATTGGAAGTAACGTTTACATCAACATTTTCATCCAAGTCAGAGATTTGCAGCTTACAGCACGTTTACCCCAGCGCGGTGGCGTTCAGTTCCACGATTAAGCAACAGAGCTGGTGTGCTGGAACGTTACCAGTGCTGGAACAGCTCTTAGTAAGAGACTTGACTCAGAAATGTTGGTTTGACAGACGTAAGTACGTATCTCACAATGAATAGAACATGCTCTCCTGGGCTTGACATTCTGTGGGTTCAAATCTGCTGTTCGGGGATTCACGGTACACTTCTATCATCTGCAGAAGAAAATTAGTAATCTTGTGCTAAAGAATTTACATAATATCATGACCCTCATCAATTATCCTCATCGTCATCATCATGATCTTCATTTTCCTAAGGAGCATGGACCTTTAACAAATGCGATATCAGAAATACAAGGTAACTATAGACAAATACCTTCCTGTCCCAGGTTATTCGTTCAAGGTTCTTCACATCCATTTAAGCATTCTCTCCCCCCTCACCCCAACCACGATGTTGAGTAATATCAACTATCTACAGTACATTAAACATCTTAAAAAAGAGAGTGTATACTAGCTGGAAAAAAGTTTTTCGTAACGGCAGATTTAATTTGATTTTAGTTCAAAAATAAGTTCCAGATGAGCATCCAATCGTTTCAAGGTTGGAGGTGGCTTGCTATGCCATAAAGAGGTTCAAAAAAGTAGTCCGAAAGCATATACTGCCGCACAGGAGTGAAATGTTAGAGACTTCACAATACTAGGTCCAGCATCCAGAGGTGGGGTAACCAGTTGCCTTCCTCGCTACCTTTTCCTGTCCTAACTCAAGAGCAGAGACAGGTACCCATTTACAGCTGGATAGACTGGAGCGTGACGATACCATGATTTGAACCCGGCACCTGTGCCGCGAGAGACCAGCGCTCTAACCACTCTGCCAATCGGACGATCTCCATAAAGAGATATAACTCTTCATTCAACAACTTTTCAGATCATATACAAGAGAAACATGGCATGTTGAAATACAAATTTATTTGTTCCAATAATCAGAATAAAATAAATATAATTTTCTGTTGTTCGTTTAGTGTGCCAAGTCTGGAGAAGTAAGTCTTTAATCCAGAGTCCTTTAGGCTTTCTCAGAGCCGTGTCATTGTGACGGTATTGCCTCCCCTACTTTGCAATAGTGGTCCAACAGTGGCCAAAACTCAAGAGTATCTAATATGGGCTTCAAAGGTATCTACCTTCGCACAAGATTACTCTTGGCAGATATGTATATAGAAGGGTGATGACACTTCTATTACAAAGGGAGTCTTCACAAGATATTCAGAATAAGCGAGAACAATACTGCTTTGGCTGAGTATGTTAACTCTGTAATTCTGCCGACGCGTTTGTGAAGGATTGAAGCACTTATAACTTTCAGCTCGTTTAAGCCCCCACCCCTGATTTACTCAGTGGAATTCTATTATTCTAGTATAGCTCTGTTTAGAGTGTGTGTAGTAATTTGACTGAGACAAACATGCAGTAACTTTAAAATGATTAAATCGAAGTTAAATTTGTAACATTACAAATAACAAAATGTAATAATCACTTTAGGTTTTAACAGTTGGAAAATAATTTAAATCGTTATGGATCAAGAAAAGTTATCATACAGTCTTTAGGGAATGTGAGATATTACAAGAAGTTCAAGTGGCAGCATATATTTGAACTTAGCTGCCAATGATGGTTCTGCTCCTTCTTATGGATTGGTTCTTTTCACTCTGCTCGCGCTCGTCTCTGATCAAGGTTGTCGGGGGTAGCTCGTTTCCCAGAAACGTCCAGGAGAGTCTACCACGTGGGTCCTTCGTCTTAAAGCTTAGGCCACGGTTGCCTTCTTGTTTCAGAGATAGTACTTTCTTCTGGTACCACCAATAAGCCAATCTTGGCTGCAGACTTGTTGCTCAGATGAATAAAAGAGACGAGCCGGTCTCTTACACGCGTCTGGGATGTCTTTAATTTGACAATAGATTCCCTCTCTAACTCAGTGTGTTTCTTCGGTTTCTTAATCCCGGTGTTCCTTGTCAAAATGTAGAGATTTCTTGTGCTTTGTAAGTCTTATTTGGTTCTCCAATAAAAGGTCCGGTTAAACAAAGGAATTATGAATCTAGTCTTCACTCTGGCGAGGCCTGATGTTGTCTTGGCGAGCGTGAAATTCACAGTGAAATAAAACTGCGAAAATGGTCAGACTATATTCATATCTTCCCACGCATTGTTGTTATGAATCTAATCAGAAAGATCCAATCATTTCAAAGAATGCACTCCGCAACAAATTTCCGTTTGGGAAAAACAAAATATGCAAACTGCTAATGCTGTAGTCACTAGAGCTCAAGCTCTTAATATGCCTCAAACTTCATCTACTGAAGATAATGAAGTGCATAACCAAGATGATCCCTTGGTAATTTCTCGTGACTCGTTTATAAAACAGCAAGAAGATGATCCGACTCTAAAGAAATTCTTCACTCTTGCAACAAAAGGTGATCCGAATATAGATACAAAGCGTAAATCTTGGATTACAATGAAGAATGGCGTACTTGTACGTATGGTGCAAGACTCCACTAAGTCAAGTCATTCTCAGATTCTTGTGCCCAAGAATTTGAGAGTTAAAATTTTGCAGCACGCTCACGACTCTCAGTGTGCTGGACATATGGGTTTTTCCCGTACAAAGTCAAGAGTTTTGCAGCTTTCTTTTGGCCTTTTGTGAACAAGGACATACGGATTTATTGTCGATCTTGTAAAGTATGTCAAGAGGTCAAATCCAAAGGTCCACGCCATGCTGCACCTATTCAGGCTGCAGACATTCCTATTCGACCATTTCAGAAAATGGCGATAGACATCATTGGTCCATTTAAGATCAAATCTGCTAGAGGACATCAGTTTATCTTGACGTGTGTTGATATGTGCACACGTTGGCCAGAGGCTATTCCTCTGAAGAGCATTACTACTGCTGACATTGCAGATGCTCTTTGGCTTATATTTTCTCGTCTGGGATTCCCCGGAGAGATATTATCAGACCATGGCACCCAACTAATATCGGATACCATGTCTCAAGTAATGTCTACTCTGTAGATAGAGAGATCTTTGAGTAGTATCTATCATCCTATGTCCAATGGGATGGTCGAACGGCTAAATAGAACACTCAAAAACTTACTAGGGAAGATAACTGACGATCATCCTTAAGATTGGGACAGGGTTGTACCCGCGGCCCTCTTCCCTTACAGACAGGTCCCCAATGAACATACATGATTTTCTCCCTTTGAACTTGTCTTTGGCGCGCGACTGCGCGGCCCTATGTCTTTGCTTCATGATCTCATAACCGCTGATAATATTACCGATGATACAAAATCTTCCTACGAATATGTCATCGCGCTGAGACAAAAGATTATCGAAGCATGCAAATTGGCAACTTCTTCTTCTGAATTTGCTAAACAGAAGGCAAGACAATTTGCCAATAAGAAAAGAACCTTACGACAACTTTGTTCTGGTGACAAAGCATTTGTTTTGCTACCTTGTAGGGAAAACAGACTTCTTATTTCTTGGAAAGGTCCGTACGATATAATCTCGAAAATTTCCGATGTTGACTACATTGTCGATATTGATGGAAAGCATAAAACCTTCCACATCAATATGCTTACGGAATTCCATGAACGTCCGGATTATTTACAGCTTATTTTCCAGGCAACGGACGATTCACCAGTCCAACATGGTCATTACTCATCACTGTCCGTAATACAGGATGAGGAAACAAGTTTTTCAGATGTAAATCTTCCGCTTCCGATGATTCCACTTCATTCTAGTGAATCATGGAAAATGTTACTGTCTCTCCTGATTTATCTCTAGGAGAACAGCGACAAGTTTCGGCTATGTTACAAACATTTCAGGATGTCCTTACTGACATCCCTGGACAAACTCACGTCATTGAACATGACATTATTCTAACTGACCATAATCCAATTAGGGTCAGACCTTATCCTATCCCTATACATTTTCAAGCACAGGTTGAGAAGGAGTTGGATGAGATGATAGATTTAAAAATAATTGAACCATCCACTTCTGCATATTCTTCGCCGATGGTTATTGTTCGTAAAAAAGACATTAACATACGTCTTTGCGTTGACTATCGCAAATTGAATCAAGTTACGAAGTTTGATGCTGAACCTATGCCTTTACTCGAAGAGCTACTTACAGGCTTTCTAAATATCATTTTTTTCACTAAACTTGATTTGTCTAAAGGATATTGGCAAGTTCCTTTATCTGAACGCGCCAAACCAATTACTGCTTTTTCTACACCTAGAGGCCTTTTTCAATGGAATTTCATGCCTTTCGGCCTTATGAACGCACCAGCTACATTCGTACGCATGATGCGTCGAATCCTATCTTATCGGTCAGATGTCATTGCGTACCTAGACGACATCTGTCTTTTCAGCGATACTTGGGAAGATCACTATTCGGGGTTAGTTGAATTACTGTCTACTCTACGCGAGTATAACCTGACAGCGAAACCCTCTAAAGCCTGCATTGGTTTTAGTGAAATTTCTTTCCTAGGCCATCGAGTTGGTCATGGTTTCCTAAAGACAGAGGACCATAATATCACTAAGATACTTAACATCTCTATTCCTAAGACTAAAAAGCAAGTGCGAAGTCTCTTAGGTCTTATTCAATTTTATGGAAGATTCATTCCGAATCTATCCTCTATCATGGCACCTCTTTCTACACTACTAAAAAAAGGGTCGCATAATATGGTCCACTGGTCACATGAATGCCAATCCTCTTTGGATAAGATTAAAAATTTGTTTTCAACACCACCTATTTTAGTGTTACCTACTACAGATAAGACATTTGTTCTTCGTAGTGACGCTTCATCCACTGGGATTGGAGCGGCACTAATGCAAGAGTACTCTGGAACTCTGCATCCTGTAATGTATATCTCCAGAAAACTTAATGCTGCAGAAAGGAATTATTCGGTTTTAGACCGTGAACTATTGGCTATGGTCTGGTCAATTCTCAAACTACAAAGATTCCTTCTAGGCGCACATTTCATAGTAGAAACCGACCAGAAAGCTCTTACGGCTATACAGAGTAAGAATTTGAAGAGCTCGAGGTCTACTCGATATGCAATTGCTCTTCAACCTTTTCATTTCTCGGTACGAGCTATCCGTGGATCAGATAATGTGATGGCAGACATTTTGTCTAGATTCCCACATGATTCCACCTAACTGTTGGGTCTTGGACTTCTTAACAAATCTAACTCTACAACAATTCTTTTTCTATATCAAGATAGATACACATTGTAATTATTAATATAGGGATTGTATCACTACTATCACTACGTTCATTGATATATATTCACCGCTGTTCTTTGATGATTTTTCTTCTTTGTCAATCATGTACTTATAGTGCTTAAATATGAAATTGTTATATGCATTGTGTCATTGCCAGCATTGTAGTATACGTTGGTGGCACCTCCCTGGAAATATTTATACTTAAGAGAAATGCTTTCTCTGAGATGTTGAGATATATTCTCACAAGTCGATCTATGCTTCGACTTTACCTTAATTTGACATTATAAATTCCTCTTATTAGTCATCTGCGCATTATTCGTGCGTTGTGAGCCTACTGTATGTTGCTCTCAGATGGAAAAAAAAATTTCATTTTTTTTTCCGCGGGGTTGCGGTAGTCTGTTACCAACAGATTACTGGTGGCAATGTATGTAGTGATTATAATATTTATTTGTCTGAGGGAAAGTATTTGTTTCTAGAATCAAAATGCTTTCCTGGTCAAAGATATATCACCCATGATTGATTGATACTTTTGTTATATGGGTTATCTCCTCTGGATATCGAATTTGGCGTATGAATCCAGATTTTGTTAGTCTGTGCCTTGTTGGGCCAGAAACAGATTGTTCTTGCTTAGGTTTATGCAGGAATGTTTATGGTCCGAGTCTATGTTTACTCCGTGTCTATTTCAGACGATTCGGTCTTATATCGTGATATCTTTGTATGTCTAAGTGGGACTATTTTTCCTTGTACTGAACTATGGGGTCAGGCAGTTTCTGCACATGCGAAGAGGAAAAAGGGTCTTCCGTGATGATGGAATGCCATGTCGGAGACCAGTCCGAAGTTTGTTGATCGCTGTGATCTATTATGGGGAAGAAGATAGTTTCTGATATGATTATTAAGTCTATGAGTTCCCCAGTGTTTATTCTGTAACGCCAGGAGAGGGCGTATGTGTTCTGCTAGTGTATTTCCCATGCCCAGGTAAAAGAACTTTTTACTGAACTTTTCCTTGCTAGGCTTAGATGGGCGGACGTCTACATGATGATTATCTATATCAATATGTCGGGATGACATGTTACCTAGCAGCACTGAATATGATTGTATGCAGCAGTTATGATGAAAGAATATGCTGATTCTTGTAGAAAACATTTGTGTTCATGAACAAAGCCTTTATTGAAGCTTTACTATGCATTTGTATAGTGAGTAATGCTCACTGGAACCAGAAGCCATTTTGGATTCTATATTTTTTGTCGATCATCGATCAGAGAACAGGGATCCCCCTTATTATCAGCTGATGATTAAGAGATCACAGTTATAAAGAAAACCCAATACTGGTGGGTTAACATTGTCTTCAGAAATATTTGCTGAACTTTACCTAAAGGAATCTTCGCTAGAAAAGAGGTTCTGTCTAGGAGTCATGCTTGAACATTATTTATTAACTGACATGCTCGGCGGAACTTCAAACAACAGTCGAATTCATCATGAGAACTCGTCTGACGGTGTAATCATCAAAGATGCGATCGCAAGAAGAAGAAGAAGACATGCTCGGTCAGTAAGGCCTGATGATTATATTTATAAACAGTGGAAATCTAAGTGCTTGTCTACGGACGTTCCATTGTAATGTTCTTCAACATGAATGCCAACTTAAGATTGTAGACCATTGATCAACTGTATGATGATACATGTCGACCTGTTTTCCTGTAACTATACCCGTACTGTCCAAGTGTGTGCGTCCAATTAAACAGTATGAAACGACCACTGTAGTTCCAGCCATCCTTGACTTCTACATGTGATTGGAGTGAGTGTCCTGTGTACCTGTAGAACTGTCATCCATTCGCGTCTTAATTATTGATGTTTACACTCACTCATTCCATCAGAAATACGCATCTAACAGTACACCTTGTCAGGGCCCCAACAGTCGGTAACCTGACCCATTTAAAGAACATTGTGACTGGACGAGCAATATCACAAAATAGCACTTATCAACGTGGTGACCGAAAATCAGACCTTATCACCCTCCTATCTCATTTCAGTGCTCGGGACCCAAAGATGCAGCAATAGAGAATGCAGTCAGCGACACATAGCTTGACTGCTTGCATCAGGGTCAGCGAACCAGAGCTGACCAAGACCCTACTCCACCTCCACGTGGTGGTCCTGGAAACAGGCTGCATCACTGCAGTCTGGCTGAGAGAGTATGGATCGAATAGGGAAGAAAAACCAGGTCCCAAAAATTGCCGTGCTGAAGTCGGATGTGTCGGCCGAAAGGCGCAGATATCGCAGCTACGGTGTAAACAGACACAACGCAACCAACGTCCTTTTTAGGACGAACGATGAAGAAGAAGATTTCAGTGCTCCGTAAACCTTTCCTCCCTCCCCACACAGATCATAAATTGTGTAAACGAGATTCAGGTCCTCCCTTGTTCTGTGAATGGAAGATCTTAAAATTTTAAGTATACAAGACATATCCACTTTGCAGGCTTTGGTAATTCAGTCAATAATAACATCAAATAGATTGATATCTACACGGCCTCATACATCATTCTCTGTGTGGCGCATTTATCGACAGACAATCTTTATACATATTAAAGCTCTCAGCCCCAGTCTGCACCTTTCATCTCGACAACTGAGGCGGATTCTCTGCGTGAGAGCTATACACAATACCTTTGTGGTAGCGGCAAGAAAAACACACGAACATCGTTTGTGGAATATAAACGATGGACGCCTGGTTACTGCAGGTGTAGAGTTCACTAGTTGTGAAAGGAAACTGGGAAAAGATGCTCATTTTTTCAGATATCCAAAATTACCTTTTTTATTCATGGCAAGATGTTTTGTCTGGCAGAATACAGACAAATCTGACTTGCTTTGATGATGATCTTAATGTAAACGATAAAACGTCTTTGGTTTAATAACATATGGTAACTCTTATTAGGGTGTCGGAGTGGCTAAGAGGTGTGGCGTCCACTTCGAATTCTAAAGGTATCGGGTTCGATTCCCAGTAGAGGGAATATGGAAATTTTTTTTTTTTCAGAACCAGTTATCCTAATGATGTCATACCCTCCTTCTCTTCCCCCCCCCCCCCCGGGTCTCCTGGGTAGTGAGATTGGATGCCTAGCCTTCTCGGATAAGGGTGAAAAACAGGATGTCCGGTGTGCAATTTGCGCACGTTAAAAATCCCACGGCAGTTCGAAATCGTAAAGAGTTGGCCGCAAGGCCGCTACCCTGGCTAAATTTTAAAATTAGAAACCTACCGATCACAAAATATTTATAGAATGTGCGATTCCTATATTCACACATTGGGATTCTCGCCAGTGCTATGTAGTTCGTGCACTGTGCTGAGATCCTCCTTGTGTGATCTAAGGAAGGAGATCGGAGCACTGATGGAGTTGTTTGTGTGCAATGAAGATAGTCCTTCAAAACAAACTTTTATTACCATTATCGATTAACCGTTATATAATTTGGAGTAAATCAATAAAGGTAATTAACGTGCACTCGTCGGACATAAAGGACTTTGGAGCAAGGTGCCACTCCTGCAGCTGGTTTCCGTGCAAGATGCATGTGCCTTCGAGTAGTTTATGCAGCAATTTGTTAAATTTGATGAGGCTGCCAACAACAACAACAACAGCAACAAAACAGTAAACAGTATAAAACGCACGTATTACTTCTTAAAGATGGCTCATTATCGGCTGTCGAACTGGCGCACGGAGTGAGGCTTAATGTAGTGCCAAATCGTATGTCGGTGTCTACATTCTTCTCAGTACCTTTATGTGTAAGTCACGCCCTAATATTTTTAGTAATAGAAACAGTCATTACAGTCAGTAATGCACTGGCAGGTGGGAAAAGAACAGCCGGGCCCCCGCAGCTGAGGTTCAAAGACGTGTGCAAAAGAGACACGAAAGCACTGGACATACGTTCAGCAACCTGGGAGGATGAAGCTGGCGATCGCACCAAGTTGCGATGGTCTCTACGGCGCCTCCCCAGATTGGGTGAACAGAAGCTCACATAACAAGCAGAAGAGAAAAGAACACGTCGAATGGAACACCAAGAAAAAAAAAAGCAGCAGAAGGCTATCATCTCAGGGGTGCGTTCCAATAGTCAGTTATGACTGAAGGGGTTACTAATATTACAGCCAATACCTTGTAATTCTATCAGTAATGCTCCACGAGAAGCTGACAGGTAATGATGATGATGTTTATCTCAAGTAGACATTCCTGAAACATCTCATTGATTGTCATGCCGATCACTCAAATATGTTTTATCCGCCATACTGATTACTCTCAGAACATCAACTTTACTCATTTGAGTAATGAGGATGTCATGAAAGAGGCCAATGTGCAAAGAAAGTTTATTACTTACGTACGTTAGAAGGGAAAAAAGTCAAGGATCCCGTTACGCGCCCAATAAAGCATACTGGGAATATGGTGTTAGGCCCATATTTTCTTGACCATTGGAACACGAGGGGTGATGTGATCAACATCACGCCGGCCGCCTTGACCTTCCCAGAGTTGCTTTGGTACCCAATTCATGAGGCTGGGTCGACCCTAAAAATCCCCCCTTAACTGGGGATCGAACCATGGGCCGGCCAGCTAAGAAGACCACTGCACTAACCACTGCGCTACCGCGGCTCTAAACGTTAGAAGGAAGCAATCCACCATGTTTGAGCATGCTATGAGAACAAGAAGGAAGCAATCCACCATGTTTGAGCATGCTATGAGAACAAGAAGGAAACAATCCACTATGTTTGAGCATGCTATGAGAACAAGAAGGAAGCAATCCACCATGTTTGAGCATGCTATGAGAACAAGAAGGAAGCAATCCACCATGTTTGAGCATGCTATGAGAACAAGAAGGAAACAATCCACCATGTTTGAGCATGCTATGAGAACAAGAAGGAAACAATCCACCATGTTTGAGCATGCTATGAGAACAAGAAGGAAGCAATCCACCATGTTTGAGCATGCTATGAGAACAAGAAGGAAACAATCCACCATGTTTGAGCATGCTATGAGAACAAGAAGGAAGCAATCCACCATGTTTGAGCATGCTATGAGAACAAGAAAGCAGAATATTTCCTGACAACTGGAAAGACTGAAGAATTAAGAGATAAAAGGACGACATAGACAGAAGATACTAGACAGGCTAACATCATGGCTTGGAAAGAAGTCAGCAACATAATTGATAAACAGTGCTGGAGACAGGAAGATGTGGAGGTACATGATCACCTACGCCACTAGGCTTGGTATTTGAAGAAGTCATTCCCATACCTCTTAAGGGGCCCGGCTTGGTCTTTGTTCCGACAATGTTAACAACGTACCCCAACTAACTTGACAAGCACAAACGCCAAGAAAAACACAGCTTGTTCAGCTCTCACAAATACGTCAGCCGACACCAAGGGCTCCCCTCCCGTCCACGTTAGAAGTCTTTAAAAGCCATAGACCCCTGGAGCACGCCTTCTTGAAAGCGTTAGCGGTTAGTGAAAACACATGGATCGCAATCTGTCAATCAAACTCCGGGACCCTGGGGAAAGACAGCGGTTCTGGCTTAAGTTAGGTGTTGAGAATATGGTACCTCGGACAAGAGTGATAACTGTTGTTTTCGGCCGGTTCAAGTTTTCTCCCCTGCCAATTCCGTGGTCTCTATTGCCGACCGGGATGGGCGACCATGTCTCACCATACCAAGCTGTCTAATTTGTTTAATGCATCCATTCATCTCTCTTTCCATTCAGTACGGAGCATGCATGGAGCCACCACTGCATTTGGTCTCCTTACTGCAGTAAGCCTGCATCAAAGTACATTTCTGCAGCAGCATTTCTCTATCAATTTGTTTTACATTATGAAGTAGCCAGCCACATGCACATTCTAACATTAGTCGCAGTTTATGACATGCCTGAGAGAGCAGAAGAACTGTAATTTCTCTGACACTGTTAGAACGCTCAGAGTCGTCTCTCTCTGCCGCCGTCCGGCTCTTGTCCCACCATACCTCTTGTTGCGACATATCCCAGTTTTTCTCATCACGTGTCACTCCTCTCACACGTGTGTTACTGGAGTAAGATAGTGGATTAAAGAATAGGCACACGTTAACCAATGAATCATGTTGTAAAATGCGATTAACAAGGTTTGGACATAGGGCTGGTTACCCCTGTGGTGAAACTTGTTGAGAACCCAGCATTGCATTAAGCTTAGAGAAGTCACTTGAGCATCAGGCGTAATTTTTTGTTTTGACTTGGTTCACTGCATGCAGAAGGATCTCACTATGGACCCAGTGATAGGCAGGGGAAGATGAGAAGTGGCTCTGCGCAGGACGTGACAACTCTTTGGGAGGGCCTAGAACCAGAGTACAGTATTTTAGCTCTGCATAGTAGGAGAGCCCGCTTGGATAGTGGGTATGCACAGTATGACACACACATCTTACTCCTAGCTTGTGACCAGATGTGACGATCCTTTAAATGCAAACTAAGCTGGAGAAACTGGAGCTCATGACTTCAACTCAACACGTTTCGGAATGGCACAAAAGCCACAGGAAAAGCCTAGATCTACAGTGTAGATAATACCAAGGAGTCTTCAACTTGGTATTGGCTGGTAAAGAGCGAGAAGCTCAGCAGCCCTACATAAACAACAAAATACCCCATTTTTTTTTTTTTTAAAATGTTTACCACAAAAACTTCAACTTTAACAAACACTATAGGTATCATGCCTCAAGAAAGTTGACTGCTTTGTTATTGTCCTTCTATCTTTTTGTCTTTGTCTAACAAAGTACATTACGACATAGTACACAGACTTGGTGTTGTGTAGTGAAACTATGCAAATTTTATTAATTTATTTGGCCTTTCGCTCCCTTTGGAGCATAAAGCCACCACTACAGCTGGTCTAGTTGCAGGAAGACTTACCAAAGCGTGTATGTACTATTGTGGAGGTGGTTTCTGTAACAATTTGATTTATATGATGTAGTAGCCAGCCTATTGACCAACCTCACATTAGCCGCCTGCTATGACATGCATGAGGAAACATCAGTCGTATTCTGTTTTTGTTACCTGGGAGAACCGGAAAAGGGGGGGGGGGCAGTTTGTTGTACATAATGAGGTTGTCAGACGTGTACAGAACGTCATATTAGTCGCGTCATACGATATCCCGGGAAGGAGCAGAAGTCCAGTTTTTTATTTGTCGTCTCAGATACCGCTGTCAACTACAGTACATGGGGTAATTGCCTAAGTTCTCCCCACCTCCCCCCTCCAGGTTTAGGAACCCGTGGTGCAACAGATAAAAGAAATACAGCACATAATGTTGTAAGGGCCTGCGACTCCAAGTGCACACCCCTTTGAAAACAAAAAATTCGTTCGATCAACTTTCCTGCCACGCCTTAATGCTCATTCAAATCACAGAAAAGTATAGATAACACAATAGGACAGATTCCAGCAAAGACACGGGAAAAGATAAAAGAAAAAGAGATATCGTTACAGGCAACCCCGTGTAGGTCCCGGGGGTCTCTGAAGAGGCAAAGAAAGAATAGGGGTACTGCACCCCCAAGCATGTCGTACACGGCCACTGATAAGAGGCTGTACATAGCGCTCATCACGTAAAACAAATTGCCCCAGAAACAACTGCTGCAACAGCTTCATGGAAGAAGACCAGCTCCTACATCCGGGTGTTTCCAGGCTCCGTCAGGAGAGGAAAGGAAAATTATGATTCTTCTTCTTCTTCCTCGTTCGTCCTGAAAAGGACATTGGTTGCGTTGTGTCCGTTTACAGCAAAGCTGCGATATCTGCACCTTTCGGCCGACACATCCGACTTCAGCACGGAATTTTTGGGACCGGGTTTGCCTTCCCACTTCGATCCCTACTCTCTCAGCCAGACTGCAGTGATGCAGCCTGTTTCCAGGACCACCACTTGGAGGTGGAGTAGGGTCTTGGTCAGCTCTGGTTCGCTGACCCTGACGCAAGCAGTCAAGCTATGGGTCACTGACTGCATTCTCTATTGCTGCATCTTTGGGTCCCCAAATTATGATGATGATGACGACGAAGATGATGATACTGATGATGATTACAGGCAACAAGACAAAAGACTTCGAACATGTGGAAAAATAAGTAATTCGCCAAGTCAGAAAACAAGATAACTGCCTTAATGAAACAACCAGAACAGGTTCAACCATTGACCAGTTATTGTCACCTTCATGTTCTTGTTCTTTTCGTTCTTTATAGAACATGACGCCGCCACTGCAGCTCACTGCTCTGTATTTATGTGTTCTTGCAGTGTTGATTTCTGATGCAATTTTGTTTCGCTGAGGCCGGCAACCTCATATCAGTGGCCTTTAATGACTTGCCTGAGGGAGTTGTAGCCATGTTCATTCTGTGCCTCCGCAGACACCCCCTCTCTCCTCTTCCCCCCCCCCCCCCAACTACACGGGGCATTTTACCATATAATCATATATACATTTTTTTTCTCCAAATAATATATGGATGGCTCTTTCCAAAACCTTTTTAGTATTGCGGCTTCCAAAGATCACCTAGTTGTCACCCCTGCTCCATACAGAGGGCTCCAACGGGAGGTAATCTGATCATCAGAAAGGGCCCCACGCCCATTCCTCCGTCAGACAAGTGTTTAGGCCTTTTTTTCCCATCTCTTTCACACTCTCAAGGGGGAGGACGCACTAGGGTCATGACCCCCAGATGTCAGTCTCCTGTTGATTTCTCCAGCCAACACTATATCAGATACACAACGCCGTAAAAATGTCTTATACATTTCAATTAAAATTGACATAGGATACACATCTCACACTAAAGTGTTTTGTATGTCTGACGAAGAAACTTGGCATAAAAGTCACCCACTATGTCTTACAAAATTGTCTAACTATGTTTTAGTGTTTTTGTTATTACTGATCCAGTGGCGTTTGGTCTCTCGCCCTTCAGCCCGGTGCCATGTTGTGGTATTTGCATTTTCTGGCAATCCGTTCTTTTGCTCCACATAAGGTGTTCCACTTATCTGGCATCGGAGGAAGGAGCATTTTCCTAACATCAACGAGTGCTGGGCACTCAAAAAGGTAGTGGTCAACAGTTTCATAGGCGTAGGTACATAGCTGGCACTCTGGGGTGTTTTGTGGTTGAATTGTGTTCAATTGATTTTGAGAGGTATATGTTGTGTTCAGAGCCGAGAAACCGTGCTTTGATCCCTCCTTCTAAGATGGCTGATGTTGTCATTAGAATCAGGACCAGCCATATATATGTAAACCTCTCTCCCGGTGTTTCCATGTCCCAAGTTTCAAAACATTTACAGGCCTGCTGTCTTAGAAGAAGTATACAAAACAGTTGTGTGTATGTGTGGTCAATCAGAAGTAACCACATATTGTTCCCTGTCGTAACACAGATAAAACAGCAGAAGAGACATCTAAGAAGAGTTAGTGCTTGGCGCTAGCTAGTGACCTCATGATGTAAAACAATGTGTTACAAAACACATCACTGCAAGTGTGCATGAAGTATTCTGATGCCTGATTTCTTCATGGTGGTCATTTGCTATTATGGCCGCATGTTCGACAGACATTGAAAAATATGACACTCATTCAATAGAAGTAAACATTATCGTCAGAGGTGGTCATGACTTCATTTAAGCGTTTCCATTTTCTTGATAGTCAACAGCATGATTTCCCAATGAGCGTTTGTCAGATCGTCAGGTGTTCTACAAGAAGTCTACAAACAGGTAAAATACAATGTTGAAGTACCCTAAATCTTTTAAACATCCTTGAAAGATTGGGCGAATTTAAATCACGCAGTTGACAGTATTTCTTAAGTTTGGGAACTGGTTTTCTCCTACCTGACAAATATAACAAGTAAAGGAAAAAGTTTTTTTTCTGTCTGGCGAGTGTAAGGCGTAGTGTCTGGCGGGTGTAAGGCGTAGTGTCTGGCGGGGGTAAGGCGTAGTGTCTGACTGGTTAAGGGCTTAGGGCGCTTTCCTCTCGTGCCAAAGTTACCGGGTTCCGTGATTGAAATCTGAATTACTCACGCTGCAGTCTAACCAGCTGCAAATGGGTAAGACTCTGCTCGTGAATTAAATAGCTGGACCTAGTATGGTAAAGTCTCTAACACTTCACTCCTCTACGGCAGTTGCTGCTATGGGACTACCTTTACCTAGTGTAAGCGGACACACACACACAAAGAAACATCACACACACAGACAGATGACACAAACAAACTGTCACACAATGTTTTGGGTCGCTCGCTTGTCCACTACGGCCGTATCCTGTGACAGTTGTTATACTGACTTTATTATGGGCTTTCAGTGGTTGGCACCTTTTTCTTTCTCGGCTATGTAGCAGGTATTTTGTATTTTCAAACATTCTTACACTTCTCTCAGCAATAATTCGTCTTGTCTGTTTACCTAACCATCCCTGCTGAGAGAGTAGACAGGTTATGCAATATTAACCGACGACCGCATTGGTTAATCTTGGGTGTGGCCGACATCAGACTACAGATTAACACTAAAATTGCCCAGCGCAGTTGTTTAATCGCTGATAAAGCCAGGTTGCGTTCTTCGCCCAGATGGTACTACGCTGAAAGTTTGATAGCCACTACGGGGAGATAAGTTATTTGTCAGCGCACAGGAATGACCTAATCGTTTCCTTTACAACGTATTACGAACATATTACTTGAGATAAAAGTAAGATGTTGTATCTGTAAACATTGCAGAGAAGGCAATCGGATGTTTTGTTGCCATATATGGGAGGGGTGACCTTTTGCATTACGCACATTATTTCTGGCTGAAAAATTTTGAAATTACCCCACAAGACGCGCATGTTTGAAACTATTGGAGCTCTGCTTAGCATCGTAACTAACAAATGCCATGTGAATATTAATATGTGAAAATTGCTAGTGATTGCCCAAGTCATTTGAGGCTGGCAACCTCAGCATATAGAATGATAATTTCATGAACCATCACTGCAAGGGCTGATGACTGCTTTATTGCTAGTTTCTTAAAGAGAAGTAAAAGCATAGGTAGTCCCAAGTTCCATATGGAGCAGGGAGGGAATGATGAAAGAAATGATGTACATTATAATTATAATATTTACATTTCCACTTCAGTGTAAGTGTCTATGTAAACATATTCACTTTAAGATTAATGGCAGTTTTCAAGCTTTTCAAGCAGTGCAGATGTAAATTAAAACATATTCAATCTATATTGTGAACATTTTTCAACCAGTGTAGATGTAACTGAAAACATATTCAATCTACATTGTGAACATTTTTCACCCAGTGTAGATGTAAATGTAAACACACTCTATCTATACTATTAATCTTTTCATTTGAATATAAAGTAGATATAAAGCTCTTCAATTTAAAAGTAAAGAAAATTTTCTCTCCACGGATTAAGCTTAATTCTCATCAAGGGTAAATTCTTAGGTAGATGGGATGGTGCAATAGGAAGATGGGGACACATAAGTATGTGTCGGGAAACTCAATACTAAGAGGGTATTCGTTTCTTTTCTTTTACCATGCTAGTTGGTGGTACCAGCTGAGGGTACTAATCTCTGGAACAAAGTGAGGATAGGAGTGGCCTGACATCGAACTAGACACCATCATCAGAGGGTCTTAGAGACGCGGGACCAGCTTTGCAGTTACTCCCTGATCTTACTTGGAACCTGCTGCGCCTTTAATCTTGACCAGAGACGCGAGAGCTCCGGTGACCTATCTGCACAGAACCCTAAAACCAAGCGGGAGCAGAAACCGCCATTTGCAGCTAAGTCAAACCTGAAAGCTGTCAAATAACTTCTTACATAAAAACACCATACCATCATACGATGATATTTTCTGTTAAAGATTATTCAATTTTTTTAAACTGTTAAAACGTAGTTCATTATTAGGGACCCAAAGACGCAGCAATAGAGAATGCAGTCACCTACCCATAGCTTGACTGCTTGCGTCAGGGTCAGCGAACCAGAGCTGACCAAGACCCTACTCCACCTCCACGTGGTGGTCCTGGGAACAGGCTGCATCACTGCAGTCTGGCTGCGAGAGCAGGAATCGAAGATGGAAGGCAAACCCGGTCCCAAAAAATGCCGTGATGAAGTCGGATGTGTCGACCGAAAGGCGCAGATATAGCAGCTCCGCTGTAAACAGACACAACGCAACCAACGTCCTTTTCAGGACGAACGAAGAAGAAGAAGAAGAATTTGATTATTAAACTTGTTATTTGTAAATATACAAATTTGACGTCGGTTTAATCATTCTGGATGTACTGCATGTTTGTCTCTGTCAATTTACAAAATACACTCTAAACAGAGCTATACCATAATAATAAGAATTCCACTGAGTAAATCAGGGTGGGGGCTTGAACGAGCTGAAATTAATAATTGCTTAATTCTTCATAAAAGGCGGCGGATCAGATATAAGTTAACAATTGCCCTGCCCAACGCAGCTTTGTTCTTGACTTCTGAAATGTTTTATGAACACTCCCGTGAGATAGAAGCATCAGTATCCTTCTATCTACAATTCTGCCAAGAGTAATCGTGTGCGAAGGTAGACACCTTTGAAGACCCATATTAGATACTATTGAGTTTTGGCCACTGTTGGACAACTACTGCAAAGCAGGGGAGGCAATTCCGTGACACAAACACTCACTCATAAAACATACACACAAGTGTGTAACAGCTTGTTGCAAATACATGTGGTGACCATCCAATTTAGCAATAAGTGAATTCCGTTTGCTCTATCAAAGTCTTCCCAGTTGCACTCGTTTTCCTGAAGGTTTCCGCATGGGAAAAAATTGTATGGAAACACTGATCTAACGGAAGTGGAAATGGCAAAGTTCTCTTGATTTGACTCGCAAACGCCATTTTGTTTTTAAGCGATTGATGAATTATTTTCATTATTTCAGGAACTAGGAACTTCTTCTTCGTACACTCTCAGTCATCTATTTAAATATTTTCTATTATAGCAGTGGTCAGCTTCAAGCTATTTGCATCCCCATAAAGTGTTTTTTTTTTTTTTCGGACATGATACAATAACAGCGATATTGGCTTTCTCTGTTCCTCATATGGTGAGCATCTTTGAAGCAGATGTTCAGAAGTCATTTTACCTGTGCCATGTTGTTTAACTAGGGCTGCTGAGATTTCGCTCTTTTGCAGCCAATGACAAGTTGAAGAGTCCTTGGTATTATCTAGGCTTTTCCCGTGGCTTTCCTGCCATTTCGAAACGTGTTGAGTTGAAGTCATAAGCTCCAGTTTCTCCAGCTTGGCTTGCATTTAAAGAATCATCTCATGCGGTCCCAGGCTAGCAGGAAGAAGCACGTGGCATAATGTGCATTCCCCATCAATCATAGGGATACACCAAATTTACAGAACAAAATACTGTGCTCTGGTTCCGGGATGTCCTAAGGAATTGTTACGTCCTACACAGAGTCACTTCTCAGCTCCCCCCTGTCTATCTCTGGGTCCATAGTCAGATTCTCCTACATTCAGCCAACCAGGTGGAAGCCAGAGTTACGTCTGGGGCTCGTGACTCCTCCAAGCATAATGTGCAATACTGGGTTCTGAACATGTTTCCCCACTGAGGGAAGCCCTTGAAATGTGCAGATTTCAAGAGTCATTGAGAGTGTAACTAGCCTCACAGACAGAGGTTAACTTCCACATATGTATACTATAACATTGTGCTTAGCTGGTGGTCTTATGAGAATGACTCCAGATTTGTCTCCGTGCATGTATTGAGTAGTATACGACTGTGACATTTGACTCTGGGTTTTCTTGACGCGTTTTTTTTTAAATTTATTTTTTTATTATTGCTTTCATCAATTCTCATGTTGCCCTGTCTTTATTCATATTTTCCTTCCTCCTTATTTGGCAAGTCTATCTGCCTTCTAGTTTTCATATATCTTACAGTAGACAGGAATACTTTGTACTTTCCCTTTTTTTTAATTGACAATCTTGTTTCCACCAATGCTTGAGACAGGCTGTTTAATTCGTTGTTTTTGTTTCCTAAATGTAGTAATAACTGATAGGGGATATATGAGGAACACTATCGTGTCTATAGTATAATCTGTGCTTTCGACGATTGTTGTTGTAGCTGTTTTTAGTTTCTCTGCCTCAGGTTTGAAGTTGTTTGAGACTTGAGATGTGAATTTCCTGTCCATACTTTAATTTTGTGCAAAAGCCTTCACTTCCATTTTTTTAGCCTTAGTCGCTGGTCCATCTTTATATTTGTGGGTCCATTCTGTACTTCTTTTAAAAGTATTCCATAGCTGTATGTCTCCACGATGCATCTATTTGTCGCTTTAATACGTAATTTAAAAAAAAAAATTGCCTCGTTTTGGTGAGGCGCGTCACGTTCAACCTAGTCGGTTATATTAGGGCGCATTTCCAAATATAAAAGAGCTTTAGGCCTGATGCAGTAATTTAACTTAATCTTCACTTAGGAAGTCATCTCAAGACTTTGCCTTCCATATACTTTTCCCTCTTGTTGGTACCTGTTCTCCTTCATTTACTCCCCTCCTGTCACCAATGTTCCAAGTCTAACAAAGCGGAAAATCCCTCGAGCGCGAGCTCTTGAAAACGTTAGAGGTTAGGGAAAACATATGGGTCCAGATCTGTCAATCAACTGACGGAAACGTGAAGGTACACAGAGTTCCTGAATAAATTTTGAGTGAATCTTGCGCGAAATATGTACAGATAACAATAAAATAATAAAGATAAGAATTAGGTCTTTATTTCTGAAGCAAACATTCCAAAGGCATGGTTGTTTCCCAAGTAATCCACTTTGATGTCTTGACAGATCTCTTTGTCTTGAGGAAAACTATTGCGTTATTAATAGACCAGTAGTTCACGGTACTTCTATTTCTTCTTGGATCCTTAGCCCCGAACTGACAACGCAATCAGTGGCCATCACGCCTAATGGCATCGTCTATAGCCAAAAACTGTTTACACATTGCTCGGACGGTGACCATCCTTCGTGCAGTGCCCCAACTCTGGTTCATGCTTTGCATTTTGGCGACAAGTTGTTTTTGGCCGGCCTCTCTTTCGCCTTTCTTCTGGGGGTCTATGGCATGGTAGTTCTTGTGATGCTGTCGGGGTGTCATCTGAGGATATGGCACACCACCAATTCATTCTCTTTTCTCTCCACTCCCCCCTCCCCCCTCTCTCCCCATCTCTTTTCAGTGCATTTGACTCTTGAACTCCTTGACACATGCATATATTCACCGCCACACAAGCTTTTTATTAACTTTCACAAAGAACAAATCACTTACGATGCCTCGCATCTTTTGCGAGGCTAAAATCACTTCCAACAGCCCTGAATAAATAGATTCATTCCTATCGGCTCGCACTTCCCGTTGTGTGGAGGTTTGGCTGCCACATCTGACATCCATCCGCTCACATCATACCTAGATCTCTTTCATGACAAGTGGAATCAGGAACGTCTGACAAAATAACACACCCCAGCCCTGGCGCGATGAACTCTCACACGAAGTTGTTCTGACGTTAGTTGAACGAAAGCCAGACGTTAGTTTTCGGCTAAATGAGAATCGATGGTGGAAATTATAAGGCCGAAAAGGGGTTTTTCCATTTCGTGAGGGCTTTATTAGTACGGGGAGGTGGGGCAGGTTCTGTGTGTGCTTGAGTGAGTATGTGTGTGTGTGTGTTCTGGTGCATGTGTAGAATATACATGTCGAGATAGATAGATAGATAGATAGTTAGATAGATAGATAGATAGATAGATAGATAGATAGATAGATAGATAGATAGATAGATAGATAGATAGATAGATAGATAGATAGATAGATAGATAGATAGATAGATAGATAGATAGATAGATAGATAGATAGATAGATAGATAGAACTTTATTTTCAAAGGGTTAAGAATTGGGCTCGCAGGCCCGTCTGGATAGATAGATAGATAGATAGATAGATAGATAGATAGATAGATAGATAGATAGATAGATAGATAGATAGATAGATAGATAGATAGATAGATAGATAGATCGGGCCAAAACACTTGTCGGATGGGGGGACTACTTCTGATGATCAGATTGCTTCCTGTTGTATCGCTCTGTAAAGAGTTTCCTATCATCATAGATAGAACGAACGAACGAACGAACGAACTTTATTTTCAAAGGGTTGAGAATTGGGCACGCAGGCCCGTCTGACATTCTGCCCTTCCTTTCTCTCGTCTTTTATACTGGTTTTATTTATTCTCACATACATTTTACCCATTAATTCAAGGAATTCAACGTTATAAAGGTAAAATAATAGCATACTCACATTCACAGTATCTAATTATAAACATGAAATAAAGTATGTTGAAAAATACAAACTAAGTATCACCATGAAACAAAATATGTTGAAAAGCACTAACATCATCATTAAACCTACATTCGATATTATATCATTTGTTCGGAAAAATAATCACATTAGGGGGGCAGATAATCAGAACTCATAAAGTATTCGAAAAGTTTACGATTGTATGAATAGGGACTGAGGTTGTTTTCTTTTAGATAATGTGGAAGATAGTTCCAGAGATGAGCAGCAGAGTAAGCTAAGCTTTTCTTGAATAAGTCAAGCCTAGGCTTGGGCACTTGAATTTTGTTAAGGCGTTGACTGCGTCTTTCACTGTATTTGAACATTGGTTACAGATATGTTGGAGCATTCTGTGACAGGATTTTGTGAACAAATTTAGCTTTGTTGAACAGAAAGCGCTTTCTTAGAGGCAGTATTTTGAGATCTTTATATAGATCTACACACTGTGCTTGGCAGTTGTCAGAAACTAGACGCACTGCACGCTTTTGTAGTGAATGGAGTCTTTTTGTATTGGACATAGAACAACCATAGATAGATAGATAGATAGATAGATAGATAGATAGATAGATAGATAGATAGATAGATAGATAGATAGATAGATAGATAGATAGATAGGTAGATAGGTAGGTAGGTAGGTAGGTAGGTAGTAGGTAGGTAGGTAGGTAGGTAGATAGATAGATAGATAGATAGATAGATAGATAGATAGATAGATAGATAGATAGATAGATAGATAGATAGATAGATAGATAGATAGATAGATAGATAGATAGATAGAACAAACTTTATTTTCAAAGGGTTAAGAATTGGGCACGTAGACCCGTCTGACATTCTGCCCATCCTCTCTCTCTCATCATGCATGCTGTATTCTTTCATCCCCCCATTTACTGCAAGCATTATTTAGGCATTTATCATTAAAAAGTAATATGACAATCATACATTTGCAATATTCATCGTAATCAAAGTATGTTTTTAAAATACATTTTAAAAACAACAAATGAAATAAAAAATTAAATGAGAACAAAACAAATAAACAAACAAAAACAAAACAAACAAACAAACAAACAATAAGATTGACAAAAATCGAATTCCTCAAGCAGTATATTAGACAGTGATTTGAGGCATAATCAGATGGTGTGTTATAGGAACTTGTGAAACATTCGAACAGTCTGCTACTGAATGACTAGGGACTCGTTGTGTTTTCCAGTGTTTGACCAAAGGTGAGCAGCTTTGAGTCCCAAAGCAGATACTGCCGTTAGGTAGACAGACAGACAGACAGACAGACAGACAGACAGA
Organism: Oreohelix idahoensis; assembly: GCA_024509875.1. Lineage (NCBI taxonomy): Eukaryota > Metazoa > Mollusca > Gastropoda > Stylommatophora > Oreohelicidae > Oreohelix > Oreohelix idahoensis. The sequence goes on along the minus strand of JAMPIV010001256.1, from coordinate 1,443,375 downwards.
CAGACAGACAGACAGACAGACAGACAGACAGACAGACAGACAGACAGACAGATAGATAGATAGATAGATAGATAGATAGATAGATAGATAGATAGATAGATAGATAGATAGATAGATAGATAGATAGATAGATAGAACGAACGAACGAACGAACGAACGAACTTTATTTTCGAAGGGTAAAGAATTGGGCGCGCAGGCCCGTCTAACATTCTGCCCTTCCACTCTCATTAATCTTGCATACTATATCCTTTCATTCCCACATGATGCTTTAAGCATTAATTTAAAGGCATGCAACATTATAAAGTTACCATAACAGCATTCATTTACAGTATGCAAGCATAATAAAAAAAAATGAGTAGGGTTTTTTTTTTTTTTTTTTTTTTTTTTTGAATCAAACAAGCTAGTAAATGGGGAAAAAAGTAATAATAAAATAAAATAAATAAAACAATAAATAAAAATAAATAAATTCTGTATACCGACACTCACTCATGCGGTCAATCCGTCTACAATTAATCTGTATTTTTTGTATGCGGGTACATTCTCACGACTCACATTTCTAAAGTACAGTATTATGTGGGTACATTCACACATACATTACATTATATAATAATATTTTAAATGAATATAATAATTATATTACATGGATATAAAACAAATTATTCACACACAAAAATGAGCGGAAGAGGAAAAGAAATGTTGACCTATGGATGAGATGTTGACAGGCAAATACTGTTTCTATGGGGGTAGATAATCAGTGTTGAGGAAGTGTTTGAAAAGTGCTTTGTTAAAAGAATATTGTGTAGGTAGGCTTTTTAGGTGGTGTGGAAGGCTGTTCCATAAGTAGGCACCAGAGTAGGCTAGACTCTTTTTGAACAGGTCGATCCTAGGTTTGGGCAGACGTAACTGATGTAATCGTTGTCCCTCCCTTCTACTGGTTTGAAACAATGATCTTAGGTACGACGGGGCATTGTTAGATAGAATTGTGTGAGTCAGCTTGGCTTTGTTGTAGAGAAGACGTTTTTTTAGCGACAGTATTTTGGGTTCTTTTCCTGTCCTTGTGTGTGGTGTCGTGCGATTATCGGTGATCAGACGCACTGCTCTCTTTCGCAGGGAGTGCAGTCTCTTCGAGGTGGAAGCAGGGCAACAATCCCATAGTGTAGAGCAGTAATCTAGATGTGTCTGTATATGTGAGGTGTAGAACAATAGTCTAGTGCTGATCTCTATATACGTACGGGTCCATTCTGTGGCTGGGTATATATTTTTGATGTATTCCATAGCTTTGTGCTTTTTTCTGCATCCATTTGAGTGCCTTTGTTTTTCATTACTTCTGGTAGGCTGTCAATCAGCTCATATATATATATATATATATATATATATATATATATATATATATATATATATATATATAGATAGATATATAGATAGATAGATAGATAGATAGATAGATAGATAGATAGATAGATAGATAGATAGATAGATAGATAGATAGATAGATAGATAGATAGATAGATAGATAGATAGATAGATAGATAGATAGATAGATAGGTAGATAGGTAGATAGATAGATAGATAGATAGATAGATAGATAGATAGATAGATAGATAGATAGATAGATAGATAGATAGATAGATAGATAGATAGATAGATAGATAGATAGATAGATAGATAGATAGATAGATAGAACGAACGAGCGAACGAACGAACTTTATTTTTAAAAAGGTTAAGAATTGGGCACGCAGGCCCGTCTGACATTTTGCCCTTCCTTTCTCTCACCTTTCATACTGAATTCATTTATTCTCACATGCGTTTTACATATTAATTTCAAGGAATTCAAAGTTGTAAAGTAAAATAAAATAGCACACTCATGTTAACAGTAACTAATCCCATTAGGGGGGCATGTAATCGGAACTCATAAAGTATTCGAAAAGTCTACGATTGTATGAATAGGGACTGAGGTTGTTTCTTAGGTTACGTGCAAGACAATTCCAAAGATGAGCAGCAGAGTACGCTAAGCTTTTCTTGAATAAGTCAAGCCTAGGCTTGGGTACGTGCAATTTGTTAAGCGTAAGGTGACCATATTTTCAAAACCCTAATCCGGGACAAAATAGTAGATTTGACCTATTTCAATGCAAAAAATCGGGACAAAAGGGTAAAAAAAAAAAGGTCAAAAGTCGGGACATGTCCCGGAAAAATCAAGTTGATGTCAATTTAAAATAATATACATTTTATATATACATTTGAATAACATTGAATAACATACATTTTACTGTATAAGTTTAACTACTTAAACTAATAAGAGAGAAAGACATCAATAGGTCCTTCTTTGCAAGCAGCATCTTAAAAAACTCGACACATGTTTCCTCACTGTTCACTTTGGTTGTCAACATAGCTTTCAAAGTTTCAACACCTAGCTGTGTTTTATCACTTGCCCATAAGCTGTTCATCAAAGAAAACTCTCTTTCTGTGGCAGCATTTGTTCCAGGTAGACAGAAAAAAAAACTCTGCCAACTTCAAAATATTTGAAAATGTCACATTATTGTTTTTGAAGTGGGAAACCATTTCAATCCAACTGTAGTGGGTTTGATGGTATTGTATGATGGTGATATTACTAAGTGTGATGCATGAGGTCAGCTGTGAAGGCTCCTGAGATAAAATGTAGCTGTGAATTGTCAGAAGGCCCTTCTTGCTACCACTACGACCTCACACCTATCTTTTTTTACTAATGAATGTGGCTACGTTAAATGTCTAGGGTAATGATATGTAATGTGTTGTGGTAGTTTACATACACACACACAGATATTTACTAAGTCTAATAATATTAATAAATGTTATAATACACTGAACTAACTCAAGTGTGTAAAAATTGGATAGTAATTTTCTTACATTTATTTGTTCTGAACCAAGGTTTTATTTTGGCCAGAACATATGAAAGGTTTAGCAATTATGAAAGAAATGCATGAATATTACATAATAAATGCAAGGTGTGTACATATATATGTTACTAGACTAGTTAATATTATTACTGTTTATAGTTGTAATCTATTTGGGAGAACATTTAATGGATGTGCTGTTGGGGTGGCCTCATCACTCCCTGTCTATGGTGATTACACATTGTCCAGTTATTTGATGGAAATTTTATGGGTGTGTTAGGAAATAAGTTGAGTTGGTGAATTCTCAGCAGACCAGACGCTCACGTAGCTTGAATGTGCAGCTCTGGTGCTGAGATCTGGTGGCCCCACCTCTCCGTGCTTGGGGGCAATATCAGAAGTCTGGTGGCCCCACCTCTCCGTGCTTGGGGGCAATATCAGAAGTCTGGTGGCCCCACCTCTCCGTGCTTGGGGGCTATAATAGGCTGCTCTGACAAAATGTTACTGCACGGGTCCACTCTGGTAATATTCAACAACTCATTTGACACCACAGTGGTGCCAACTGAAACTCACAGTTCTGCAATCAAAGCATTAGTCATGTGTCAGAATTCCATCCTCTAACCATTTCTGGACACAACACTACACAACAACAACACCACATAGACGGGTCAGATCTTTCTGACCAAACAACACATCTTACCAAGTTGGTTTCACATAGGATAAGTTTTCCCAGACTACAGATTCTGAAATATGTTCATTAGCTTCCTGCCATAGAATAGGATAGGTGATATGTTCCACTGATCTCAACACTTGATCTGTCCTTCATAATCCTTACTGGAGTTTATGTATTTTATTTGTCTCTAGACCCTGAACTGGGGCGGGGGGTCTAGAGCGAATCCTTACTTGTTGTAAGGGACAGATTATGCTATTGCAGTATCAAATCACTCGAAACCTTAAACAAATATTAAAATGTACAAAGAAATAATTTCAGTCTTACCAGAATTATGAATATAGAACACAGTTAAATGCTAACAAAACTCAGCTGAGCTGCTGGCCTTAGGATGGCGTCCCTCTAAATATTTCAATAGCTTCTGGGAATTACACCACTTAATAATTCACTGTGTCTACTAGGACAACTTATAATGAATGGCACAAAATGCGCGTCTGAGCGCCGATAATATATTCATCTATGGCCAATCACTGCCTTTTCTTTTTCAAATTCAAATATCCTACCAAAAGTCATTTCAGTCATACCTCAGTCAAGTGTGCCTTATTGTCTGTTGGTCCGTCCGTCTCTACTTGCGTTTCACAAAAAAACACACTTGTTTTTTGAACCAACCCTGCCTTCCCTACACAATTTCGCCTTTAAAGTTATTTTTAGCCACAATTCACCATCCCACCCCGTCTCTTCATTCCAACTAGATTTTAGCACTTGCGTCTTCAAGGCCACAATTTTTTGAAAATTAGTGACATGTTTTATTTCAATGCAGACGCTCGCTGATATGAACAACACAGTCTTTTGTCAATATCTTTCTTATTATCTGTCCGTCTGTATAAATGAAAGCATATTATTTCACTGCTCAAGATGGGCCATCCGGTCAGCTAGGTTTTATATTCCTAACATTATTATTAAGAAAAGTTACTTTTCAAATATTTTCTAGAATCTTCTCATCACTGCATTCAAATAAACGGGCTAAGTTATCGCAAAAGCGTCCAAGAAATGACTGTGGCGTATAATATTCAAGGTCCCTTTTGTCGATTTCTTTACTTTATGTCAACTTGGGGAACGTGACTTTTTCCTCCTTTCCCCACCAATTTGCGTCCTTTTAGCCTCGCTAGTTTCAAGCACGCGTTCAGTCAGATTTTTCCTTTTTGATCTCCGTTCTCATCCCGTTCCGTTTTGCCTTCAAGTCTAACCATTTAATTTCCATGGCGGGTGATGACCCGCGGCGTGGGCGATCATGTATTCTAGCAGCTTACGCATTAGTTTTTATCCCTACGTTGTATCATTGGAGATATTTTAACGTTGTATCACGGTTAATTTTGTGACACATCTCCCCACTTGAAAACATGCCTACGGCAAGTTCTAAAACCAGTGATACACATAGATAAAATCTCTCCTTACGCCTGCCATTACTCTACTTTTGATCACAGGGGTGCCGACTGAGGAAATCTGCACCGACATTCAATTTGCCTGGGATATATTGGATACTAAACTGATAAGGTTGAAGCAATAAAGACCACCTCAGCAATCTTGCGTTTTCATGCTTAGCCTGAGATAAGAATACGAGAGGCTGATGGTCCGTCTCGACCACAAAAGTCCTACCATACAGATAGATTTGAAACTTCTTTATTGCCCAGATTAACGCTAAACATTCTTTTTCGCTTGTGGAGTATCCTTGTTCCGCCTTATTCAATTTGCGGCTTGCATAAGCGACTGGTTTCAGTTCCCCATCAGGTGAAGATTATCTTTGCAACAAAGCCGCTCCGAGTCCTACATTACTTGCATCGGTTCTCAAGACAAAGTCCTGTGTCAAATCAGGTAGTTTGAGAATAGGCTTGCTAGTGAGTTTTTCCTTTAAGTCATGGAACGCTAATTCACTTTGCGCAGTCCAATTAATTTTATCTGGAAGTCCCTTGCGAGTCAGATCAGTCAGAGGAGCACAAATAGAGTTAAAATCTTTGATATATTTTTGATAAAATCCGCATAACGACACGAATGATCGCACGTCCTTTTTTGTTTGTGGTCTAGGTGCTCTCTGCAGTTTTTCCAAGTTCTTGGGATCAGGGGTCATGCTACCCTGATATACAGTGTGTCCCAAGAATTCCAACTCTTTGCATCCAATGCAACATTTTGTTGGCCTAGCAGTTAAGTTCGCCTCCCTAAGCCTATTAAATAACATTTCTAGAGCTTCAATGTGTTCTTCAAATGTCTCTGTGGCGACGAGAATATCATCCATGAAATTCGTGATACATGGGTTATTCAGGGGATCCAACAATTTGCGCATCATCCTTGAAAATACACTCGGAGCATTTTTCAATCCGAATGGTAGCATGTTGAATTCATAATGTCCATCTGAAGTGCTAAAAGCCAAATAAGGTCTCACTTCAGGCTTCACTGGGATCTGGTAATAGCCTTTACTAAGATCCACTTTTGAAAAGTATTTTGCCTTGTTCAATCTAACAAATAACTGTTTTGTGTCTGGTAATGGATCCACTTGTCCTTCTGTGACAGCATTCAGTTTCCTGTAATCTATGCACAGTCTGTGTTCCCCAGACGGTTTTCTCAACAATACGACACTAGAGCTAAAAGATGATTCACTGTGTGAAATAATCCCCTCCTTCAACAAATACTCTATTTCTTCCTTCAATGCCTTCTCCTTCGCAAACGGAATAGAATAGGCTCTCATACAGATTGGGTTTGAGTCTACCAGTTTCATGTCATACTGTAGCAAATTTGTATGGCCTGGTTTATCTGTTAATACATCTGTATGTTCCTCCAGAACCTGTTGAACTCTCTCCCTCTGGTTTTTAGTCAGGTGCTTACTGACTTTTACCTGTGCTGCTGTTTCACAAGGATGTAATGGGTATTCATGTGAGGTGAGTGGTTCCTTTTGCATTTGAGTTGCGATAGCTAAGGTCAGTAAGGAGGTGCTTTCCTGGAGTGGTCTGTCCAGATACTTCTTTAACAGGTTTACATGATAAACTTTCTCCTTCCCCTTTTTATCAATTTTATAGTTTGTTCTAGACACCTTCTTTAGTACCGTATATGGACCTTGCCATCCAATTTGTAATTTATTCTGGCTACCGGGTAGTAGAAGCAGCACCTTCTCTCCCACTGCCAGTTCTCTGTACTTTGCCTTCCTATTAAAATATGCTGCATGTTTCTTCCTGGCTTGTTTCAAATTATCATTTGCCAGTTTCCATCCAGCTTTCAAACGAGTGGTCAGTTCGTTCACGTATTGATAAGGTGAGGTAACAGTCTCTTCCGCCTTCTCATCTGTCCAGGTCCTTAATATCGCTTCTAATGGACCTTTTATTGGCCTCCCAAATAGCAGAGTTGCGGGAGCCATCCCGGTTGAACTATGTGGTACCTCCCGGTACGCAAACAATGCGGCGGGCAGGAATTGATCCCACAGATCCGGTTTTTCGTGTGCCAGCTTTCTTAGGATAGAAATGAGAGTCCCGTTGAACCTCTCTACCTGGCCGTTCCCTTGCGGATGGTACGGACTACAATGAAAGTGTCTGGCTTGAAATAGCTTAAAAACTTCTTCCGTTAGTTTCCCCTTGAACTGAGAACCATTATCCGTCAAGATTTGATGCGGGAATCCTAATCGGGTAAATATTGTAAGTAGTGCCTCTGCTACATGTTTTGAATCAGTTGATGGCAGGGCTACCGCCTCTCCCCACATAGAACAAGTGTCCACCAGAGTAAGGATGTAACTGTTCCTCCTCTTGGTCCGAGTGAGAGGTCCTATAATATCCACTGCAACCCTCTCAAAAGGTGTTCCCACTATGGGCATTTCCCCTAGAGTTGCAGGAGCAGTCCAGTGCTTTGGAGCTACCCTTTGACATTCTGGGCAGGATTTGACATATCTTTTTATATCCTCCGTTATCCCTGGCCAGAAGTAATGACAAGCTATACGCTGTCCTGTGGCGCTGATCCCCATGTGACCACTGAAGGGAATCGCATGCCCGAGTTCCATCACTTTATCCCTATATGAAGTGGGAAGAACCAGCTGGTTGTGACCATTTGTTCCAGTTCCGGCCTTCCTGTATAAGAGTTTGTTCTTCATAAAATATTCCCCCTTGCTCGGAGGTGTGTGGCATTTGGACAATTTTTTAAAACATGGCTTGAGTGTCCTATCCTCAGCCTGCGCCTTCCTCATCTCCTCTGGATGAGCATTTATAGGTTCACCTTCTTCCTCCTTCTTCTGTGACCTGGTCTGCACTGTCGCCATGATCACAGGTCTCTCGGGATTCCCCAAGAAGACGTATCTACACCCCAATATCAGAGGGTAGATTGGTTCATCTATCACTGCTGCTCTGATTTCTCCTTCCACATAGCGAGTTTTCACCGTTATCCTTGCGATGGGAAGTGTCATGAGTGGTATGTCCTTAGTTGCCACTTGTATTTCCACTGTTTCTGTGGTATACTGACTTGGGTCCACTAGGCTAGACTTCACAACTGAATCATAATCCAAACCTGTATCATAAAGGCACCTTATGGTGACCCCATTACAAATAACATCCTCACAAACTGGGGGGGTGATAAGGTTCCTGCTGTCCCTTAGGATTAACCTTTAATCTTTGTGTCCCCGACTTCATTGCAGCAATGTTTGAAGGTTTCCTTCTACAAAATTCGGTGTTATGGTTATCTTTCTTGCACCATTTACACCATCTTTTTTCCTTTGTTAAACGGTTTTCTTTCATTGGATTTTTGGTCATTGAACTGTGAGTTTCTGTCTCGGTAGTCATTTCTTGGCCGTTCAAAGTTTGTCCTACCTTTATTTCCCTGCTCTCTATTATCAAATTTATTAAATTGCTGTGGAGCTTTAAAATTGTCTATGTGCTTCTTTTTAGCACCACTTACCTCTGCCTGGGCTGCCTGATACCTCTCAGCGACATTTAAAACCTCCCCCAACTTCTCTGCACCTTGTTCCATGAGAAATTTTCTCATGTCTGGAGCCATGGACTCTCTCAATTGCTCAATCATGATCATTTCTTTAAGATCTTGGGTCTTCCCCAGAGCAGTCCATTTCTCCAAATAGGTTTCTAGTCTGGCAGAGAATTGGTGGTATGTCTCCCCAGACAACAGTTTGGCATTTCTAAATTTCCTACGATAAAATTCCCCTTTTTTTTCGTACCTCAATAACAAAGCCTGCTTTAACATGTCATAATTCTCCTGGTCTTCTCTGTTCATTTTTGCGAAGACTTCGTAAGAAGTACCTCTCAGTCCCTGTGATAGCTTTAAACTCCACCTCTCTCTCTCTAACCCATATGTAGTAGCTAATAACTCAAAACGTCCTAGGTACCCCTCTATGTCATCGTCTTTTTCAACAAAATGGTCTAAATGAAACCCCATAGCTGATGTTGAGGCTCCCAGACTGGGCGTAGCATCTGAGGCAAAAGGGCTGGCACCATTTTCAGGAGCCTGGCCTTGTAGCTCCAGCTCCCTGAGTCGTAATTCGTGCTCCCTTTGCAACCTTCTATCTTCTGCCTCCCTTTCGGCCTTTTTATCTTCTGCCTCCCTTTCGGCCTTTTTATCTTCTGCCTCCCTTTCGGCCTTTTTATCTTCTGCCTCCCTTTGCTGTCGTTTTTCTTCTGCCTCAATCTGCAGCCTCTTAGTCTCAGCCTCTAACCTCTTCTCTTCAGCCAACCTTTCAGACTCCAATTTTCTTTCAGCCTCTTTTTCTAATCTTCTTTCTTCCTGTTCAATATACTTATCACATTCAGCCGTTACATATTGAATTAAAATCTGACCATCCATTCCCATCTCCTTTGCCGTCAGCACAGCAGCTGATCTGAATTTTCCCAGCTCCGCCATACTTTTTAAACAAATCTAGCAATGTGCAAGATAAAATTTCCAACCACTAAAGTACTTCTAATTACTCTAGTCTAAAATAATTCTAATTAATTAATTAATCAATTAACTACCACTGGCTGTGAAGATTCACCAACTTTTATTTTCAGGGATACTTTTAATTTTAAGGGACACTTTTAATTTTTATTATGTGTTCCCCTAATCTAATTCTCCCCCCAGGAGATCCTAATATACTTAATGGGCTAATTATCCCGGACGAGCCCCCAATATATGTAGTGGGTTTGATGGTATTGTATGATGGTGATATTACTAAGTGTGATGCATGAGGTCAGCTGTGAAGGCTCCTGAGATAAAATGTAGCTGTGAATTGTCAGAAGGCCCTTCTTGCTACCACTACGACCTCACACCTATCTTTTTTTACTAATGAATGTGGCTACGTTAAATGTCTAGGGTAATGATATGTAATGTGTTGTGGTAGTTTACATACACACACACAGATATTTACTAAGTCTAATAATATTAATAAATGTTATAATACACTGAACTAACTCAAGTGTGTAAAAATTGGATAGTAATTTTCTTACATTTATTTGTTCTGAACCAAGGTTTTATTTTGGCCAGAACATATGAAAGGTTTAGCAATTATGAAAGAAATGCATGAATATTACATAATAAATGCAAGGTGTGTACATATATATGTTACTAGACTAGTTAATATTATTACTGTTTATAGTTGTAATCTATTTGGGAGAACATTTAATGGATGTGCTGTTGGGGTGGCCTCATCACTCCCTGTCTATGGTGATTACACATTGTCCAGTTATTTGATGGAAATTTTATGGGTGTGTTAGGAAATAAGTTGAGTTGGTGAATTCTCAGCAGACCAGACGCTCACGTAGCTTGAATGTGCAGCTCTGGTGCTGAGATCTGGTGGCCCCACCTCTCCGTGCTTGGGGGCAATATCAGAAGTCTGGTGGCCCCACCTCTCCGTGCTTGGGGGCAATATCAGAAGTCTGGTGGCCCCACCTCTCCGTGCTTGGGGGCTATAATAGGCTGCTCTGACAAAATGTTACTGCACGGGTCCACTCTGGTAATATTCAACAACTCATTTGACACCACAGTGGTGCCAACTGAAACTCACAGTTCTGCAATCAAAGTATTAGTCATGTGTCAGAATTCCATCCTCTAACCATTTCTGGACACAACACTACACAACAACAACACCACATAGACGGGTCAGATCTTTCTGACCAAACAACACATCTTACCAAGTTGGTTTCACATAGGATAAGTTCTCCCAGACTACAGATTCTGAAATATGTTCATTAGCTTCCTGCCATAGAATAGGATAGGTGATATGTTCCACTGATCTCAACACTTGATCTGTCCTTCATAATCCTTACTGGAGTTTATGTATTTTATTTGTCTCTAGACCCTGAACTGGGGCGGGGGGTCTAGAGCGAATCCTTACTTGTTGTAAGGGACAGATTATGCTATTGCAGTATCAAATCACTCGAAACCTTAAACAAATATTAAAATGTACAAAGAAATAATTTCAGTCTTACCAGAATTATGAATATAGAACACAGTTAAATGCTAGCAAAACTCAGCTGAGCTGCTGGCCTTAGGATGGCGTCCCTCTAAATATTTCAATAGCTTCTGGGAATTACACCACTTAATAATTCACTGTATCTACTAGGACAACTTATAATGAATGGCACAAAATGCGCGTCTGAGCGCCGATAATATATTCATCTATGGCCAATCACTGCCTTTTCTTTTTCAAATTCAAATATCCTACCAAAAGTCATTTCAGTCATACCTCAGTCAAGTATGCCTTATTGTCTGTTGGTCCGTCCGTCTCTACTTGCGTTTCACAAAAAAACACACTTGTTTTTTGAACCAACCCTGCCTTCCCCTACACAATTTCGCCTTTAAAGTTATTTTTAGCCACAATTCACCATTCCACCCCGTCTCTTCATTCCAACTAGATTTTAGCACTTGCGTCTTCAAGGCCACAATTTTTTTGAAAATTAGTGACATGTTTTATTTCAATGCAGACGCTCGCTGATATGAACAACACAGTCTTTGTCAATATCTTTCTTATTATCTGTCCGTCTGTATAAATGAAAGCATATTATTTCACTGCTCAAGATGGGCCATCCGGCCAGCTAGGTTTTATATTCCTAACATTATTATTAAGAAAAGTTACTTTTCAAATATTTTCTAGAATCTTCTCATCACTGCATTCAAATAAACGGGCTAAGTTATCGCAAAAGCGTCCAAGAAATGACTGTGGCGTATAATATCCAAGGTCCCTTTTGTCGATTTCTTTACTTTATGTCAACTTGGGGAACGTGACTTTTTCCTCCTTTCCCCACCAATTTGCGTCCTTTTAGCCTCGCTAGTTTCAAGCACGCGTTCAGTCAGATTTTTCCTTTTGATCTCCGTTCTCATCCCGTTCCGTTTTGCCTTCAAGTCTAACCATTTAATTTCCATGGCGGGTGATGACCCGCGGCGTGGGCGATCATGTATTCTAGCAGCTTACGCATTAGTTTTTATCCCTACGTTGTATCATTGGAGATATTTTAACGTTGTATCACGGTTAATTTTGTGACACCAACGTTGTGGTGGCAATGTTTTTTTGGCACTCCATTCACTAATTTTCTGAAAAGTAACAAACTGCTTCATATAGACATATTCGTCATAAATTTAAGTTTCTGTAAAGTGGGCTGAAGGTAATGTTTGAATCACTAGTGATGATGATATCTCAATATCTGCCCAAATTGGTATTCTGTTCAGCGTTACCCAGCTGTAGGATTCTAGGTGTTGAAAATTTTTTGCAGCCCATTTATTCAAATAATTGAAAGCTGTTTCATAGAACGAAGAAACGCTAGCATGAAACTTTTTCACATCCTCCTTTGGAAGTCCTTCCATTTCCAGCTTTTCATAGATTAGCTTAACTCTTGATGGCAAGAAACAGTCTTCCAGTTTGGACTTCAAAATAGTTTTCAACCTGTTGATGCTGTCAATGACTTCAAACACAGTGACCGTCTGTCCCTCTATTTTTTGCTCTGCTTCGTGAAATGGAGAGGCCTGACTGTGAACAAAAACAAGCCATGCCTCAGATAGAGGATTTTCAAAGAATGTCTGGATAAAAACTGGGCATCTGTCTTGAGATTGAAAATATGATTTTAGAGTCAGGAACATCTGAAGAACCCTTTCAACAGCAGGCAGCAGAGCAAGCCACCTAGTCTGAGCATAACCTAAGATCATCTGGAAGTCTGTTTCCACAAACTGGCAAAACTCCTTGAGTCTTTCAACTCGTACTGTGTATGATTTGAAGAGTAGATAAATTTTAGCAATAATCAGCTCGACATCAACAGGCAGTACATCTGCAGCTGTTCGAACAGTGTTGTGGAAAATATGACCTGCACACCCAACTCCTATAAGACCATGTCCAAGGTTTTCTTGCAGTTTTTTGAAAACATTGTTCTGTCCTTTCCTTTCAGCACCTCCAAAATTGGAATTTGTGTTGTCTGCGCATAATCCAACTACTTTCCTGTCTAAACCCTTTTCAGTTATGCAGTCATTAAGAAAACTACTTACAATATCAGATGTTTCACCTGGCAATGACTTTAACTCTAATATTTTAATTTTCACTCCATTACTGTGATCAAAGTATCTGACAAGCAAAGGAAAAATCTTGAATTCTTTGTGGTTGGATGCATCTGTCAGTACAGAAATAAATGTAGACTTTTCTAGGTCATACCTTAACTCATATAGAATATGGGGTGCCAAGACATTTCGAGTAATGGATTCTGTTTTCGTACGTGCACATGCAAATTTTGGCTCTAAAGTAACCTGAAGTAATTTTGATGTGCAATCCATAGACCTGAAAATATGATTGTGTAGCACTGTATAGTATGCAAAGGCGCCTTCTATAGCAGCTAATTGCTCTTCTTGGTCACCAATTTTATCAGCTCTGAAGAAAGTGGTTAACGATGAGCTTGATGCAGCTGTAACGACGGCTCTCTTATGTTTCTCACTGCTTATGTGGTTCTTAATATCACCACGTCCACTATGGCTTATCGAAAACCCGGAGGCACATATATTGCATCGTACATTGAAGTTTGATGTACTCTTTTTTTAATAAACGGATATTCCTTTTGTAAATCTTCATTGAAACTGCATTTACGCTTTGGTACCATTTTCTTACAACAATAACAAAATATGCACAAATAGTTCACCGTTTAAATTAAATAAACGTATACCGTACGCAAAATCTTGGTACTTTACCACTACCTAAAATTTCAAATAACTGCGAATATCACATTGGAACTACAAAACTAATTCGCGGTCCTGACAACCTTCTTGTGCTGTTTCGGCGCCAGTTCACTAATAATTAAAAATTCCCTCAAGTCAGCCACGGAATAATAATATTTATTTTTTCATCTGTGAGATTTATGCCACATTGGCAAATTCATCCAAAACCGGGACAAATTGGCGTCCCGGATTGCATCGAAAAAAAGTCGTTACAAATTATCAAAAATTGTCGAAAACCGGGACTGTCCCGGAAAAACCGGGACGTCTAGTCACATTAGTTAAGCGTTGACTGCATCTTTCGTTGTATTTGAACATTGGCCACAGATATGCTGGAGCATTATGTGACAGGATTTTTTGAACAAATTTAGCTTTGTTAAACAGAAGGCGCTTTCTTAATGGCAGTATTTGGAGATTTATATATAGATCTACACACTGAGTTAAGCAGTTGTCAGAGAATAGACGCACTGCACGCTTTTGTGGTGTACGGAGTCTCTTTGTGTTGGACATTGAGCAACCATCCCAGATTGTGGAGCAATAGTCAAGATTTGCTTGTATGTGAGATATATAGAAAAATTTTTGTGCGTCTTCATCTAGGAAATGTTTGATTTTAGCTAACTGGTAAACGTTCTGTGCCGTTTGCTTGGTCAGTGCATGTACATGTGAGTTCCAATTTAGATGCTGGTCACCGACTATACCTAGAGTTTTATGTTCATTAACGTTTTCAATTAGTGAGGTACCAATGTAGATCTGAAGTGTTGTTTTCTCTGAATTTTGTAATTTTTGTCTAGTTGATATTAACATGCATTTTGTTTTAATGATATTTATTAGCATGCGATTTCCGTTGCTCCACTTAATCAGATTATCTGTATTTTTTTGTAACGAAAGTTCGAGTGTGTTACAACATTTATCACTCTTGTAAACAGTACAGTCGTCTGCAAACAGGTCACAGGAGGAGTGGTTGATGTGTAATGGAAGGTCATTAATGTATATGGCAAAAAAGTAGAGGACCAAGAATAGAACCCTGAGGAACGCCTCTATTTTTTACTGATGGGTTTGAATAGGAGTTATTGTAAGAAACTACATGTTTTCTGTCTGACAGGAATGATTTATTTATTGTCACCAGTTGAAAGTTTACTTTTGATGTTTCTAGTTTTCTAAATTAAAATAGCGTGATCTATCATTTCAAATGCGGGACCCAAAGATGCAGCAATAGTGAATGCAGTCAGCGACCCATAGCTTGACTGCTTGCATCAGGACCAGCGAACCAGAGCTGGTCAAGACCGTACTCCACCTCCACGTGGTGGTCCTGGAAACAGTCTGCAGCAGTGCAGTCTGGCTGAGCGAGTACGGATCGAAATGGGAAG
The DNA here is from genome assembly GCA_024509875.1 of Oreohelix idahoensis. Lineage (NCBI taxonomy): Eukaryota > Metazoa > Mollusca > Gastropoda > Stylommatophora > Oreohelicidae > Oreohelix > Oreohelix idahoensis. The sequence continues at coordinate 1,428,274 of JAMPIV010001256.1, read as the reverse complement.
GCAAACCCGGTCCCTAAAAAATGCCGTGCTGAAGTCGGATGTGTCGACCGAAAGGTGCAGATATCACAGTTACGGCGTAAACAGACACAACGCAATCACCGTCCTTTTCAGGGCGAACGAGGAAGAAGAAGAAGAAGATTTCAAATGCCTTTTTAAAGTCTAAAAAGACTGTCCCACACATGTTATCGTTGTTAATATTTAGGTGACAGTCGTCTATCATCTTAGTTAGAGCAGTGTGACATTAATAGGTCTAAACCCCGACTGACTATCAATTAGCAAGTCGTTGTTAACTAGGTGTTGTAGTGTTATTTTATGTATGTGTTTTTCCAAGGATCCAGACCCCGAGGACGACCCAGAGTCCGCTGGGAGGACAACATTAGACAATCTTTGAAGGATCGAGGACTAGAATGGAACCAGGCAAGGAGGAAGACAGCCGATAGGATAGTCTGGCGCTCTCTCTTCCAAACCTCTACACCTCACGGTAGAAGGGGAACGACTAAGTAAGTAAGTAAGTAAGTAAGTAAGTTTTTCCAGTGGTTTGGATAGCGATGATAATAGAGAGATTGGCCTATAGTTACTAAAGTTACTATTATCGGAGGAACCAGGTTTGAAAAGAGGATATACCTTAGCGACTTTAAAGTGTGACGGAAAGTAACTCTTTGCGATACATAGATTGTATATGTATGTTAGTGAATCACTAATAACTGGTGCAGCATAGCGCAGTATTCGATTACTGATTCCGTCTAGTCCTGAAGAGTTCTTCTCTTTAAGGCCTAGAAGATAGTTAAACACTTAATTAACTGTCATAAATGGAATGTCGGATGGGATTGTGTTTGTGCATTTGTTCTCACAGAATGCTGACAGTGGGTCTAGGTCACAAGGGGAATCTAGTATCGTAGATTTAAGACTAGTTATTTCTGCCTGAAAGTAAGAGCTGAAGTCTGTACAAGTAAATAATGTACTGGGGGTTAACAAGTCTGGCGAATTTCGTTTGTTTGCTAGGGTGTTGATTGCTTTCCACATATCTTTACTATTTGTTCTGTTCTGAACTAAGTTTTTAAAGTATGTTTTCTTTTCTTTACGTATTAAATATTGTACCTTGTTTCTTTGTGCTCTGTATGTGTTAAAGTACTTATTTTTGTGAGCTCGATCTCGCTGCCTCGTGGCTTTTAGCACTGCTTGTGTGATCCAAGGAGATTTGATCTGTCGTTTCACACGAACTTCTTTAGTTGGTTCGTGGTTATCAAACACACTATGAAAGATACGTATCCAATGAGCAATGGCGCCATCGGGATCAGAAAGCTGGTAAACACTGGCTAGGGGTGCTGCTCGCAAATCATGTAAAAATAGTTCATGGTTGAAGTTTTTGAAACTTCTAAATTTAATACTTATACGTTTATTTCTGGGAGCTTTATATTTATTCTTTGACCACGTGCAACATATTGGATAGTGGTCACTCATTGCGACAATAGGAACAGATCATTCAATAATAATTTCTGTACAGGTGATGTAGATGTGGTCGATTGTTGTGGATGATGTTGTTGTTACCCTGGTAGGCTGGTTGACTATTTGTTTTAAGTTGTAAGATAGTATGATGTTTTCCCACGTTTGGTTTGTGTTGTGCATGTCAATGTTGAAGTCGCCTAGAAGAATAATTTCTTTGGCAGTGGTAAATACTTTGTCCATCATAGTGGTGAAATATTCGTACCAGATGGTTCCTGCAACGGGATTTCTATAAAGATACCCGACTAGAAAGTGTCCCTGACTCGGTATTTTTATTTCTAACCATATGCACTCGGTCTCTTCTGTCTCTAAATCGCTTCTGCGGCGATAACTAATAGAAGTGGAAATATATACTACAATACCTGTTTCTAGCTTTCTACTTGAGTCTCGTCGAACAGTTTTAAAGCCTTGTAGTGCAATATCATCATCTGATATTTTGTCATTTAAACGACTTTCCGAAAGTCCAAAAACATGAAAATTTTGATTCAGAATTCGTGTAAGTTCAGGAAGTTTGCCTAATAGATGATAAATGTTTAGATGACCCAGCCGTAGGCCATCCTTAATTAGCCATTGTGTCTGATTTGTATGCATTTAATTTTGGATAGTGGGTTTTAAAATATCAATAACAAAAGCAGTGTTAACACGAAAATCACGAATATTTAGACACTAATTAACTTTACTAAGTAAGTGAAAGTAAAAATGTTAGTACTTAACTTACGAAACACTTGGCATAGGCAATACTAACAATTGCAATGAACTGAAACTGTCAGGAGTATATGAATATAGTCACACAAAAGCAGGCACGCACAGTTTCACACCACAACACTCAAAATCTAACAAAGTAATTAAAGGACAGAGAAAATGCGAGTTTAAAATAGTCAAAAATCGAACAAGTAAAAAACTTTTAAAGGCCTGTAGCCAATGAAATACGAGTGTTCCAAAAAAAGTAACAAAGGACTTATTACTTTAGGCGTAACAGTAATCAACTAAATTACAAGGGAGAGACGGCTTTGGTCGTAGGAATAAGTCAGTGAAAAGGTATGTGTGTAGTTATCATCGATAATGGATGTCTCTATCTGGTATATAGTAGGGGGCCACGTTGCACAGACATCATTAGGGCTTGGCTGAGCGACGCAGGGCTGAATTGCAACAGGTAGTCAATTTCTGGACTCCACTGAAGACGATGGTGTTGGCTACGGGAGGAAGAATGACATTAAATATCCGGAGCTTACGCAAAACGAAACCCAAAATACACAGAGAAAAACAAACCATCTACCATGAGATCAGCCAATCAGAAAAATACACAATATACCTTACCGGCCCCTCATAGAAGCGCACCTATTGGGAGTGGTTTACCTTACAACAACCATAACGCCACCAACAGTCAGGAAGCCGAACGTTATGATGTTATGTTTCCTCCACTGCCCATAAGACAGTCCATCACAAACAAATTACATGGCAATTCTACGAGCAGTGTCACAAGGTCCCAGACACCTCCTAGCAGTGCTGAAACGACGACAGACGAAATCTACACTCCCAATAGGTGCGCTTCTATGAGGGGCCGGTAAGGCATGTTGTGCATTATCCTGATCTTCTTCTTCTTCTTCCTCGTTCGCCTTCAGACTTCCACATTTATGACTCTAATAAACGCAGTAGTCAACCCAAGGCCCCCAACATCTCCAAACAGTTTTTCGTTGACAGAAGTGGGTTGTTGCCATATGCTACTCCGTTCATTACTGTAGGTTGGGCAGTATTGCAGCAGGTGTTCGACTGTCATTGGGCTGGTACCGCAGGTGCAGCGATCTGTTGCACCAATTTTGTATTTGTGGTACAGATGGTATCTCAATCTATTGTGACCAGTGCGTAGCCGAAAAATGATGACCTGTTCTTTTCTGGATAGTTGATGATATGCATCATTTTTCAAATGTCCCGGGTGCTCTCTTTCCCATTTGGACATGAATGTAGCCTTTATAGTGGTCTTTGCCGTTGCGTAAGTTGTCTCTATATCATTTTGTTGTAAGGCACCTCCTTCCTTAGCAAGTCTATCTGCCTCCTCATTTCCTGGTATGTTGCAATGGGCTGGTATCCACTGGATAGTGCACTTCTTGAAGCATTCGGCCAGTCTTTCAAGGGAGATTATCAGATCTTTCAATCATTTAGTTTGGTGGCTCTTCAGCGCTGATATTATTGAGAGGGCATCTGAAAAGATTACTATCTGTTTTTCTGCCTGTGCTTTGCATTCAATAAGAGTTTCAGCTGCCTGTTTCAGGGCTTCTGCTTCAGCACAGAAGTTATTGCAGTATTTTCCAGTGGCAATTGCCATAGAGTGAATTCTATTCTTTAATTTTATGAGGATGCCGGCACCCCCATTTTCAACTGCATTTGTTGCCGAACCATCAGTATATGCATGTGTCCAAAGCTTTGCTGGAAATGTTTAGTCAATATACTTGGTTGCTATACACTTTCTTTGTGTTTCTGTCTGTGTTCCCTTACCTTCAATGCCTGGAATATCAGATTTTAACTTAGGAAAGCATCTTATTTTCCACAGTGGGATAGTTGAGCTTGTTGGGATTTTCTTTGCAACTGAGCTTGCTAGTATGGTATTATTGTTAATTTTTTCTTTTGCTTGGGCGACAAAGTTAGTTCGCTTGAGCCTGCCTCTTCCTAGCCTATTCATTCTTTGGTACATGGGGTGTCCTTCGAGCCTCTTAAATTTTTCAGCTTGTTTGGCTGATCTCATGGTAGATGGTTTGTTTTTTTTTTTCTGTGTATTTTGGGTTGTCGTTTTGCGTAAGCTCCGGGTATTTAATGTTTTTTGCTAGGATGCTGCTTCCTAGTTTGGATGTATGTATTTGATCTATGTAGAGCCGTTCTTTTGGTGCTCCTGAGCTGCTTGTAAAGAAAGGAGTGTGGTTGATAAAACTAATGTTGTTGTGTTTGCAGCAGTTCTGTAGTGTCTTGTTGTTGATGTCTGCTATGCGACGCTGGAAGCCATAGCAAGGCGGAATAATTGATGACATATAAATGGAGGAGTTAGGAAATTTTATGCTTTATTGTCGTGGTCAGTCTTGAAATCGCAGAGGTGTTTACGCCGAGTCCATTCATTATGTCGTATGTATTGTTGTTCTTGTAATGTTATGGTGTATGTCAAACTTATTGATTTTAGCAATTAAACCTTCAGTTCCAGCTCATGGTATCGTCAGCACTGAGACGCGTTCTTCTTTTGTGGTGGACATCCGATCGTTGTGAATGCCTTTTAAGAGAGAGTCGCCAATTATGATATGTGTTGCTTCACTACATGGTTGTTGACTCGTCTTTCGTTTTGATTTTTGTTGTCGCCATTGATTTTCTTGGTGTGGATCGTCCTGATGAGCCTGGGTTATTTGAATGGGTGGTTGGGGCGTCGGTACATGATTTGGCAGCAGTTAACTTTCTACTGAACTCTCGTTAAGGGCTGTACCTGAAACTTGTTTGGTTTGACATTGATGCTGCTTGTGGCATTCGTTTGATGTTTGTTCTTTGGTAGAATCACCACATGCTTCAGGTACAATAAGATGATGCACCGACTGAGTTTTTTTAGAAATAGGAAATTTGCTCCGTAGTTGTTCAATGATGAGTTTTATATTGGCATTATCTTCTCTCAAAGAAAGTATTTCATTTTTGAGGAGTTCGTTTTCTGTACTCATCGATTTGTGAACATTAGTCGACAGATCAGCAATTAGAGCTCGCATTGTATCCTCCATTTTTAGCACCAGTTCCTTGCATCATGGTGTATTTATCCTGTGAGTAACTTCTGGCTAGTTTTCATGAGATGAAGTCACATCTGTTGGTGTGGCCGAGTCTTTAGGACCCATGGTATGCTCTATGGCGAGCATGTGGAGAGAAATTGGAGTATCTGTTACTTTGCCGCTGATTAGAAAGTCGCATGCCGCGGAAGTCAAAGTGGATGTATTTGTGGGAGAGTTTACGCTAGATGTAATGTTGAGGGTTTCGCTATCAGCAGATGAGACGTTGGCAGTTGATGATCTGATGTATATTGCGAGCAGGTGTAAACATATTGCCGAGTCTAATTTTGTGGTAGAAATTATGTTTTGTGCAGACTCATTTAAACTGACAAAATCCGTTTCCAGCCATGATTCAATAACAGTGGCAGTTTCTTGAGCCATCACTTTGTTTTTGGTATGGTAAAGGTGCACAGATATTAGTGGTGTTGTGATTAAATCTTAAATTCTGGTAGTGTTTGGTGCACGTTGTGCGAAATGCCTCGTAATGAAATGTGTTGTGGAATAAGACAGTGGCACATTTACCGTCATTTGCTATTTTGAAGGTTAAATCCGACTCTTTGATACATCCCTTCAGTTTAACGCGAAGAGCACTGTCTCGGACTAGCGAGTAGTCTTTTATCGTGGTTGGGCGCAGTCTAGCGTCTCTAGGGCCTTTCATTACCGGCGAGCCGTGGCCGTTCTCTAAGTGTGACATGTTTAGATGTCCCTGGGTTTAATTACCAGTGAAATACTTCGCTCCGCTGTAAACCTTATCTGTTTACGAGGGGTTGGTAGCCAATAAGCTGACCTTCCCTTTTTTTTTTTTACAGCGGTCAGTAACGAGTCACGTGGTCATTGTTAAAAGCATTGTAGATGACATTTGTAGTTAAGAGAGCAACGCACCTTTATTCGACGGTCCGTATTCGACAGTCTGTTATTCAAACATCGAGACACCGATTAAAAATGAATTTTGATATTGAATTTGGCATCATAGTGAATATTTTTTTTCAGTTTACTATTTGTAACATAGAATTTTATTCTAATGATAACACTGCATTTGTATATTTTATCTTTAGGGAATAACCGCGGCGACCCCACCAGAAAACACTTTGTGACCCCCTTGGGGGTCGCGACCCACAGGTTGGGAACTCGGGTTCTAGCGGCTTTCGGTGTGTTTACATGTGTCTTTGTTGAGCATCTTTTCATCCATGTTTTGCAGTTTTTCGCTGTTTTTGAAAATTATTGTAACTAATAATGGCATCCAAGCGTACTGCAAGTGTTTTAGCGAGTGTGCCTAAGCTCAAGAAGGTTGTGATGAGCCTCAGTTATAAAGTACTCGTACGTGTGTTAGATAAACTTCGTTCTGGGATGTCTGTTTTCAATGTTAATGCAAATTACTTTATTTCTTAATTTTAAATGTTCTGTGTAAACGTTTTCATTGTTTGTTCTCCAGTGATTTTGTAATAACGTGTGTGTGTTTGCGTGTGGATGTGTGGATGAGTGAATGAGTGGTGACAATGTGAGTGAAATTTTCAGTGAGTGAGTATTGGTACACCAAAAGGTTGAACATACTATACTACCACAAAGAAAAGAGTGTATAAAATGCATTTATAAAATTAACAGTGTGATAAATAAGCTGTTTTTAACAAGAAGGGTACACGAAATGATGAGTTTATGGTGATCGGTAGCAATAGTGTATGGTGAACAGGGTCCTGCAGGAACCAAACACCCTTTCCCCCATAAGTTCAGTGGTTCCGTATTCGCGGATTTCCGTATTAGCAGGGTTTTCAAGGAACCAAACCCACGCGAATAACGAGGATTGACTGTATTTCATTTACTTTTTTTTTTTTAAATATTGTCTACTTGTGCCGTTGGGCGCCAGAAGAGGAGTGGCTAGAACGCTTGCCTCTCGATGAATTGGTGGATGAAGGTAACTTAATTATTATTTGTAAAATATGTACGTGTGAGATTCTTTCGTAATATTTTACCATGACATACAATTTTGTGTACCATTATATGGGGTGTTCTGCCTGGTGTCACAACAGGCAGCCACTGATGGCACACCAGTGTGCAGGGGCACACCGCTTACGGAGCACAGTCCAATGTAACTACCTTTACTTTCACCTGTAGTTGTACCATCAAGCCAGGTGGAGATTCTTTGAAAAGCTTCCCTTTATTAAACTGTTTTCCCAAGACATTCGTTGAGGTGCCATAGCTTATGTCATGCCACAGAAAATAAAACTAATTTTTTTTTTTTTTTAAATTAAAAGTCCTTGGAACCGCTTTCTATTTTCTAATCACTCACCTGACATACGTGGAGAGATTAGCAAGGTAGCAAATACACAATACAAAAAAGGAACCGGTCGCTTTTTGACAAAACAGAGATTGGTACAAAGCAAAAAGCCACACTAGCTTTAATAATAGAGGAGAAGGGAAAGGAATTTGACACTTGACATATGAGATGTGAACTACGAACAGACTTTAAGGTCTTTGACATCTCAGACAAAATAGAAATAAGCTTGACATTATATGGCGCTGTGCAACTCTCAATCACGTTAATATAAGGAATCCGAAAGAATACTTGAAAATCTTCTCGAGGGTTAGATCAGATAGGTCTCTGTAGGTTGCCTCATGAGCCTTATTACCAGAGGACCTGGTTAGATCAGATAGGTCTTCTGTAGGTTGCCTCATGAGCCTTATTACCAGAGGATCTGGTTAGATCAAATAGGTCTGTAGGTTGCCTCTTGAGCCTTATTACCAGAGGACCTGGTTAGATCAGATAGGTCTTCTGTAGGCTGCATAGTGAGCCTCATTACCAGATGACCTGGTTAGATCAGATAGGTCTTCTGTAGGTTGCCTCATGAGCCTTATTACCAGAGGACCTGGTTAGATCAGTTAGGTCTTCTGTAGGTTGCCTCATGAGCCTTATTACCAGAGGATCTGGTTAGATCAAATAGGTCTGTAGGTTGCCTCATGAGCATTATTACCAGAGGACCTGGTTAGATCAGATAGGTCTTCTGTAGGTTGCCTCATTACCAGAGGACCTGGTTAGATCAGATAGGTCTTCTGTAGGCTGCATAGTGAGCCTCATTACCAGATGACCTGGTTATATCAGATATGTCTTCTGTGGGCTGCATAAGCCTCATTACCAGATGACCTTGGATGGCAGAGTTGAATTGTTGCCTTTAAATCAGTGGTTCTCAACGTGGGCAAAATGGCTCCCAGGGGGCAATACCATATTTCTAGGGGGGGGGGGGGGGAACAATAAGATGGTAAAGTACCTTTTTCCAGCTAACGGAGACTATGAGGGTGGTCACTGAGGTAAATGGGGCTCAGAAGGAGGTCATGAGCAAAAGAAAGTTGAAAACCCCTGCTGTAGTAGACTTGTCCATATCGTTGTTGAAGTTATGACAGGATTGGTTATAGGGAGACGAGAAACTTATGGAGAAGAGAACTAGTATATTATTCTTTTCTATTTTCTATCCTTGTGGGGCACGGAGCTACCATCTCAGCTGGCCCCTTGAAAGATGCCTGCATCAATGTATTCTTGTGCTCTTGCAGCGGTGGCTACCTGTAGCAAGTTGTTTTACGTAAAAAAGTTGCCAGCCCAGTGCATAATTTCATATTAGTCGCCTTGTACAACAGGACTGATGGAGCAGTCCTTCATCAGAAACCGCCAGGAGCTACACGGGGTAAATACCTTACTTACTTACTTAGTCGTTCCCCTTCTACCATGAGGTGTAGAGGTTTGGAAGAGAGAGCGCCAGACTATCCTATCGGCTGTCTTCCTCCTGGCCTGGTTCCATTCTAGTCCTCGGTCCTTCAAAGATTGTCTAATGTTGTCCTCCCAGCGGACTCTGGGTCGTCCTCGGGGTCTGGATCCTTGGCTCTTTGTTTCCCATGCTTGTCGTGGTATCCGATCTTCTCCCATTCTGCAGACATGGCCAAACCATCTTAATTGGGACTGTTCTACTTGGGTCTGCAGGGGGTAGGATTTAAGGCCTTGACGTATCGTCTGGTTGCGTACCATGTCTCTTCTTGTTACTTCAACAACCTTCCACAGATACCTCATTTCTGAGGTTTGGATCTGGCTTTTATGGGTTGTAGTCATTGCCCATGACTCGCATCCATATGTCAAGACTGGGACATAGGTGGAGCGGTATACAGCCATCTTCGTTTTCTTACCAGGGGTAAATACATTATACTAAAATATTTTAAAATTGCCAATATTAGTTCAAAATGAGCAAGTGACATGCATCCACCCGGTGAATTTTGGGGGAACGGGGCGGAGCACTGCCCACCCAAAGCTAAAATTAGCTATGGGCGTACACCTTAAAGTTCCACTTTGACTTGAATTACTTTCGATATATAAACCAGATGAAAAACTCATTCGTACGGGGAACCGGTACTTCTTTTTGCAAATGTCAAATGAAACTGGCTAACACTTTAGTCCACGTAAACATCAGTAAAGTGTGTGCCATGTTTGAGTAATTGGAATCATGTCAGACAATGTATCAGTCATGGCTTTTATTTGTTTCGGAAGGAAGTTTTAAATAAACATCAGCCATGTTGAATTCATCATTCTTGATACGTATTTGTTTAAGGTGCATGTGCTTACTTGAAGTCTTGATCTTAAGTGTAATATTAAAATAACGCTTTGCTTTGGTTCGCTGTTTTTCCAGAGAATTGTAATGTCAACTGACATTAATGATGGTGTTATTGAACACTTCAAATATCCAAAAATGCGTATTACTTTTCTCCCCGTTTATTGTGTTGATCAACTTTCTTTGGGAGTTTTATGAGAATGGGAAAACGAGTATGTAATGTGGGAACTGGAAAGATTGAAGGGAATAAAAAAAAAAAGAGGAAGAAAAAGAGAGAAAATAATGTGGCAAAGAATGAAGTCAATAAAACAACTGATAATTAGCACAGGGTGTGGAGTGACAGGGTGTGGAGTGACAGGGTGTGGAGTGACAGGGTGTGGAGTGACAGGGTGTGGAGTGACAGGGTGTGGAGTGACAGGGTGTGGAGTGACAGGGTGTGGAATGAAGAGACGTGTAAAAAAAGGTAAAAGTAGTCCCATTGCAGATACTGCAGTAGGGGAGTGAAGTGTTAGAGACCTCACTATACTCGGTCTAGCATTAAGAGGTGGAGTGACCAGTTCCCTTCCTCGCTGTCTTTTCCTTCAGTAACTCAAGAGCAGAATCAGGTACCCATTTATAGCGGGTAGACTCGATCGTGTTGATACCGTGAATCGAGCCCGGGACCTTTGCCGTGAGAGACCATCGCTCACCTCATAAATAGGTATAGAATAGAATGGTTGAGGTGGTATAGAATAGAAGGGTTGAAGTGGTATAGAATAGAAGGGTTGAGGTGGTATAGAATAGAAGGGTTGAAGTGGTATAGAATAGAAGGGTTGAGGTGGTATAGAATAGAAGGGTTGAAGTGGTATAGAATAGAAGGGTTGAGGTGGTATGAGAAGATCACCAACATGAATCTGGTTACCTGAACCACACATGTGCCAGTGGATCAAGAAGTAAGAAGAAAATGTTGGTGTTGGATAAAACTCTCATTGAGGAAATCTGTTGACAGCATTACAAGACAGTCCTTTGTCTGGAATACACAGGGTAGGCTAGGTCGAAGGAGCTCAATAGCGTATGGAGAAGGAAACTGAAAACAATCACGAAAAGGTTAAAATAGACGTGGATAGAACTTAAAACGTCTGAAACAGGACATGAAGGCTTAACATGAACTTGATGAAAGTCTATGCCCCTATAATGAATGACGTAATTGTAGCTGCCAAGGAGAAAAATAGTAAAAATAAATTCGAATATTGTGTAAATGTACGGAACAAATTTTGTTTCAACGTACTGAAGTTGTCGCTCTACAATAACGAAGTGGCTCATGCCCCTTCTTCTTCTTCTTCTTCTTCTTCTTCTTCCGTCCTTAGCCAACGACCGGCAAAGCAGTCAGTGGCCATTACGCCTAGTGGCGTCTTAAGGGCAACAGCGAATGGATTTTCTTTGCCATTGTTCCCATCACGCCTAATGGCGTCTTTAGGGCAACGACAAATCAATCCGTTTGTCGTTGTTTCCGTAATCAAAGTGACTGGCAAACGGGTGATCAGCCCGTTGGGGCTCATGCCCCTGTCATAACAAAAATCTACTCTATATAATCTTCTGCAAGGATTCTCAACCTATTTAAAATAGCTACTCACTTTACCAAACCTGCTTGAGTTTGCAGCACTCTGGGTTATATTTCGCAAGAAGAGCTGTTTTTTTTTTTAACACTTTTTATTAACTTGCCATGCCCGTTGTTTGAATGTTTCAAATTCAATCTTTGTCTGTGACAAACGCCGGAAAACAGTGCAGAAAAGAAAATGATATCTAAATAATTAGAAGAATACTGATAGCTATGAGATTGCTGTGGCCACTCTGGTAAATCCAGCACAGACATACCGAGACAACACAAAGACAAACTTTTTTGTGTGGTTTAGTTTTATGGTTGAATTGTCATACTTCCGCTTTAGTTTTTTATTTTGTTATTGTGTTATCGTGAAGACAAAGGTATCGAGGAAGGGAATTGGTCACACTAACTCATAAAGGTGGACCTGGTTGAATGAAGTCTCTAACATTTTACTCCTCTACAGCAGTATATATCATGTGACTCCCATTTATGTGTTTTTGGTTTCCCTCTCCCTCTTTTACGCTGGGCATCACAGAAAAAGGACTGCCGTGTAATGCTATTAACATGTTTCTTCAATGTGCGTCATATCCATCGCCAGCGACTTCTTTCATTTCCTGTTCCACTAGCGCCTGTCTGATCTTTGCCATCATTCCGCAGTGGTGATCTTCTCATCCCTTCTATTCTACGCAAGCACCCAATTATGGAAGTCTGTAACTTTTGTTTTGTAGTTTTGTTGTTCGCTAAGTGTCAGAATCATACAATAGGACATACTTCACTTTTACTTTACTGGCTTTTCTTTGCTGTGTATAGACGTTTATATACGATACAAGATTTCCCCTTAGTTCAGCTGACTTATTGTTTTAGAAATTCTTCACCCTGGTGTCAGTTCATGACCCAAGGGTAAACAACTGCGGCATAGTCACTTAAATCTTCGTTAAAATACACTTGTGTAACCCTAGCTAACGCTACTAGGAATTTCATAAAGGCCGATATCCCTCCGACGGTGGCCGCGCTATGGGACTGATGTTATCGGTCAGTATGAATGGCTCATGAATATGGAAGCCACAGCGCATTTTAAATATTAAAGCAGCTTCAAATTTCAAAGCTTGTCTGAGATCAAAGGAAGTTCGTGATGAGCTTTCTACGTATAAATACTAGCCCCAAGACACAGTTCAGTGGTCAATCGAAACATCATTAAAAACGACTTTTTCTTCTCCAGACCTGGGAGATGATGACTGTGGTGATTGCTGTTTTAATGATGTCGCCGTGGTTGATAATGCTTGCGCTGGAGATGGTTATCATTTTGTCAGCCTTCATAGGAGGTAATCAAAAAGCGTATCGGGATATATCTTCCCGTGACCTCAGATCATTCCAGAGTGGCTAGCCTTTTATGATGCGATAAACAGATAATAAAAGATACTATGTATATCAATGTATCCTCATCCCCACTTAAAATGCTCAGCGATATTGCAATGTCACGTGATTAAATCTCAAGGGTCGTCTTGAAATTGATATGTTGTCATTCAGAGCTTTTGAGGGAAGTAACAAGACTGTCATCTGACAAGCGGGCTTTTGATTAATATTGAAATTATGTAGAGTTAGTTGGTACTATATTCAGGGTGACTGAAAAGTCACTGTTTATTTTTAAATGTTTATATCTTTGCTTCTTTTTTTTTTAATTGAACATGTATAAAGCCAAGAAGCAAGAACTGCCATTTGACAAATAGGTTTATGCATGGAGGTATATCTGGGGTTATCCTTATATTATATGACCACCAGCTATGCACAGTGCTACAATACATGTACGTGGAAGTGAACCTATGTCTGTGAAGCTAATTACATCCTCATTGACTCTTGAAATCATCCAGAGAGCCCTGAACCAGAGTACAGTATTTTAGCTTTGCATAGTTGGAGATCCCCTTGGATGGTGGGGAATGCACAGTATGCCACGCACTTCTTACTTCTAGCTTGGGACCAGATGTAACGATCCTTTAAATGCAAGCCAAGCTGGAGAAACTGGAGCTCATGACTTCAACTTTTTAAGCACGTTTCGGAATGGCAGAAAAGCCACAGGAAAAGTCTAGATCTACAGTGTAGATAATACCAAGGAGTCTTCAACTTGGTATTGGCTGCTAAAGAGTGAGAAGCTCAGCAGCCCTAGTTAAACAACAACAACAACAAATAAGTTTGTTTTGTCTTTTTTTTTTGTTATTCCCAGAAACATAATAAAACAACATAAAATCTAAGGTGAAACAAGTAACATTACTAGAAGACAACAGCAACATCTGCGTGCTTTGAAATCTCGTGTAGACCAAAGAGGATCTCATGTTGAGTTGTAATGTTTAAGTAAAGTAGCATTATATGTAAAACAATGGCCGTTAGTTGTCTTTACTTTGACGTTGTTTTATATCATAAATTAGTAAACGGAAGTGAAGACATAACGATTTCAAACTAGGAAGTGACCTGTCATCCATCCTGTGTGCGCATGTTATCGTTACAGTTGCACTGAAAGTACAGTATCGATGCTGCTACGTCGTGTTAAGTAATTCAAAACACATACAGGTAAAGGTACCGGTGATAGCATAGCAGATACTGCCGTAGAAGAGTGAAGTGTTAGAGACGTCAGTCTACTAGGTCTAAGCGTTACGATTTTGGGGTAGTCGGTTCCCTTTCTCGCTGCCGTTGCCTTTCCTAGCTCAAGGGCATAGTCAGGTAAACATTTACACTTGGGTGGGCTGGAATGTGACGGTATCAGGTATCTTGTTTTTTGTTGTTGTTGTTTAACTAGGGCTGCTGAGCTTGTTGCTCTTTGGCTGCCATGCCAAGTTGAAGAATCCTTCGTATTGTCTTGATTGTAGATCTAGGCTTGGGGGGGTTTGTTGGAGTGGCTAAGAAGTATGGCGTCCGCCTCTAATTCCAAAGACACCGGAGTTCGCTCCCAGTACAGGGAAAATAATTGAAGGAAATTTTTTTTCAAAACCAGTGGTTCCAAATGATGTCATACTCTCCCCTGATCCCCTGAGTAGTGAGATCGGATGCCTAGCCTTCTCTGATGTCCTGAGTAGTGAGATCGGATGCCGCGCCTTCTCTGATGTCCTGAGTAGTGAGATCGGATGCCTAGCCTTCTCTGATGTCCTGAGTAGTGAGATCGGATGCCTAGCCTTCTCTGATGTCATGAGTAGTGAGATCGGATGCCGAGCCTTCTCTGATGTCCTGAGTAGTGAGATCGGATGCCGAGCCTTCTCTGATGTCCTGAGTAGTGAGATCGGATGCCTAGCCTTCTCTGATGTCCTGAGTAGTGAGATCGGATGCCTAGCCTTCTCTGATGTCTTGAGTAGTGAGATCGGATGTCGAGCCTTCTCTGATGTCCTGAGTAGTGAGATCGGATGCCTAGCCTTCTCTGATGTCCTGAGTAGTGAGATCGGATGCCTAGCCTTCTCTGATGTCCTGAGTAGTGAGATCGGATTCCTAGCCTTCTCGGATAATGGTGGAAAAATTGGAAGTTCAGTGTGCAGTGCAAGTTACGCACGTTAAAAATCCCTTAGCAGTTGGAAATTGTAAAGAGTAGGCCATACGGCTGTTGCCCTGGCAAAATTTAAAAATGAGGAAAACCTACCCACCACAAAAATATTTATAGAATGTGTGATTTCTGTATACATACATCGGGATCCTCGCCGGTGCTACGGAGTTCGTGCACTGTGCTGAGATCCTCCTTGAGTGATCTAAGGGAGGAGATTAGAGCACTGATGGAGTTGGCCGTGTGCAATGAAGATAGTCCTTAACATTTAAAAAAAAAAAAAAAAAAGTCGCTGCAATATCAAGTTGAAGAATTCTTGGCATTATCTACACTGTAGATCAAGACTTTTACTGTGGCTTTTCTACCATTCTGAAACTTGTTGAGTTGGAGTCTTAAGCTGCAGTTTCTTTCCTGGTCTGGCATGCATGTTCACATCTGGTTTCACGCTAAAAGGGTGGGGTTGGGGGAGGAGGGGAGCCCCTCAAAAATAGTAATACCACTCAGCACATGACACCATCCAGACTCACCGCCAGGAAGTTAACATAAAAAATGTCTGTTAGCACAGGACACCATCTACCTCCACAGTCATCAGTCTCCTCACACAGAACACCATCAGAATAACCACCAGGTAATTAACAGACGAAGCAGTTAAGCGGACTGAACGAAGGGGCAATCGAACAGTGCCCGAGGTACAGGAATCACACATTCTATAAATATTTTTGTGGTGGGTAGGGCTTCCGAATTTTTGTAAATTTTGCCAGGGCAGCAGCCTGATAGGCCTATTCTTTACGATTTCCGTTGGAATTTTAACGCGCGCAACTTGCACACGGGACCTCCTATTTTTTCGCCCTTATCCGAGAAGGCTAGGCATCCGATCTCACTACCCATGAGACTGGGGAGGGGGGGTACGAAAAAAATATTTCAACAAATTATAATCCCTCAACTAGGATTCGAACGCGGTACCTCTTGAATACACGACGGACGCCATACCTCTGAGCCACTCCGACCCCTGAAGTAACGGACCAGAATCAGTAATCTATGCCGGGTGGGTGGTTAGGGGCCAATGACCCTTATTGCCCGGGGCCGCAGATCACTGTTTGTCTGCTCCTAACACCAAGTCCAATAAGCATTGGACACCACACACCTCAGGAAGCGAACAGACCAAGTCTCTCGACCATCTTTACCATCGTATTTGTTGCTGCCAGCCAGAATAGGTATTAGTTCAAGAACCTTTCAGTCCAGCAGCCAGAAGAATCTAGTCAATTTATAGCCCAATTCACACACACACACACACACACACACACACACACACACACACACACACACACACACACACACACACACACACACACACACACACACACCCACACACACACACACACTTGGGCTTTCAGCCCTTCGGCCCAATGACATGTCACGAGGCTGGGGAACACTTTCCTTCCAACCCGGTCAGGAGCTTCGCTCCTTCCCATCCACAGAGGGTATATAGCCGTTCATATAAATTTTTTCCGGCCGTAAACATTTCTTCAAACGCCGACGCCCGGGTTTGAACCATGAACACCTGGTCGCCAGTACAACGCCGAAGCCATTACATATATATATATATATATATATATATATATATAATATATATATATATATATATATATATATATATATATAAATATATATATATAATATATATATATATAATATAATATATATATTAATATATTATATATACATTTTAATCTTTATACACTCTTTTGTTATCCGTACTTAGCATTGCCAGGCGATTTTAAACAACCTCGATTGGGCAGCATAACAGTAGAACTCGGCATCCTGTAGCCGAAAGATGTAGCACTTTTCGCTTTTAATGAGAACGTGGATATGTCATCTGGTGTTGTCGTGTTCCGTCAAGAGTTATGTTTGCAGTGGCGTTGACAAGGTACCCGCAGACCCAGCGAT
Source organism: Oreohelix idahoensis (assembly GCA_024509875.1). Lineage (NCBI taxonomy): Eukaryota > Metazoa > Mollusca > Gastropoda > Stylommatophora > Oreohelicidae > Oreohelix > Oreohelix idahoensis. Next base: position 1,411,357 of record JAMPIV010001256.1, on the reverse strand, counting down.
ATCGGGGAGCCTCGCGCGTAGCTTCCGGGACAATAATAGATGACGGGCCCGGACATTTGACAAGTTGTATACTATATTGCCGCTAGTCGTCTCTATTTTCGGTATATTTTTCTTCTTCTCCAATGTTGGTTGGTCGGAGTGTGAGAGACTTCTTCTCCAATGTTGGTTGGTCGGCGTGAGTGAGTTTGTCGGGAGATAATAGTCTACTTTTATTTGAGGACGTTACTTTTTGTGCGTATGTATGTGTGCGTATAGAGACAGCACTGGGTCTTTTATATTTGGACATGTGTCCTAATATAACCGACGTACCTGATGTCTAGGTTAAAGAGGAACGCTTCACCAAAACTTGTTCCCCCCTACACCCCCCCCCCCCAAAAAAAGACAGAACGCGCAAGACAGCGACTTAAAGCGAAACGATGTACAGATGTGCATTCTTCACGGTCAGGACAGAATAACGAACCACGTTGAAACAAAGCACGTGTGCCAGCTAAAGATTACAACGTCTTAAGTACTTACTGCGATATAAACATATCACTCATTCGGTCACACACGCCAGATCCTATTGCCGGTAATTAGATTATAATATATTACCACTTGTCTCTGATTTCCGCATCAATCTGTTAGATGTGTTAAACAACCGCCGTGCTTTAAGTGTTCCCTTTCCGTGTACTCTCACTTCTTTGTTTCACAAAACAAATATGTGTCTGCAGGCAGAATAAACGAAACTTTACCGCGCAAATTGCCCAGGCTTATTTGAAATTCTTGCCACGTTATTTTAGAACCTTTCCCGAGTGTTTAATTAACCTAGAAATTGTTGCACCCAATGTCCCTCGTGTCTTCGTTTTAGAGCTTGTAGATTTCATTTGTATTCTGACATACTCACAGCCGTTGTGTGTTGTTTCACTCCGCTATCTTTGGCTGTTATGTACGTATCGAATGATCTCGCAGAAAGAAAGGCTTTTTCCCCTCGTTACCTCCTCAGTTTTTTTCTTCCGTGCTCAAGCTGACATGTTGGGGTAGCAGACTCATCTCTTGTATCTTTCCCATCTGTTTTCGCCAAATGAGACCCAGGAAATTGCTCCATAGACGACAACTTCTCTTTTTCCAAGCGACTTGAGCGATATCTCCTGTCACAACTTGAGGTAAAAGTTTTGTGTTTTGGTTATGTTTAGGATTCGTTAGGACTGCGCGTCCGAGGTAACGTCACTTCCAGGCAAGGGAGTCGTAAGTCTCTTTCCTTGGCTGTTTTCCTTCGAGAAATGTTCAGCGGGTGGGGGTTATCCTAGTAAGTTGTTAATCCGCAAGTTGTGAATATGTTCACGGAAAGGGAACATTTAAAGCACAGCGGTTGTTTAACACATCTAACAGATTGATGCGGAAATCAGAGACATCCCTTGATGGATGTATTAAACTACAATACGCTCTTTTTTCTCATGTTGTTTTTTTAATATGAAGGCCAGGAGCTATGAATAACAACGTGTTATATGAGAAACAATGTAACAGTCAAGAATTAATATCAGATTTGGATTTTTATGTTTCTGACACGAAAAATCAGCACAAGAGTGTCTCATATCTCAAAAACAACAGCTGCAGCCGGAAGAACACAGACCTAGAAGAAAGAGAACCATTAAGGCTGGAAGAAAGGTGCTCACAATGTGGCTCGTGTGTGCGTAATGAGATGAAAACATGCCAAAGGTGGTGTTAATTTCATGAACATTAAATTCTGTCAGTTCTACCCGTCGTCTGGAAAACAAAACAAAAGCCAACGAGTTCGGGCTACAAGAACAAAAAAAAGACTATCTTTCACATCCTGAAATATTACACTTTATAACCACGTCATAAAGAGACTTTTCTTCAACGGAGATTATTCAACAAACATTTCAATAAAGACCTATGTGAACAAGATATTATGACAGACTCTGTAAATAAATAAATCCACGTTAGCATTAGATTATGACAAGTGCTCAAAAAGCCACGTTCAAATCGGCTACGGGGAGAGGAGAACAATATTGTTTTTAACAAATGATAGCCCTTACAGCAGATAATGTCGTAGGGAAGGGAAATGTTAGAGACTTGTGCTTGGTCTCAGCTTTATGAGGTGGGGTGACCAGTCTGCTTAATCGCTGCCTTTGCCTTCTCTAACTCAAAGTAGTCAGGTACCCAATTTTACAGCTGTTTAGACTGGAACGTGGCGAAACCAGGAAAGAGATATGTGATACAACAGATGTTTCCTTTCCATAATGGCACACAGTTTAAATCCACATTGCCATAGTGGTTTTCATTGTTTTAGACCAAGAGGGCGCCAAGAAGGTGATTGGGCAACCTACCTGCAGATCTGGGAGAACTGGAAATGAGAAAACTAAATAGGCGAAATGAATGAGGTAGAATAACGGAGAAGACTAAGGTATATAACATAAAGCCTAAATGGTTAAACATCAGTTTATCAATCAATAAATACACTTTAGCTTCTCAAGCAGCATAGGCCCTAAAAAAACACATCCCAAGTCCTCCTGTTGCGTGCCAACCTGCTTAAGCTCTTTCCATGCTTCCTTATAATTTTCCTTTTTTTTTTCCAGCTCTCTTCTCCGTGTGTTTTTTTTTTTTATCCGCCTCTCTTACAGACTGCCTTGTAATGTTATCAACGGGTTTCCTCAAAGTGTGTCCTATCCCTCGTCATAATTCGACATAATGAAGAATCACTGAGACTACCAGTTGATAGCATTACAAGGAAGGTTTTAGAACATAGAGGTAGATAAATACAGATGAAGACGGGAATAAATCACAAACATGAAAGGGACAAAGAAAGATGACATTGAAAGATCTTGAACGGATAGCACAGGAAACTAGAACTTGGTGTGTTTTTGTTGAGGGCCTGTACTTTACGGGGAGATAACAGGTAATAAATGAATCTTCTTCTTTCTCGTTTGTCCTGAAAAGGACATTGGTTGCGTTATGTCGCCGTTTACAGCGGAACTGCGATATTTGCGCTTTTCGGCCCGACACATCCGACTTCCGCAGACTGCAGTGATGCAGCCTGTTTCCAGGACCACCACTTGGAGGTGAAGATGGGTCTTGGTCAGCTCTGGTTCGCTGACCCTGACGCAAGCAATCAAGCTATGAGTCGCTGACTGCATTCATCTCTTTTGCTGCGTCTTCGGTCCCTCGTTACAGCATGTATGTAGGAGAGTGCGTATATTTGTGTCACTGTGTGAGAGAGAGAAAATGTGAGAATTGTATACGTGTGTCACTGTGTGCGTGTGTGAGAGAGAGAGAAAATGTGAGAGTTGAATACGTGTGTCACTGTGTGCGTTTGTGAGAGAGAGAGAAAATGTGGAAGAGTTGTATACGTGTGTCACTGTGTGCATATGAGACGGAGGAAATGTGAAAGAGTTGTTTACGTATGTCACTGAGTGTGTGTGTGTGTATGAGAGAGAGAAAGAGAGAGATAAAGAGACAGGAAGTGAGATAAATTATACGTTCATAGAAGGTAGCGAGTAAGGGAACTGATCACCCTACCTCTCGAAGCTGGACAAAGTGTCACATAATTGTTCATTCTCATTGACGCATTTTCTCTCTCTCTGCCATTATATATTCACTTCTCATTTTGGAGCACAGAAATCTGTCCCCCAGTCACTGTTTACATTTTCACACTTCGACTCGTGTCAGGTCAAGGCGTCATTGACCATCCTTATGGATTAATTGTAATCGCGTAAGTGATTGCGCCAGACTGACTTCAGGCGGGAATTGTTTGTTATGATTGCGCAACCCACTTCGGTACATACTGGTCAGTAGGGAGTGTCTGATAAGTGATGCAATCACTTCCTCCGAAGTTAACTGTGATGATAATTACAGATAATATCAATCTGGGAAGAAATTTTGAAGTCGTGAGTGTAAACATGATCTATAATAGACGGAAGCCAGCATACCATATATGGCGATTGTAAACAACACATTTATTTTCGTGTTTGTTATGTAGGAATTGTTCGCGAGAGAAGGGAAAACAGACGATCTTGCATGCCATTGGCTTGGCATTTGAAATGTAAAAATACAACATTTCTGATTGGAGCCTTGTCATTTTGTTAGCATTCTGGACGTCGGCCGAATGTTGCCTTATAATTTAGCACCTTGTGAGTTTATCGCACTGTGAATTTCAACTCGTCAAGAAGACACCCAGACAAGCCAGAATAAGGAATAGGATCAGGATTCCACTCTAAAGGACCGGACAACGTGTTTGAGCATCTTATGGACTTGTATCCCAGGAAACCTCTACTTTCATTAATACGGAAAGCCAGAAATCCTAGGAACCTGAGCTCTAAGTCATAGTGGGATTCTATTTGCAAAGTGATACCCCAGACCACATGTAAGAGGCATCTTAACCAAGTTGCCGTAATCATTTCCCTGAGCCAGAAGATGGTATTCCCAAAAGAGATTTTGGGGTAAGTTGTACATTTTATAATTCTATATTTTGCATTATTAACATGTGAAAATTGCTAGTGGATGTCCTTCTCATACGAGGCTGGTAACCTCAGCATATAGAATGATGATTTCATAAACCAATTTAATACTAGTCGGTGGTACCAATTGGTGGTCCTATATGTGGAACAAGTGAGTGGTATAGTGGTGTAAGTGACCTGCCATCAGAGCTAGACACCTACAGTAGACGGGTCTTAACAGACGCTGGACCATCTTTCCAATTGCTCCACGAAACTACGCGGAACGTGTTGTGGCCACCAGACTTTACCAGTGACGAGAGTGAACCAGTCCATAACCTGCAAAGAACAAGCATCGGCTGGAGCAGAAACCAACCGACATTTTACTGGCAGCTAAGTACCCATTCAGAGCTGCAGGGTGAACTCTCTATTTTCAAATCAGAAAGACCTTTTCAAATCAGACCATCACCAGTCAGAACATTTTAAAGACTATCTAAATTCACTAACCCTTATTTATTTTACGATTGTTAACGATACTTAACTATTAAATTTTGTTATTTATAAATATACAGATTTATAGTTGATTTAGTCATTTTGAGCGAACTGCACCCGTATGTCTCAGTCATTTTAAATACTTATGACATAGCTATTTAAGTAATATTTTACTGAGTTAAATCAGTTGGGGGCTCATCAGAACGAGCAAAATCCTAACTCATAGAAGGTCAGTAAAGATACAAAGTTCACACGGCCTCCATCCTATCAGCCGTTAGTACTTGATTTCTTTAAATTTCTATGAGGCTGCCTAGAACTCAAGTATCATTCGTCAATTCACATTTCTGCCAAGAGTAATCTTGAGGGAAGGGTAGACACCTTTGGAGACCCGCGGTAGATACTCTAAATGTTTGCCACTGTTGAAACATCACTGCAGAGCAAGGGGAGTAAATGCCGTGACACATTGTGTAGTGAAGTCTCTAACACTTCACTCTCCTACGGCAGTATCTGCTTTGGGACTACATTTATTATAGTCTTGGTTGACAATCCACCTTTGACAAGGAAGACTTCAAACAACCCTAGGTAGGACAGACACTATATGTTTATATGGGGTATGGAGCATCTACTGACGGTGGTCTGCTCACTGGAAGCCTCCACCAATTCATGCAAGAATTCATACAGCGATAGTTTCTGTAGCAGTTTGTGTTTTACGTGATGAGGTTGCCTGTCTTATGCACAGTCTCATATTAGTCACCACACACAACATGCCCCAGGGAGCAATAGTTTTATTCTTTGTTTGTCTCGTCCCAGACCCCCAGGAGACCGCCCGGGGGTGACTGCGTTTTAAGTTACACAAATACAAAGATGAATTATAGATAACGCTTTTATCTTTAAACACATTGAAAATCCAAATGTAAATGTGTTCTGTGTTGTCATTGTGCTTATTTAAAATCCACTTACAAACTTAATTTGGTCTTGTGTGTGCACAAGAAATGTCGCAACAAAGAAAGAAAAGAATATCAGTGATTAATTCTAGAGATCGATCAAAAAAAGTTGCGATTAAACTAAAACATATGAATGAATAGCCTAAACATCAATTCAGCGGCAGAAAACTCATAAACCAGGTGGTCGATATCTGAGAGTTTTGCATGTTCAACTTAGAACGTTTTAGCATAAAATTAAATAGTTTTTGTTCCTTTTACAACTGTACCAGTTTATCTCTTTGATATTTATCGTTCCGTTCCATATTATCTTACGTTTGTCTTTTCTCAGGTGTCGATTTACAGGTATTCTCAAAATCTACTAGCAAAGGGTCACGCGCCTGAGGAGTTAGAATGAATGAAAGATACGAGTATTTGCATTTCACGCTATTATGGCTCACTTTTTTTTTGTAGATCTGGCGTCACGTCATCCTGCGGCTGTAGAAAACGGCATCTCAAATGTCGCGAACATGGCTTCTACATTATAAAACAACAACAAAAATAGGACAAACTATCTTGTTGCCGTGGTCTCTGCCCGGACAAAGAAACAAAACGGGATCATTCGTTTATTGCCGGGGTCTCTGCATAGACAAATATAGAATAGAAGAAACCTTGTTGCTGGGGTCTCTAAGTAGACAAATAAAGAGTAAACAAACCTTGCTGCCGAGGTCTCTAAGTAGGCAACTAAAGAATAGGATAAACCTAATGTTGTCGGGGTCTCTGAATAGACCAAAAAATAAAATAGGACTAACCTTGTTGCCGGGGTCTCTAGTGGACGAAGAAAACAAACACGACAAACTTTGTTGCCAGGGTCTCTAATTGGACAAATAAAGAGTAAAACAAACCTTGTTGCCAGGGTCTTGTTACGTGCAGTCTTTGATATCTTACAATATTATACATTGGTATTCTTGTTATCTTCGCAAATATTTTGAAAGCAAAATAGTGCTTAAGGGAAAGTCATTATTGAGTTACTTCCCTTGAAAGTTGTGTCGGCTCTTTCGATCAAACTCCGCGGATAAATCCATTTTACTGCGATTTATTCGTTGTTTGGGTAATAATAGATTGTTCTTGCTTCAGAATATCTATGGCCTGAATTTATGTGTATTGTTTGTCTGAGTAGGACGAGTCTGTCTTATATCTGTATATCTTTACATATCTAAGTCGAACTATATGTTCTGTTGTCTCTAGAGAGGTCGAAGGCTATTCGGCGGATGTGTCGCTAGAGTGTGGTGTGATTTGGCTTCGTCCTGATAGGGACTGTGTGTTTTCCATGTCGGCCTGTCGCCGGGGAAAAAGTGATCTCAGTATTTGTGGGGAAGGTGATAGTCGTCTAAACCTATCGTGTATGCTTTACCCCAGTGTTTAGTCGTATTGCCAAGGAATGGCAGTTTCATATTTCCTATACCAAGGTAATCAAAGATACTCTTATGAACTCTCGATCGAAGCCACCATTTTCGATAGTTACGATTTGAATGTCTAAGAGAATATATTTGACTCGATGAAAACGACTTCGATTCCTAGCAGCACTATATCCTGTAGATTGCAGTCGATTGTTCATGATCAAATCTACAGAGCAATGAAATGTTTTATGAATGACTAACTTTAGGACAGATTCATTATCTGTATCCAAACGTGAGTGACAGCTCACGAGTGAAGCCATCTTGGAACCAAAACATGTAGTGACTTTCAAGAAGAGAAAAGGGATGCCCGTATTATCGCTTGATCAGTCCAGAGATCACTGCTACACATGAGAACCCATTGCTAGCGGTTTAATATTATTATATGAAAAAAATATGTGCTGAACATTATGTTGAAGAATCGTCGCTAGACGAGATTAGGTTTAGAAGCCATCTGAAATATTGTTTATAAGCTGACGTGCTCAGTCAGTGAAGTCAGATGATATATGTATGGGCGATACTGAGTGCTTGGCTACTGACAGTCCATTATACAATTATTCTACATGAGTGCCCATGTAACATTGCAAGACCATTTGTCCACTGTACTATGATGTATTATGGCAACCTGTGATTTGTCACTATCTGTGCTGTCGAGTGTGTACGTCCAATTAAACTTTAGAAAAGGTACACAGTCGTTGGTGTCGATGACTTCCAGCCATACATGAGTGTGAGAAAAGAACATTTTTTGTCAACACCACGAACCTTTATTATCATTCGCACATTATACACTCAATCCATGTCTACACACCACTGCGTAGGTCAAGTTGACATTCCATACACTACAGTGGAGCAAACAACACCATAGAGATCTTATCAACTGATGATGATGATGATGTCTGCTTCCATCCACTTATATCTATCTTTTGGTGGATATCATTAACGGGAATAAAAATCCAACGTTATCAACTTTATCAGGTCTCTAAGTAGACTAATGAAAAGTTGGACAAACCATATTGCCGGAATCTCTGGGTGGACTAATAAACAATAGGACCAAGCTGTCATTGCGGGATCCCTGAGTAGACACATCATATGGCCGCCGACTGGTTGCCGCTGTCATTGCGGGATCACTGAGTAGACACATCATATGGCCGCCGACTGGTTGCCGCTGTCATTGCGGGATCACTGAGTAGACACATCATATGGCCGCCGACTGGGTGCCGCTGTCATTGAGAAGACAAAGAATAGGACCAACTCTTCAATGTCGGGTCTCCGAGTAGACAAAGAACAGACCTGCCCGATCGTTACCGGGATCTTTAAGGCGTCAAAGAGTACCACCAACTGTTGGTTACCGGGATCTTTAAGGCGACAAAGAGTACCACCAACTGTTGGTTGCCGGGGTCTCTGAGTAGACAAATATAGAATAAGATAACTGCTCCCTCTGGTATCTCGTATGAGGCGGCTAATATGAGGCTGTGTGTGAAAATGGCAAACTCATGAGTTGAAACAGATTGCTAAAGAAACCACTGCTACATGAGCTTCATTAATGCCTTTGTGCTATACCCCGGAAAGAATACCATCTGCAGTCGTGGTCCCATGTTCTATAGGGAGCAAAAGAAACTATGATGATGCTGCAGCAGCGCATTTATATATTGCAGCTCTGCAGAGATTTTTTTTTTGGGGGGGGGGAGGGGTGGGGGCTGTCACAAAATGAACGGGCTCTTCATTTTATCGTGCTCTACCTTTCTTTTTTCTATCTTGTGCCTTCCATTCATTTCTTCTTTACTCATATTGTCTCTTATATTGGAACGCATGACTCAGGTTTCGTGTTGTTATTTTCGCAAGGTCTATCCTGGGTAGAGATAAAATTAACAACCCAGCTGGGAGCGGACAGATAAATCTGCCTTACTTGTGTAAAGCAAACACAGACGTGAACGTATCTCGCTCACACCAAGCTTGGCACTCATACTTCTCGTTTTGACAATCCGGAGATAAACTTCAATAGTACCTTGGGTGTGACAGGATATTAGGTAACCTTACCGCAGGTGACTCCTGTCTGTTAGCATTTATGACAACAAATTAAACTAGTGGGTTTTTTTTTAATGAATTACAGAGCTGAGTCATCTAGAAAGCGGTAACGTTCATACCTTAAATGGAAGGATGTTGAAATTACCTGTGTGACGCGAAATCTCATGAGAAGTGGGAGGAGAAGTTATATACTAAAGTTAAACATTTGAATCTGTTTGGTCTAGACAAAATGTATTTCTTCTTCTTCTTCGTTCACCCTCAGATGTCAACTTGAATAAGTTCAAAGAAAGCAGAGGTCAGCCTGAGGCTGTTGATATCTCCGTAGATTTTCTCAAGGAATGGTACTGGTGATGGCCATATGCGTTTTCTCTGTTCCTCATATGTTGGGCACATTTGAAGCAGATGTAAAGACAATATATATTAAACTAGACTACGTTTGATTGGCGACTTTCACCGCATAGAAAGCTGGGAGAGTGTAGCACATTTTCAGACCTCGGCACTGTGTTCCATTGAGTCAAAACGACACCTTAAGACAAGCCAGGACCAAAGAAAGTAGGATTTCAGTAAAGAGGATTGGACCACATATTGAGGTTCTTCCGAAATTAACCAGCAAGAAACTCGACTCTATAATAGTGGAAACCATACAGTCTTCAGATACAGGATAAAAGTGGGATATAATTAATCTAAAACTCGACTACATGTAAGACGGCCTCAAAACCTGTGGCCCGACATTATTCGGAAATCTGTAACTTACCCCGATTATACGCGGTAAGTTGTAACATTTACAATTTTATCATTTTATATTTTGCGTTTGACATGTTTAACTTGCTGGTGGTTTTACAGGTGCATACAAGGCTGGCAACCTCAGCATATGAAAATGATAGAGTCATGAACCACCACAGCAAGCGCTGGCGACTGCTTCATGCAGGTTCCTTTACAGAGAATTAAAAGCAGAGGTAGCCCCAGGCTCCAAGTGGAGCAGGGGTTGGATAATGATGGCATCATAGTGTACATATTTATAATATTAACTTTTTAATAAGCTCATATGTATGTTTAAGCATGCAAAAATCAGGCAAAAGTCGTTTTCCGCTGTTCAGCTATATTTTTTTATGCGATTACCGGAATTACTTACTTACTTAGTCGTTCCTCTTCTACCGTGAGGTGTAGAGGTTTGGAAGAGAGAGCGCCAGACTATTCTATCAGCTGTCTTCTTCCTGGCCTGGTTCCATTCTAGTCCTCGGTCCTTCAAAGATTGTCTAATGTTGTCCTCCCAGCGGACTCTGGGTCGTCCTGGAGGTCTGGATCCCTGGCTCTTTGTTTCCCATGCTTGTCGTGGTAGCCGATCTTCTCCCATTCTGCAGACATGGCCAAACCATCTTAGTTGGGACTGTTCTATTTGGGTCTGCAGCCGGTGGGATTTTAGGCCTTGACGTATCGTCTGGTTGCGGACCATGTCTCTTCTTGTTACTTCAACCACCTTCCTCAGATACCTCATTTCTGAGGTTTGGATCTGGCTTTTGTGGGTTGTAGTCATTGCCCATGACTCGCCTCCATATGTCAAGACTGGGACATAGGTGGAGCGGTATACAGCCATCTTCGTTTTCTTACCAACCTCTTTCTTGCTGAGGAATCCTCGATTTATGGCCTGATAAAGTCTCCCAGCCGCTGCTTTTCGAGTGGCCAACTCTTCTTTGATGCCCCCCTTTCGGTCTATAATAGCTCCGAGATATTTAAAGTGGTCGACCTGCTCCAGGACCTGTTCTCCCAACTTAATCTGATGTTTTCTTTCTTCTCGTGATATCACCATGGATTTTGTTTTAGAGCTGCTTATGACCATCCCTCTCTTCTCCAGCTCTTCCTTCCAGACTTGCAGGTTGGATTGGAGATGTGTCTCTGATTTAGCAATCAGGACAACATCATCAGCAAATGCTAGCTCTGAAATACAGACCTGTCTCATCTTCAAGTACCCCACTGAATACTTTCTTGTTCTCTCCTTACATGCCTTGATGACATCGTCCATGAGAAGTATGAAAAGATAAGGTGACAGGATATCGCCTTGTCTTACACCAGTGGTGGTCCTGAACTCTTCTGACTTATAGTTTGCTGTTCTCACATAATTTCTGCAAGACTTGTAGAAGCTCTGTATAGCATGTATCAGAGGTGCTGGAATGTTCTTCCTTGCCAAACAGTCCCAAAGTTTGCTCCAGGGGACCCTGTCAAACGCCTTTTCCAGATCTATGAAACAAAGATGGATCTCACTCTTGTACTCAAGGGCCTTTTCACTCAGCTGCCTGAGTGTGAAGATTAGGTCTTGAGTACTTCGGTTTGCTCGGAATCCGCACTGGGCTTCATCCAATTGTGGCTCAGCTAGGCATCGGAGTCTTTGCTCTAGGATTCTAGAGTAGATTTTACCAGGGACACTGAGAAGGGATATGCCTCTGTGGTTTCCACATTGTCGATTGTCACCCTTTTTGAAAATCGGTGTTATGATGGCAATCTCCCAATCCTTTGGTATGGCCTTGTTGCACCATGCTGCTTGTAGGACCCTTAGGAGTAATAGGTCGCCTGATGCTCCCATGTACTTAACCATTTCTGGTGTTATACCATCATGCCCTGCTGCTTTGCCCATCTTGATTTTCTCCAGTGCTGCCTTCAGTTCTTCCATCTTTATGTCATCTTCATCACCATTTGTATCCTCTTCTGTGCTAGTGGTTATCATTTCTGATGCTCTACCTTGCTCACCATCAAGGAGTTCTGAGAAATATTCTTTCCATCTTTCCATTACTTCCTTCGGGGCAGTAAGCAATTTGCCTTGCTTGTCCTTTATAAATTTAAGAGGGCATTGTTTTTCCTTCCTCATGTTCTTTAGGGTCTTATAGAACAATTTCTGGTTTTCTTGCGCATCCTTTTCTAGCTTTTCTCCAAATTCTTCCCAGGACTTCTGTTTTGCTGCTAGCACCTTGTTCTTTGCTTCTGTTCTGAGTATCACATATTCTCTATATTTCTCTATTTGTCCTGCTGTGTTTTTAGCTCCTAAATATTGTTTCCATGCATTTTCTTCTCTCTTATTTTCTCTTTGACTTCTTCTGTCCATCAAGGTGTCCTCTTTCTCTTGTTCCCAAGTCGGACTTCACCACATGCTTCTGCAGCAGCTGTCTTTATGATGTCCTTGAATTTAAGCCACAGGGTTTCCAAGTCATCAGGTTGTTCTTCTGTGTTTCTCACCGCTGTAGCAATAAGCCCCTGATATCTGGTCTTAATTTCTGGATTTTTCAGCTTGTAGGCCTTAATGCTCATTTCTTCCGTTCGTTTACTTGGTTTCTTGCGTGGTGCTGGGCAGTTCCTAGGCTGAGCAACTCTTTCAGTTGTTCTTTTAATTGTAAGCAGGTAGTGATCACTTCCAATCTCTGGCCCCCTCCAGACTCTAGCATCCCGGACATATTTGAATGAGCTCCTCCTAACAATGGCATAGTCGATCACTGACTTCTCATTCTTTGTTGGTTCACACCTAGTGTATGCATGTATGCGCTTATGGGGGAACTTTGTGTTGGTAATGATCAGATTCTGCTCACTGCAGAATCTGAGGAGTCGCTTTCCATTGTCATTGAGAGTATCTTCTCCATATCTTCCGATAACTCCACCCCATCTAGCATGGTCATTTCCAACTCTGGCATTGAAATCTCCGAGCATGATAATTTCATCTAGGCAGTCATCCACTGTCCTTTGAAGCAGCTCGAAGAATTCTTCCTTGACCTCTGCTCTCTCATCCTCATTTGGCCCATACACTATGACCAGGTTGACTATGGTTTCTCCTTCTTTTAGTTTTACAACCATAATGCGCTCCGAGACAAAGCTCCATCCCTTGATACTATCTTTCTGGTTTTTGGCCACAATGCAACTGTCACGAAGTGTCTTCGCCTTCTTTTCTCTCTGTCAATCTTTTCGCATACCAAAACATTCCTTCTCTCTAAATTCTCTAGAATCTACCACGCGTAACTACACATCAGGAGATCTCCCATTTGCTGTTTAAAATAAATTCCTTTGTTCTACGTTTGACTGGCAAAACCACTGTGACCTTTTACCGCTGTGAAATTTTACACCGCGCCCTGAATAATTGCAGTTCAGCCAATGGATAGGGAGCGCAGAATATTGACTTTTGACCTTTGACCTCAGCAACCAAACTGAAACCTGGAGAAATTAGGCGCGATTTTCAAGGCATAGTCTGGTAAGCCCATTCTCTCGCCAGCCGGCAGACTGACAGGGACAACATGGTTGATCCCAAGAAAAGCAGAGAAGCCCGGTCATTTTTAACAGCGGTGGTTATGAGCGCAGCGAGTAAGTGATCTATATTGTTATATGAATAACATGAATTAATCATATGTTTATCTACAACATATCATGTCAGTATCTTTTGTTTTTCACTGTGACAGAAATTAATATCCTTGATTTTGTACAGGAGACAACAACATTATGTATACTGAAAGTTTCATATATGAACTACCCTTGTCCTGTTTTATACCGAATGATTTCTACTAATTCTACTGTATGATTTCAGCCATGATTATTCTTGTCATATTTTAATCCTGAACTGATTTCTGCAAATATCCTTATTAATTATATTTTAATGTGTTAATGTGCATGTATCCTGTGTTATGATGGTATTATCAAGGTATATGAATGCCTATCACATAAACACAGAAGTATGTAATGAATGGACAACAGCACTATAGCCAAATTTCATAAATGAATATGTTGACTGACTTGTAATTCAGTGGTTCTCAAACCTTGGCAACAATGACACCCCAACATGTTACAGCAGAATAGAAAACTATTACCCAGTGGTTCTCAAACCATGGTTGACAGTGACCCCAAATTGAATTTACTGCTCTATGGGCTTAAGGTAGACCAGTGGTTCTCAAACTTTTGATGACCACTGCCCCAAACTTCACAGTTGGTGAAGTTAACAGCCCATATGTTGAAAATCACTGCGGTAAACAAGCTGGAAGCCAGATATAGGTTGAGATCCACCTGTATGCTTATAATGTCAGTTATGCTATAATAGATAATAGGTAGCAATTTGTTATTGATGTTAACTATGAATGTTTGTTAGATTTCTGATGGACGATTAGCGCCCAGCAGATATGGGAAATGACTTCTCTGGCATGATTACTAATGGAGCTTCGATTGTTTGTCAATCCAGTCCTACCAGGTTGTCATACCAGAAGACTAAAGCATAAGCAGTGTTCGCAAGGGCAGACTTAATCCATCCCAGCTGGTGATGCGCCCTGAGTCAAGACGGAGAAGAAGCAACTTGCCATCCTCTGAAACCCTAAAAAGAACTTGCGGGACCTGGAGTGCTGGGACATATTGAACCTGTGACAACAAGACTACATCAATTCAGCATCTGAGATGAGTATTTGAACATGCCAGCAGAACCACTACAGAATATTCCTATTGTCCTATGATTACAAATTAATTCTGACATGGTTCAGAACCATTCATAGATTAGGGAACATATAGTTGTATACCCGTATTTGAATATATTGTGAGATTCTATTTTCATTTTTGTAAACTTTACATAACAGAGTCTGTTGTTATTTTCTTTGTAATATTTAATTGGGTTGTATAGTTTTAGTAACATAAATCTACACCCTGGGGGCAGAGCCATAATTAATAAACACTATTGGGTCAGGATATTTTTTAATGTGGCTGGGCACCAAATCTCTTATCCATCTATATGTACTATACATAGTCCTTTGTAGGATATCGGATATAGAATTTATCGCCTAGAGAATATCCTGTTTAGTTTCACCAGAATTCTCTCAGAAAGTTTTTTTGAGTGGACTAATTCCCGAGGAGAGACTGTGCATTCAACCTGCAGTCTGGAAGAGTTTCCTCTAGAGATTATCTTTTATTCATTCTTCCATCAAGTCTGTCATACGTACACTTTCTCCCTCTAAAAACAAAAACCATTTCGCTACAGCAACCCACGCCCCCTTTAACTCTTTCAGATGTGGGTACACCACTGTGTAGCAGAGTGTTACCATCGAGATCCATGACTCCTTGTCCCTTTTTCTTTGTTTCGGTAATAGCCAGGATTTCTAGTTTTGCTTTCCTCATCTCTTCCATCAGCTCCTCTTCTTTCCCATTTATACTTCTTGTGTTCCATGTTCCATAAGTCGTAGTCCGTAGCCCGTTCCAGTTCGTCGCCTTTAGAATCAGTCCGGTTTTCTCTCTTATATTGCTTGTAATCATAGTTTAAGACAAACAGGTGATTGGCCTGTTGTGCCTTTGCATGATGGAGGGGCTGCCTCCTTACGGCCTCCATGCAGGCCGCCCTCCTCCTTTTTCATCCGGGCTTGGGACCGGCATAGGCGGAGTTGATTACCGGAATTAATTATGCTTATTCATCCTATCCACTGGGTTTATCATTGATACTCAGGTAGGTTAAAATTACTGAGAAAAAAAGAGAAGGGTCGGTGGAACGGACAGCAGGGAAGGCGCTTGACTAGTGTCAGGAAACCAATACTTAGCAGAGACATTTGTTTCTTCTTTCTAAAGTTTGTGGTACAAGTTGGTGATACCAGTTTGTGGTGCTAATTGGAGAATCCAGAGTGTGATACCAGCTTGATACGAATCTGTGGATCAAGAGTTTATGGTCTACAACTAGATGCCAGCCTTTGCCGATTTGTGAAGATCTTTGCCTTGACGTTAGGAGCGGTTACCCGTGCAACAGCCATTGCAACGTGCCCTCGCCACAGAAGTCGACGATTACGGAGCAGTCAGCAAACCATTTCAACATCTGGCCCGTTAAGTAATTTTAATCTGGCCAAAGCAAAATAACTCACCACCCAAACAAACATCACCGTAACCATTCTCAGTGAAGAAAAATTCAGTAGTTCAGTTCATTATCATCACTCATTTATTTACTCATGTTAAACAATAATTGATTATTAAATTTGTTAAATGTATCTACAAATTAAAAGTTGATTAAATGATTACAGAGAGAAGTGCACACGAATGAATCAGTTATCTTAAATAAATAAATATGTATATATATATATATATATATATATATATATATATATATATATATATATATATATATATATATATATATATATATATATTTTTTTTTTTTTTTTTTTTTTTTTTTTTTCTTAACCAGCGGCACTTGGGCTTTCAGCCCTTCGGCCCAATGACATATCATTGCGAGGCTGGGGAACCTGAGGACTTTCCTTCCAACCCGGTCAGGAGCTTCGCTCCGTCCCATCCACAGAGGGTTTATCACAGGAGCCGTTCAGGCTATTCAGTCAAATTTCCGGCCGTAAACATTTCTTCAAACGCCGACGCCCGGGTTTGAACCATGAACACCTGGTCGCCAGTACAACGCCGAAGCCATTACACCAGCGCGGCTCCCATATATATATATATAACAGAGCTACTTAAGTAATATTTTACTGACTAATTCAGTTGGGAGTTCAGAAACGAGCAAATATATCTTTATCTTCATAAAAGGGGCGGGCAGATGCAAAGGTCAACACTTTCTTGATAAATTCAGCGTTGAGCTTGATTTCTGAAATATCCTATGAAGACTCGCTAAAATAGAAGCACCACCTTTCTATTTACAACTATGCCAAGAGTAATCTTGAGCGAAGGTAGATACCTTTAATTAAAGACCCTCATTGTAGACTCTAATTTGTGGCTATTGTTGGACCATCGCTGCAGAGCAGGGGAGGCAATCCCGTGACAGGGGCTGAAAAGGTGGAGATTAAAAAGTCAATAGTTTTCTATGCACGTGACATCTCAATCCTCTTGACAGGAGATATAAATCTTTAGTTCATTCGATCTCATAATCTGTCCCCGCATAAGAACTATTTTAACACGCCATGCCAACTCAAAAACCATTTTACGAGTATGAAAACTGCGATGTCACATGGTTAATGATGAAACATAAAAACGCCAAGATAAAACACTAACTCCAAAACTAGAAGTGAATAGAATAACATAAAAATGTGATTACTTGTCTACAAGTCTATTAACTATATCTAAACAAACATTTTCACTACTACATCAACGTCACAATTTTCTTGACATAGCTGCCAGATTTACGACTGCTGTGTTTGAGAACATTAAAACGTCTTGCGAATCTCGGTGTACGGCTTTCACCTCTGCCGTGAAACCGGCTGTTTACGGGCAGTTGTGCTTTAATTTTGTGGCACTGCTTGTTTTTATGTCTGTAGACGTGAGATAGTTATAATGGCATCTTCTTGTTGTTGCTGTTGTCATTACCGCTATCGTCATAATATAAATTCTTTCTTGTACGTTCTGTAATTATCCAGATCTGATACGTTTTTCAATGTGTGTCAATGACGTGAATGTAAATATGAAATGACGACAGTTGCGCGTGTGTGTGTGTGTATGTGTGTTTCAACATTCATTCATTCCGTTCCAGCTCCCTGCGAAGTACAGGTCTTTAACAAAAACACTTGAAGCTGTGATATCGAATATCTATCCCTGTCTCCTTTACCAATTTCATGGCTGTCTCCAGTTCTCGTATTCACGTTGTTTTGTTTTTTGTTTTAAATTTGATCTCCCTTCTATTTATCTTACCATAGGGCAGTGTTTATCAACGGTGTTCCACGAGAGGTCGCTAGGGGTTCCGCGGGAGATCATGATTGAAAAAAAACGATTAATCGGATGTTGTATCTTTTGCTCCTTTCTAGAGCTGTTTTCTAATTTTAACAACTCAAACCGTCATTTCCGACAGGAAGAACTTCGTTTAAATACCTCGTGTGTTGAAGAGAGGACGTGTTTTCGTTGTTTGACTTTAATTTAAGATTTTTTTAAGCGCGTATTTTATAAGATCAAATGGCCACGCCCACTGCTTCTAGTATACTTAGAAGATTAACGTCAGACCAAGCTAGGAAGTATTTATTCACAGGATAGCGATGACGTCATTGATTTTTAATGAATACTTTTGCTCTAATTTTTCACCTGCTTGTTCTTTCAGCCTCCATTTTACCGTGGATAACTAATAATTTTTCAGTGAAAGCTTTTATACTTGTAGCACAAGAGTAAAGTACATCCAATTACCTTCAGTTTCATATACAACAACAAAGTTATTTATGCATTTGAACATTTTTACAAATTATTTCCATAACAACGACAATAAAAACGCACTGGGGTGGCCATTTTTGTTTGGGCCAAACCCACTGTTTTGCTTGGGACTGAAAGGGAAACTAGAAATTCCATTTCTTGTTAGGTAGATCTCCTTAAGTTACAATTCCAGTCATTGATGCCTTTGCCTTCCCTAATTCAAGAGCTGAATTAGACATTCATTTACAGCTGAGTAGACTTGACCGTAACGCCACCTTGTTTCGAAATCGGTACCTTTACCGTGAGAGGCCAGAGATCTAACCACTCTTCCAACCGGATGCTCACTCCTGGGACTAACAGCGAAAACTTACCTATGTTAGTCCTTCTTTTGTAAGACCGGATGAGAGCATTACAAGGCAGTTCTTGTTCTATAGTCCCCAGAGTACAAGAGGTATAAGGAGGCTGACAATCAAACGCAGGAGGGAACTGGAATCAGACACAAAAGGGATAAAAAAGACTTTGAAAGGATGTCAAAGGAAGGAAGGCTTTGTTTGTTTGTTAACGGCCTATCTTATCTGGGAGCTAAAGGGTCACGAATGATTGAAGCCTCGGCATTATCCCTCAAGGAAAGAGGAGACTGAGATGACAACTTGATCGCATCCACACACAACAACAACAAAAATAATAATTTTAATTTTTAAAGTGAGAAGTGAACATATTATGAAAAATACAATTTTTTTTTTTTTTAAATTGAATATTGCCTCGTCTTGGCGATACGCGCCACGTTCAACCTAGATGCACGGTCCGTCGGTTTCTTGAGATAAAATAATTAATACACACATAAAGATATGTTTCAGGCTCTCGTGAGAAATAAAGAAGAAGAAAACCAGACAACAGAAAACAACAAAAGTGAGTGGTGTAGTGGTTTTGATGGTATTGTATGATGGTGATATTACTAAGTGTAATGTATGAGGTCAGCTGTGAAGGCTCCTGAGATAAAATGTAGTTGTGAATTTTCAGAAGGCCTTTCTTGCTACCACTACGACCTCACACCTATCTTTTTTCCTAATGAATGTGGCTACGTTATAATCTAGGGTACTGAATGTAATGTGTTGTATTGACATATACAAACACACACACACACACAGATATTAAATAATATATTATCAATAAAATTTAGAACACAATGAACTAAATCCAGCTGGTGAAATTTTAGAAAGTAAATCTTTTTTTTAAATTTATTTGTTCTGAACCAAGGTTTTTATTTGGCCAGAACATATGAAAAGATTTTGGAATTTATGAGTGAATGGCATGAATAAATGACATGATAAATAAAATGTGTGTACGTATACAAATTTTAAGATTAGTTAGTATTTCTACAGTTTATAATTTTATTTTCCCTGGGAGAACGATGAATAGATGTGCTGTTGGGGTGGCTTCATCCCTCCCTGTCTAAGTTTACCAAACATTGTCCATTAATGATGGAAGTAAATGGGATGTTTTAGTAGTAATTCACTTTGGGTGTTATGTCTATGAAGTTGGTGTAAATCCAGCAGACCAGCCTGCTTACGTAACTTTGAAGGTGTAGCGCTGGTGCTGGAATCTGGTGGCCCCACCTCTCCGTGCTTGGGGGCAATATATCGGGTGGCCCCACCTCTCCGGGCTTGGGGGCAATACAAGGCTGTTCTGCCGAGATGCGACACTGCACGGGTCCTCACTGTCAATTATCTACCCAGCATTTGACACCACCTTTTGGTGTCAACATAAAAAACTCACAGCTCTGAAATAAAGTATTGGTTTGGGTTCAGAACCTTACCTAAGGAGCCACTTCTACACGTAACAATTTACAATAACACCATTTAGACAGGGTCAGATCTCTCTGACCATACAACACATCTTACCAAGTTGGTTTCCCATAGGATAAGTTCTCCCAGACTACATATTCAGAAATATGTTTATTAGCTTCTTGCCCTAGGATAGGATAGGTGATACGTTCCACTGATCTCAACACTTGATCTGTCCTTCCTAATCATTGCTGGAGTTTATATATATTGTTTGTCCCTAGACCCTGAACTAGGGCGGGGGGTCTAGAGCAAATCCTTACTTGTTTGTAAGGCTAGATTTCGATATGGCAGTATCAAATCACTCGAAACATTAAACAATATTCAAAATATACAAATAAATAATTTCAATCTTACCAGATTATGAATAAAGAACACAGAAATGCTAGCAAAACTCAGCTGAGCTGCTGGCTATAGTATGGCGTCCCTGAACTTATTTCAATTTATTTCATTTGGAAATCACCACACTTGAAATTTACTGTGTCTATCACTGGACAACTATTGAGGAATGGCAAAAAAGCTCGTCTGAGCGCGGATAATATGATTGTCTGTGGCCAATCAATGCCTTGGTTTTTTTAAATTCAAATTTCCTACACTAAAGTCATTTCAGTCATGCTTCAGTCAAGTATGGATTTTTATCTGTTAGTCCGTCCGTCTCTACTTGCGTTTTCACAAAAACGTACTTGTTTTTTTTTGAACCAACCTATTCGTCCCCTCTACACTTTTTGTCTGTAAAGTTATTTTTAGCCACAGCTTCCACCAATTCCCCTTCTCTTTCATTCTAACTAGATTTGAACACTTGCGTCTCAAGGTCGCGATTTTTGTGCAAATAGTGATATGTTAGATTCAATGCAGTCTTTCGCTGATGTGAACAACACTGTCTTTTGTCATTATCTTCATTATTAGCTATCCGTCTGTATAAATAAAAGCATATTATTTCACTGCTCAGAATGGGCCATCCGGCCAGCTAATTTTTATATTCCTAACATTAATATTAAGAAAAAGTTACTTTTTAAATTTTGTAATATTTCAAGCATCTGCGTTTGCCGCTGAATTCAAATAAAAGGCTTGGTATCGCAAAAGCGTCCAATAAATGACTGTGGCGTATCATATCCAAGGTCCCTTCTGTCGAGTTCCTTACTTTATGTCAACTTGGGAAACGTGACTTTTCTCCGTTTCCCCCCCCCCCCCCCCCCCCCCCCCCCCCACTCCTCCCCCCTTCTCCCCCCCCCCCCCCCCCTCCCCCCCCCCCCCCCCCCCCAACCCCCCCCCCCCCCCCCCCCCCTAATTGCGTCTCCTTAGCCTTGCTAGTCTCACGCAATTTTTTCAGTCATATTTTTTTTTTCCTTTTGATCCGCCGTTCTCATCCCGTTCAAATGGTAACCGTTTTGATTTCCCGTCTAGCAAGTCAATTTTTATGGAGGGTGATGACCCGCGGTCAGGGCGATCATGTACTATCAGCAGCTTACGCATTATGTTTTTATCCTTACATTTTATCCTTTGGAGATATTTTTACGTTGTATCACTTGTTAATTTTATGACACATCTCCCCACTTGAAAACATGCCTACGGCAAGTTCTAAAACCAGTGATACACATAGATAAAATCTCTCCTCACGTCTGCCATTACTCTAATTTTGATCACAGGGGTGCCGACTGAGGAAATCTGCACCGACATTCAATTTGCCTGGGATATATTGGATACTAAACTGATAAGGTTGAAGCAATAAAGACCACCTCAGCAATCTTGCGTTTTCATGCTTAGCCTGAGATAAGAATACGAGAGGCTGATGATCCGTCTCGACCACAAAAGTCCTACCATACAGATAGATTTGAAACTTCTTTATTGCCCAGATTAACGCTAAACATTCTTTTTCGCTTGTGGAGTATCCTTGTTCCGCCTTATTCAATTTGCGGCTTGCATAAGCGACTGGTTTCAGTTCCCCATCAGGTGAAGATGATCTTTGCAACAAAGCCCCTCCGAGTCCTACATTACTTGCATCGGTTCTTAAGACAAAGTCCTGTGTCAAATCAGGCAGTTTGAGAATAGGCTTGCTAGTGAGTTTTTCCTTTAACTCTTGGAACGCTAGTTCACATTGTGCAGTCCAAATAATTTTATCTGGAAGTCCCTTGCGAGTCAGATCAGTCAGAGGAGCACAAATAGCGTTAACATTTTTGATGTATTTCTGATAAAATCCGCATAACGACACGAATGATCGCACGTCCTTTTTTGTTTGTGGTCTAGGTGCTCTCTGCAGTTTTTCCAAGTTCTTAGGATCAGGGGTCATGTTACCCTGATATACAGTGTGTCCCAAGAATTCCAACTCTTTGCATCCAATACAACATTTTGTTGGCCTAGCAGTTAAGTTCGCCTCCCGAAGTCTATTAAATAACATCTCTAGAGCTTCAATGTGTTCTTCAAATGTCTCTGTGGCGACGAGAATATCATCCATGAAATTCGTGATACATGGGTTATTCAGGGGATCCAACAATTTGCGCATCATCCTTGAAAATACACTCGGAGCATTTTTCAGTCCGAATGGTAGCATATTGAATTCATAATGTCCATCCGAAGTGCTAAAAGCCAAATAAGGTCTCACTTCAGGCTTCACTGGGATCTGGTAATAGCCTTTACTAAGATCCACCTTTGAAAAGTATTTTGCCTTGTTCAGTCTGGCAAATAACTGTTTTGTGTCTGGTAATGGATCCACTTGTCCTTCTGTGACAGCATTCAGTTTCCTGTAATCTATGCACAGTCTGTGTTCCCCAGACGGTTTCCTCAACAAAACGACACTAGAACTAAAAGATGATTCACTGTGCGAAATAATCCCCTCCTTCAACAAATAATCTATTTCTTCCTTCAATGCCTTCTCCTTCGCGAACGGAATAGAATAGGCTCTCATACAGATTGGGTTTGAGTCTACCAGTTTCATGTCATACTGTAGCAAATTTGTATGGCCTGGTTTATCTGTTAGTACATCTGTATGTTCCTCCAGAACCTGTTGAACTCTCTCCCTCTGGTTTTTAGTCAGGTGCTTACTGACTTTTACCTGTGCTGCTGTTTCACAAGGATGTAATGGGTATTCATGTGAGGTGAGTGGTTCCTTTTGCATCTGGGTTGCAATAGCCAAGGTCAATAAGGGGGTGCTTTCCTGGAGTGGTCTGTCCAGATACTTCTTTAATAAGTTTACATGATAAACTTTCTCCTTCCCCTTTTTGTTAATTTTATAGTTTTTTCTAGACACCTTCTCTAGAACCGTATAGGGACCTTGCCAACCAATTTGTAATTTATTCTGGCTACCGGGTAGTAGAAGAAGCACCTTCTCTCCCACAGCTAGTTCTCGGTCCTTTGCCTTCCTATTAAAATATGCTGCATGTTTCTTCCTGGCTTGTTTCAAATTATCATTTGCCAGTTTCCATCCAGCTTTCAAACGAGTGGTCAGTTCGTTCACGTATTGATACGATGAGGTAACCGGTTCTTCCGCCTTCTCATCCGTCCAGGTCCTTAATAAAGCTTCTAAAGGACCTTTTATTGGCCTCCCAAATAGCAGAGTTGCGGGAGCCATCCCGGTTGAACTATGTGGTACCTCCCGATACGCAAACAATGCGGCGGGCAGGAATTGATCCCACAGATCCGGTTTTTCGTGTGCCAGCTTTCTCAGGATAGAAATGAGAGTCCCGTTGAACCTCTCTACCTGGCCGTTCCCTTGTGGATGGTACGGACTACAATGAAAGTGTCTGGCTTGAAATAGTTTAAAAACTTCTTCCGTTAGTTTCCCCTTGAACTGAGATCCATTATCCGTCAAGATTTGATGCGGGAATCCTAATCGGGTAAATATTGTAAGTAGTGCCTCTGCTACATGTTTTGAATCAATTGATGGCAGGGCTACCGCCTCTCCCCACATAGAACAAGTGTCCACCAGAGTAAGGATGTAACTGTTCCTCCTCTTGGTCCGAGTGAGAGGTCCCACAATATCCACTGCAACCCTCTCAAAAGGTGTTCCCACTATGGGCATTTCCCCTAGAGTTGCAGGAGCAGTCCAGTGCTTTGGAGCTACCCTTTGACATTCAGGGCAGGATTTGACATATCTTTTTATATCCTCCGTTATCCCTGGCCAGAAGTAATGACAAGCTATACGCTGTCCTGTGGCGCTGATCCCCATGTGACCACTGAAGGGAATCGCATGCCCGAGTTCCATCACTTTATCTCTATATGAGGTGGGAAGAACCAACTGGTTGTGACCATTTGTTCCAGTTCCGGCCTTCCTGTATAATAGTTTGTTCTTCATGAAATATTCCCCCTTGCTCGGAGGTGTGTGGCATTTGGGCAATTTTTTTAAAACATGGCTTGAGTGTCCTATCCTCAGCCTGCGCCTTTCTCATCTCCTCTGGATGAGCATTTATAGGTTCACCTTCTTCCTCCTTCTTCTGTGACCTGGTCTGCACTGTCGCCATGATCACAGGTTTCTCGGGATTCCCCAAGAAGACGTATCTACACCCCAATATCAGCGGGTAGATTGGTTCATCTATCACTGCTGCTCTGATTTCTCCTTCCACATAGCGAGTTTTCACCGTTATCCTTGCGATGGGAAGTGTCATGAGTGGTATGTCCTTAGTCGCCCCTTGTATTTCCACTGTTTCTGTGGTATACTGACTTGGGTCCACTAGGCTAGACTTCACAACTGAATCATAATCCAAACCTGTATCATAAAGGCACCTTATGGTGACCCCATTACAAATAACATCCTCACACACTGGGGGGTGATAAGGTTCCTGTTGTCCATTAGGATTAACCTTTAATCTTTGCGTCCCCGACTTCATTGCAGCAATGTTTGAAGGTTTCCTTCTACAAAATTCGGTGTTATGGTTATCTTTCTTGCACCATTTACACCATCTTTTTCCTTGGTTCAACGGTTTTCTTTCATTGAACTTTTGGTCATTGAACTGTGAGTTTATGTCGCGATAGTCATTTCTTGGCCGCTCAAAGTTTGTCCTACCTTTATTTCCCTGCTCTCTATTATCAAATTTATTAAATTACTGTGGAGCTTTAAAATTGTCTATGTGCTTCTTTTTAGCACCACTTACCTCTGCCTGGGCTGCCTGATACCTCTCAGCGACATTTAAAACCTCTCCCAACTTCTCTGCACCTTGTTCCATGAGAAATTTTCTCATGTCTGGAGCCATGGACTCTCTCAATTGCTCAATCATGATCATTTCTTTAAGATCTTGGGTCTTCCCCAGAGCAGTCCATTTCTCCAAATAGGTTTCCAGTCTAGCAGAGAATTGGTGGTATGTCTCCCCAGACAACAGTTTGGCATTTCTAAATTTCTTACGATAAAATTCACCATTCTTCTCGTACCTTAATAACAAAGCCTGCTTTAACATGTCATAATTGTCTTGGTCTTCCCTGTTCATTTTAGCAAAGACTTCATAAGAAGTACCTCTCAGTCCCTGTGATAGCTTTAAACTCCACCTCTCTCTTTCTAACCCATATGTAGTAGCTAATAACTCAAAACGTCCTAGGTACCCCTCTATGTCATCGTCTTTCTCAACAAAATGGTCTAAATGAAACCCCATAGCTGAGTTTGAGGCTCCCAGACTAGGCGTAGCATCTGAGGCAAAAGGGCTGGCACCATTTTCAGGAGCCTGGCCTTGTAACTCCAGCTCCCTTAGTCGTAATTCGTGCTCCCTTTGCAACCTTCTATCTTCTGCCTCCCTTTCGGCCTTTTTATCTTCTGCCTCCCTTTCGGCAGTCAATCTTTTTTCTTCTGCCTCCCTTTCGGCAGTCAATTTTTTTTCTTCTGCCTCCCTTTGCTGTCGTTTGTCTTCTGCCTCAATCTGCAGCCTCTTAATTTCTCTATCAGCCTCAATTTGTAACCTCTTCTCTTCAGCCAACCTTTCAGACTCTAATTTTCTTTCAGCATCTTTTTCTAATCTCCTTTCTTCCCGTTCAATATATTTATCACATTCAGCCGTTACGTATTGAATTAAAATCTGACCATCCATTCCCATCTCCTTTGCGGTCAGCACAGCAGCTGATCTAAATTTTGCTAGCTCCGCCATACTTTCTAAACAAATCTAGCAATAAGCAAAGTAAAATTTCCAATCACTAAAATAATTATAATTATTCTAGACTAAAATAATCCTAATCAACTAATTAACTAACACTGGCTGTGAAGATTCACCAACTTCTAATTGCCCTTTTAATTTAAAGGGACACTTTTAATTTTAAGGGAATTTTACAATTTTGTTCCCCTAATTTTATTTCTCCCACCAGGAGATCCTTATATTACTGTTTATGCTAATTATCCCGGACGAGCCCCCAATATATGTAGTGGTTTTGATGGTATTGTATGATGGTGATATTACTAAGTGTAATGTATGAGGTCAGCTGTGAAGGCTCCTGAGATAAAATGTAGTTGTGAATTTTCAGAAGGCCTTTCTTGCTACCACTACGACCTCACACCTATCTTTTTTCCTAATGAATGTGGCTACGTTATAATCTAGGGTACTGAATGTAATGTGTTGTATTGACATATACAAACACACACACACACAGATATTAAATAATATATTATCAATAAAATTTAGAACACAATGAACTAAATCCAGCTGGTGAAATTTTAGAAAGTAAATCTTTTTTTTTAAATTTATTTGTTCTGAACCAAGGTTTTATTTGGCCAGAACATATGAAAAGATTTTGGAATTTATGAGTGAATGGCATGAATAAATGACATGATAAATAAAATGTGTGTACGTATACAAATTTTAAGATTAGTTAGTATTTCTACAGTTTATAATTTTATTTTCCCTGGGAGAACGATGAATAGATGTGCTGTTGGGGTGGCTTCATCCCTCCCTGTCTAAGTTTACCAAACATTGTCCATTAATGATGGAAGTAAATGGGATGTTTTAGTAGTAATTCACTTTGGGTGTTATGTCTATGAAGTTGGTGTAAATCCAGCAGACCAGCCTGCTTACGTAACTTTGAAGGTGTAGCGCTGGTGCTGGAATCTGGTGGCCCCACCTCTCCGTGCTTGGGGGCAATATATCGGGTGGCCCCACCTCTCCGGGCTTGGGGGCAATACAAGGCTGTTCTGCCGAGATGCGACACTGCACGGGTCCTCACTGTCAATTATCTACCCAGCATTTGACACCACCTTTTGGTGTCAACATAAAAAAACTCACAGCTCTGAAATAAAGTATTGGTTTGGGTTCAGAACCTTACCTAAGGAGCCACTTCTACACGTAACAATTTACAATAACACCATTTAGACAGGGTCAGATCTCTCTGACCATACAACACATCTTACCAAGTTGGTTTCCCATAGGATAAGTTCTCCCAGACTACATATTCAGAAATATGTTTATTAGCTTCTTGCCCTAGGATAGGATAGGTGATACGTTCCACTGATCTCAACACTTGATCTGTCCTTCCTAATCATTGCTGGAGTTTATATATATTGTTTGTCCCTAGACCCTGAACTAGGGCGGGGGGTCTAGAGCAAATCCTTACTTGTTTGTAAGGCTAGATTTCGATATGGCAGTATCAAATCACTCGAAACATTAAACAATATTCAAAATATACAAATAAATAATTTCAATCTTACCAGATTATGAATAAAGAACACAGAAATGCTAGCAAAACTCAGCTGAGCTGCTGGCTATAGTATGGCGTCCCTGAACTTATTTCAATTTATTTCATTTGGAAATCACCACACTTGAAATTTACTGTGTCTATCACTGGACAACTATTGAGGAATGGCAAAAAAGCTCGTCTGAGCGCGGATAATATGATTGTCTGTGGCCAATCAATGCCTTGGTTTTTTTTTTAAATTCAAATTTCCTACACTAAAGTCATTTCAGTCATGCTTCAGTCAAGTATGGATTTTTATCTGTTAGTCCGTCCGTCTCTACTTGCGTTTTCACAAAAACGTACTTTTTTTTTTTTTTGAACCAACCTATTCGTCCCCTCTACACTTTTTGTCTGTAAAGTTATTTTTAGCCACAGCTTCCACCAATTCCCCTTCTCTTTCATTCTAACTAGATTTGAACACTTGCGTCTCAAGGTCGCGATTTTTTGTGCAAATAGTGATATGTTAGATTCAATGCAGTCTTTCGCTGATGTGAACAACACTGTCTTTTGTCATTATCTTCATTATTAGCTATCCGTCTGTATAAATAAAAGCATATTATTTCACTGCTCAGAATGGGCCATCCGGCCAGCTAATTTTTATATTCCTAACATTAATATTAAGAAAAAGTTACTTTTTAAATTTTGTAATATTTCAAGCATCTGCGTTTGCCGCTGAATTCAAATAAAAGGCTTGGTATCGCAAAAGCGTCCAATAAATGACTGTGGCGTATCATATCCAAGGTCCCTTCTGTCGAGTTCCTTACTTTATGTCAACTTGGGAAACGTGACTTTTCTCCGTTCCACCCCCGACCCCACCCCCCCCCCCCCTCCCCCCCCCCCCCCCCACCCCCCCCCACCCCCCCCCCCCCGCCCCCACCCCCCGAATTGCGTCTCCTTAGCCTTGCTAGTCTCACGCAATTTTTCAGTCATATTTTTTTCCTTTTGATCCGCCGTTCTCATCCCGTTCAAATGGTAACCGTTTTTTTTTTTTTTTCGTTCGCCCGCTAATACTCGAGGCGAAATCTCAGGTTATTATTTTTATGTCTAACCTGACATTGATTTTACGTGAGTATCCCTTTATTTCTTGTACAGAGACAGGTGTCCCTCGCCATTCAGGCAAATACTCGCCGATTTCGGAGGTACCCATTGCAGCTGGGTCGGCTCAGGACCTGCCAGTCCCTGGTTGACGACACTCCTTCAAATGTCCTCGCCAGGTCTCGAGTTAATCCAGTCCAAATCCCGGTCGACGAAAAATCCTCAAATGCCGTCGCCCGGGTTTGATCCTGTATCACCCGGTCGCCAGAGCGGTGTTGTAACCACTACGCTAGCGCGGCTCCTCGCAACCGTTTTGATTTCCCGTCTAGCAAGTCAATTTTTATGGAGGGTGATGACCCGCGGTCAGGGCGATCATGTACTATCAGCAGCTTACGCATTATGTTTTTATCCTTACATTTTATCCTTTGGAGATATTTTTACGTTGTATCACTTGTTAATTTTATGACAAGTGGCTTACCGAAGAATCGAACCCAGGACCTTCCGAATGAAACCATCGCCTAGCTACGGATGCGAATCGCACTATCCACGATGCCAACTAGGCACCACAAAAATAATGCTTCGTGGACCGGGGTCAGTAGAGCGATTTTCAACACTTAACACCGGATATGTACCTAGGGGCGTGTGTCGAGTCAATAATCTTCGATCGTAACATTTTCCTGTGCCATTCTTTTAACTTTTTTCAGTGCCTGTCCTTTTTCTTTTTCTCGCCAGCTCCTTTGCGTTGTTTTAGTTATCATAGTTCAAAGTTTTCTTATCGCATCTTGTTCTGATTTGCCACTCCCATAATATTTAACTTGATCGCTTGTCCTATTTTGGAAACAATATTAACTTTAGTTTGTCCAGAACGAACTTGCCACATTGACTTTTCGCTTATCGCTAGCTCCAGATGGAGTAAGAGTCTGCACATTCCTATTGTTAACCCAGACTTTTTGCCTAGGAAGATACACAAAACAATGTTGTTCACAGGTTCAAATGTGAATGGACAGACAGTATTGGGACATAAGTTACTAGTTCGCACATGACGTATCGGAAGGTGTCAGCCTGGCTACAGATACGGACATTACGATAACAAATGTGACTTTGAAGCACGGAAAGCTACGTAATCGCTTCCCCCCCCCCCCCCCCCACCCCCACACCTTTGTTGTAGTAAACAATTACAAGAAAATAACATCTAAATGGAGATTTTAATGTTAGATCTGTGAAGCAGTGAGTTTGTAAAATGACAGACGAAACGGAAAAAAACGAGACCTTATTTAGTCATGGAAGACAGGCAGATGGAGTTTGATAAATAACAACACACCAGCGACGGAACCCAACATCAATAACACATTATCATCAACACCTGGCTGGATAAGTAAAACTGTCAGGCCCAGCAAACGATGTTTTTTTTTTTTAATGATAGCCACTTTAAAGTCACTACATGTGATGAAAACATCAGTGCTTCATTGTTTCATAAAAACTCGATTTTAATTTTGTTAACTATAATTGATTATTAAATGTATTATCTGTAAATACAAATTGATAGTTGATTTCTTCATTATTGAGTGGATTGTATACCTCTCACGGCATTTACTCCCCTTGCTCTGCAGTGATGTTCCAACAGTGGCCAAAATTCAGAGTATCCAATGAGGGTCTTCAAAGGTGTCTACCTTTCCCTCAAGATTACTCTTGGCAGAGATGTGAATTGAAGAATGGTGCTTCAATTCTAGGGAGCCCTGAGCCTTTATAAAGTCGATTGGGACTTAAAGAGTTAAAGAAATCAAGTACTACGGCTGATAAGATCCAGGCCGTGTAAACTTTTTATCTTTCCGGACCTTATATGAGTTAGGATTTTGCTCGTTCTGATGAGCCCCCAACTGATTTAAAATCAGTAAAACATTACTTAAATAGCTCTGTTGTAAGTATTTAAAATGACTGAGACATACGAGTGCAGTTCACTCAAAATGACCAAATCAATAACAAATTTGTATATTTATAAATAACAAAATTTAATAGTCAATTATCGTTAACAATCGTAAAATAAATAAGGGTTGGATGAATTTAGATAGTCTTTAAAATTTCCTTACAGGTGATGGTCTGATTTGAAAAGGTCTTTCTGATCTGAAAATAGAGAGTTCATTTGGCAGCTCTGAATGGGTACTTAGCAGCCAGTAAAATGTCCGTTGGTTTCTGCTCCAGCCATTGCTTGTTTTTTGCAGGTTATTGACTGGTTCACTCTCGTCACTGGTCAGGTCTGGTGGCAGCAACACGTTCCGCGTAGTATCATGGAGTAATTGCGAAGATGGTCCAGCGTCTGTTAAGACCCGTCTGCTGTAGGTGTCTAGCTCTAACTGCAGGTCACTTATACCACTCACTTGTTCCCCAGATAGCACCACCAATTCGTACCGCCGACTAGTATCATGAAATAATAAAGTGTGGCCGTGGATGATGGCGTGTCTTTTATACACAACTTCTACTTTATGTTGATCGTATGTTAGGTTTCGTATCTCTACCCTACCAGTAGGCAGCTTGCTGTATGGTGATATGAAAACTTCTTTCTCTCAGAGGATAACAAATCTCATACTAACAATTGATGATTGATTTCACGCTGACAGCAGTAAAAACATTAATGTCGAACTTTATATACATACGTCAGTGAAAATGTAAAATAATGTGCCCAACCTTCCACTTGAGGTTGGCAGATTTGTACAACAAGATTCAGTAGGTAAATTTGTCAGTGTTACTCTCTTCCCCCTCTCTCTCTCTCTCTCTCTCTCTCTCTCTCTCTCGCTGCTTCAATTATCATAACTGTCTCTAGTGGTTATTGGAGTCATAGCTTGATAACCACTGTTGTCAAAATTTTTATCAGACATCTTATTTTTCATGTATAAGCATTTGTCTCTTTATCTCTGACACTGTCGAATACTCTACTTGTTGTATCTTAAGGAAACTGGCCTCACCGCCAGGGATGAAAATTTACCATCTTCTACTCGCTAGCCTGTCAGCTTGTCTATTGTACTTCATATTTACTTAAAAGTTCATCAATAGTTGGCAAAACTCAACGTACCTGTTTTCTCGAAAACTACACACATTTTCTCACTGAGAGCACTGGCATCTTGTCCTCAGAATAAATGACAAACTGTCGTACACAAATATGGTAAGAAATGCGATTAGGCGTCCAGGCGATAGTCACTATTCTACCACCGTAGAATCAACCAAAACATTTATTGGCTTATCGACCCGATGTAACTCCCATTCGCTGCCACTTCTAGATACTATTACAACTCAAAGCAAAACTTGCTGCTAACGCTATCGCATCTCGGATCTAACTTAATCTAAAACGACGATTTACAACGATAACTATTTTGGAACACTCCAGAACACTTTGTCTGACAAACAGCTCTCCAGTTCATAAATTCCACGTGCAAAGCTCAACTTCGCTCACCTTGCCAAACAGAACTCCAAACAACGTAACTTCCCCCAAAGGGATGTAAACACTACTCTTGACCCCCTTCTTCTTGTTCTATTGATTATTCCCCTTAGACTATAAATCAAAAATCCGCTAAGCAAAGTCAATCTCATAAAAATAATTCTACTCGGATGTTCCTCTTAATCACTCTAACAATTACAAGAGAAACAAATACCCTCCGGAGTATTGGTTTTCCTGACACAAAATAAGGTGTCTCCCTCCCCCTTGTCATTCCACCATCCCATCTGCCTCAAAACTTTACCTTCTCTGGGCATTAATATAAATCTCAGTGAACTGAAAATATCCATTGCATTTATATTGAACATGTTTACATTTACATTTGCACTGGCTGAAAAGGTTAATATAAGAAGTATGTACATCATTTCTATCACCATTCACCCCCTGCTCCATATGGAACTTGAGACTACCTCTACTTGTGGATCTCTATGATAAACCCGCATAAAGCATTCACTAGCTCTTGTAGTGGTGGTTCATAAAATCATCATTCTATATGCTGAGGTTGTCAGCCTCGTATGAGTTGGACATCCACTAGCAATTTTCACATGTTAGTCATGCAAAATATAGAATTATAAAATTTACAACTTACCTCTATTTCTTTCAGAATATAGACTGACTTCTTGCTCAGAGAAATTGTTAAAGCAACTTGATTAAGATGCCTCTTACACGTGGTATTACTTTGCAAATAGAACCCCACCATGGCTTAGTGTTCAGGTTTCTAGGATTGCGGACTTTCCGTATTAGTGAAGGTAGAGTTTTCCTGGGATATAAGTCCAGAAGATGCTCAAACACGTTGTCCGGTTCTTTAAAGTGGAATCCTGATGCTATTCCTTATTTCGGCTTGCCTGGCTGTCTTCTTGACAAGTTGAATTTCACAGTGCGGTAAACTCACATGGGCTAAATTATAAGGTAACATTCGGTTCACATCCAGATTGCGACCATATGACAAGGCTCAAATCAGAAATGTTGTATATTTGCATTTCAAATGCCAAGCCAACAGCATGCAAGATACGTATATTTCCTCTTCTCTCTCTCTCTCTCTCTCTCTCTCTCTCTCTCTCTCTCTCTCTCTTTCTCTCAAGAGAGAGAGAGAGAGAGAAATTCATTTGCAACAAACGCCCAAATAAATGTATTTTTTACAGCACCATATATGGTATGCCTGCTTCCATCTACTATCGATCATGTTTACACTCTCGACTTCGTAATTTCTCAAGGTAATCTCTTCCTAGATGTATAATTATCTTCCTGGCAAAACTGTCCGGAAATAATTACATCATTCACCCATACCAGCAAACAATGACAACAAATTGATCCAACATAGACATTCTCAGTGATAAGATAATCAACTGTGGTCATCCCAAGGTTGTTTACTTATTAATTGGCAGCACCCATGCACGTTCTGGCAGGAAAATTTGTTACACATTAGTAAACCCCACGTCTCTCTACCGATCCCAGGTGTCAACATGGGTTCAAACGATAGGGGTTGATTACCCTAATCAGCAAAAGATGGTCGCTAAAGTCCCGACCTAAAAAGAATTGACGGAAGGGGGTGTAAACAATGAATCGAAAATACCAAATACTGTCAGAGGTGGGAAAAACTAAAGTGAAGAGCACATAATGAATTATAGGATGGCACAAATAAATGTGACTTTCGAGGTTATTCTGTCACAATGATTCAGTTAATTTAAGTGCATAACCATCAAGAGCTATTAAGGTTAGTTGCTTATCCTTTACAGGACGTGGCAATCAACCCCAGCTTTTATTGGCTGTTTTTGATTTTTCTAGGCAATTTTTTTTTCATTCAGTAGTTTGCCATTGCTTTCTGAACGGTACGGCGCTTATACCATTGTTTAAAATCCACACAAAGCGATCTGCTACCAAACCACCTACAGAAGGTTTCGAACCTGGTATATCTGGATTATGAAACTGCGTTCATATCCATTAGGCCACAGACGCCGACATCAAGAGCTATTACAGTGATATTTTACTGAATCATTTCAGTTGGGGGCTAAAAAAATAAAAACCATATAGGAAACAATTTCTTTTCCTCATAAAAGGGGTGGGAAGATAAAAAGTTCATGACAGTTTAGATGATCTCAGTTGTTATGCTTGATTTCTTAAAACTCCTGTGAGGCTTCCCTAAGTAGAAGCAAAACTCCTCTATTTATATCTCTGCCAACAGTAATCTTGATCGAACGTTGATACCCATCATTATACTCTAAGTTTGGCAATTATTTGACCACTACTGGAGAGCAGGGAGACAAAAACACGGTATAGCGAACCAGCCTAATTAATGATGCAATCACTTCTGTGGGGAACACCCCCCGTCCCCCGCCATTATAGTTAATTTAGGGCTTACGTCAAAATATAAAAGATTCCGTGGTATGGAGATATGTGACTAGGTTAATCTACAAAGAGATGAAGAAGACAGTGCAAAAAAAAAAAAAAAATGCACTGAAACCTGAGGCGGACTAAGCGTAGGGCAATAAGGCAGTGTTGGAGGGCCCACAGCATTAGGGGGCCTCTCTCTCCCCCTAGCCACTAACTTTATCGGATGGGTGGTTAAGGGATATTGGCCCTTATTACTCTGGACCCAGATTAGTGTCAATCAGCCCTTGATTGAAAGAATGTTGAATAGGTGGTAAGGTCTATTAGAAACCACAGGAAGAATGGGGGGGAGAGAAATCAAGTTTGTCAGACACTCGTATGGAGAGACATCAGGTATTCTCTGCTTACGTAAACATAAAAGCTAAACTGGTTAATATCGTATCAGAATATTTTATGTATCAATTATTAATTCCAGCCGCAGTTGAAAAAAAAAAACATGGAATCAAAATTGTTGCTTGTGCGAAAGGTGTTGTAAAGTGCGCTACAGAAAACGACCTGACGCATTCGTTCAAAATGTTTAAAGTGACCGTCATGATAGGCTATAAGATTTTCATGACAGTTAACTGCAGATTAAGTGCCCTTGAAGTTGTAAATAAAACGGTTGTAAAGAGGTAAATCTTGTCCAACCTAAATTTACAACTGCTAAACGTTTCGCTATTAACAGTTAAGCTTCGACGTGGCTGAATTTGTTTTTTTTTTTTTAAATATTCCGACAACTTCACAAAGCAAAACTGAATCCTAGGATAAGCTTTGAACTCCAGTTCAGTGCGCCAAGGGATGTGTCTCAAACATTTCTTAACAGTAAAAGTCTAGTATCTAATTCTCCAGACCTAAAGATCTTTCATATGTGGACATACGCCCTAATATAACCGGCTAGGTTGAACGGGATACGCCTCACCAAAACGAGGCAAAATTTTATTTAATAAAAAAAATTTTTTTTTAATGTGCTGGCCTTCTCTTGGAATCGAACCATAAACTATTCGAAAAGCGATACTACATATTCACTAACAAAATCCTTGGATCAACACTGAAGGCTCAGATAATCCTAAAGGCAGAGATTAAAAATAGGAACTCAAAGACTGATTTTAGCTTGGAGTTTATTGAACGGGAAATGAAATATCGCTCAACATGGAGCATGGGCCCACCACATGGCCCCTTTGGTTTGATTTGGTTTTAAGGACTATCTTCATTGAACACGGACAATTCCATCAGTGCTCCAATCTTCTTCCTTAGATCACACAAGGAAGATCTCAGCACAGTGCAAGAACTCCGTAGAACTGGCGAGAATCTCAATGTATGAATATAGTAATCACACATTCTATAAATATTTTTATAGTGGGTAGGTTTCTAATCATTTTTTTAATCTTGCCAGGGCAGCGGCCATAAGGCCTACTCTTTACGATTTGTAACTGTCGTGAGATTTTTAACGTGCGCAACTTACACACGTGACGGAGTGGCAAAGAGGTATGGCGTCCGCCGCGAATTCTAAAGGTGCCAGGTTCAATTCCCAGTAGAGAGAATATAATTTATGGAAATTTTTTTTTAGAACCAGTAGTCCTAATGATGTCATTCTCCTTCCTGGTCTCCTGGGTTGTGAGATCGGATTTCTAGCCTTCTCGGATATGGGTGAAAAAAGGGCCCCTTTTGAGGAAGTTCACGTCACAGCATATGTTCTTAGAGCGGGAGAAGCTGTAGCTATTTGTTTTATATGGTCATTGTGGTAGAGACTTCACCATACTAGGCTCAGCTTTTTCATGAGCTGTGAAAACCAGTTCCCTTCCTCGCTACCTTTGCCGTACCTAACTCAAAAGCACAATCATGTACCAACTTTACAGCTGGACAGACTGGCGCGTGGCCCCACTAGGTTTAGATCCCGGAACCCGGTAACTATGTCGCAAGAGAAAAGCGCTCTACCGGCTTAGCCAATCCGACGCTCAAAAAAAAAAAAAAAAAAAAAAAAGATAGAAGATGATAAAGTGAGACGATACTGGACAGTTTGACATCGAGTCATAAAAAGCAGACTAAACGAGAATTGATAAACAGCTATTGGGACAGAAAGTTGCGGAGAGACATAATCACCTTTGACAGATGGCATGGTACTAGAAAAAGAAGATGTATTCAAACTACTCATGTCCTCTGGAAATATTATTTGAAGATTTTAATAAGCTCTTCAGTTTTAGTCAGTTTTGGTTATCTATAGAAGACCAAGCTGCTTCTTGCCACCCGCAACAGATAAGAAGTTTCCAGTTCAAGAATTAGTTTGCGTTAGCTTTCGGCTCGCCCACTGTGAGTTTATCCCCGAGGCAATCTAACACCACGTCTGGAAATTCTGCAAACAATTCCTATTTCACCTCTTTCCAGTCGTTCCTTGTAGTTGTCTCAATTTCCTTTTTGCATTCAGACCTGAACCGTTCAAGCGTACAAGCAAACTTTATTCAGAATGATGAGCGCTTTCTGACTTCCTCTACAAATTCAGACCAAAATCATCAGGATATTCTCCCTCCCAGATTCTCATGTCAGACAAAGGTCTTCAAGGGTATGATCGTGACAAGTTCAATCATGACTGCCCGGTGGACTTCAAACGAACGCAACTCATATTTGAGTCCCCTCGTGTTATCGTCGTGTCTTTTCTTGTTTTGGTGGCTCCTAGACTCTCAGCTTGTGGGTGGGATTTGAGATTTGAGAAAACTTCTAAGGGCAAGGTCTGACAACTTGTTTTGGGGAGCTCTTTGTTTGCGCTGAACATCGGCTTTCCCGTCGAGGGCAACTGGAGATATCTTCGTTGTTCATCAGGGAGGAATGAATGAAATCAAGATGACGCTCCCAAGACTGCCAGATATTGTTAGGAAACTGTAAATAAACCTCGCACATAGGGCAAAATGGAGACATCATGGAAGAGTCGACTACCGGCGGAGATTAGTACAATGTCTGGTATCGTGAAAAGAGTATTCGAAGTTTGTAATCAGCGAGAACATGTGACTCCTAGTTTGAATTACAGTTTTTGTCATCTCATGGCCTTTGAGGTAGTGCAAATCCTGAGTATGATACGTACCTCTATTTTGAATATTGATATAATTAAAATGTAACATACTGAAAGAAGGAATGCAGGCTAAGACGCTGACGGCTAAAAGTGAAGCTACGTTGAAGGACACGATTAAGGATAATGATAGGATATGGGATTGTGTTTGCGCATACAACCTTCACCTTTAGGAATGCTACAATTATTACAGCAATAATATCTCTTACATATTAAAGTAGCTGTATATTTCAACTGATTATACACAGGGCCGTCTTAACAGCATTGTAGGCCCTGGGCAAAGCAATGCACTAGGTCCCTACCAGCCCTACCCCCACACAGGAATAAAAATGTAAACGGTCAATAAAATTAAACCTATATACACGGTATTTATAATTTAAGGGTACTTTCATCAAAAGTTTCGTCAACTTACCCACGTCATGTCTTAGAGACATGTCTTATTCCTCTTCTTTCTTCTTCGTTCGTCCTGAAAAGGACGTTGGTTGCCTTGTGTCTGTTTACAGCGAAGCTGCGATATCTGCGCCTTTCGGCCGACACATCCGACTTCTGCACGGAATTTATTGGGACCGGGTTTGCCTTCCCTCTTCGATCCCTACTCTCTCAGCCAGACTGCAGTGATGCAGCCTGTTTCCAGGATCACCACGAGGAGGTGGAGTAGGGTCTTGGTCAGCTCTGGTTCGCTGACCCGGACGCAAGCAGTCAAGCTATGGGTCGCTGACTGCATTCTCTATTGCTGCATCTTTGGGTCCCAGATGTCTTATGAACAATATGGCAGAATCCCAGTATGGGGCCCCTAGAATCGTTGGGCCCCTGGGAACTGCCCAGTGTGCCCATGCCTTAAGACGGCACTGATTATCCGATTGGTAGAGTGGTTAGTACGTTGGTCTCTCGCGGCAAAGGTGCTGAGTTCGAAACACAGTGCCGTCACGCTCCAGTCTACTCCGCTGAAAATGGGTACCCAACTCTGCTTTTGAGTTAGGAAATAAAAAGGCTACGAAGAAGGAAACTGGTCATTCTACCTAGCAAAGCTAGTATAGTGATGTCTCTAACATTTCACACCCCTACGGCGGTACATGCTATGTGAGTCCCTTTTTACTTGTTATATTTACATTTCTCAGAAATAACATAACTCAGCACATAAACATATGTCAGTGATAAATTATTCTAAAACTGGCACAGCTATCGTATGAGAGGTATCTAGTATTGTTAGACTGAATACAAGCAGTTTTCCTATTGTCCTGTCCAGTTGTTACCAGAGGTCTTTGAGAGACAAACATTTGTCTAATGAGTTGGACGTCTGCTAATTTAGACATTTCGAAATAGACGCTTAATAAGAGGTTGATCAAGGGGCTGGCGAGCCAGTCAAGTCAAACAAATAGTTACATAAACCACTGTTGTAATAGCGCATACATGCTTTGGTGTAGGCTTCCTGTTTGTGAACCAGCTCCAGTGGTGGATCTATGCTCCATGAGGAGCGAATAGAGAAATGATGATGATGATGATGATAATGATGATCGTGATGATGATGATGATGATCATGAAGATGATGAAGATTGTTAGTTTCTGAAAAAATGGAAATGTAATTATTTTGTTTTTAATATTAATTGGTGTGTGACGGTATTGCCTCCCCTGCTTTGCAGTAGTGGTCAAACAGTGGCCAAAACTCAAGAGTATCTATTATAGGCTTCAATGGTGTATCTTTACACCAGATTACTCTTGGCAGAAATGTAGATAGAAGAGTAGTAAAGCTTCTATCAGATGGGAGTCTTCACGAGATATTCAGATAAGCGAAAACAATGCTGGCTGACGCTAAACACGTTAATTCTATAATCTGCCGACACTTTTATGAAGAATTTAGCAATGGTTTATTCTAGCTCGTTAAGCCCCCAATGCTGAGTTAATCAGTGGAATTATTATAATAATATATATAGCTCTGTTTAGAGTGTGTGTTTAGTAACTTTGACTGAGACAAACATGTAGTACATTTAAATGGATTGAATCGAAGTTAAATTTGTAACATTACAAATAACAAAATTTAATAATCACTTTAAGTTTTAATAGTTGGAAAATAATTGAATAGTTATGGAAAATGTTTCATCACTTGAATGGGATTTAACTGAATAAAGGAGGTTTCACAGGGACCATGGAGCAGCTATGACTGCAGATTTTTCTGCTTCAAGACAATTGCATAAAAATCTCCAAGCTATCTTAGTGTTTGTAGCAATTTATTTAATATGATGGTGTTGCCATTTTGGCCAACATTTTGGAAGATTTACTTGTTAACAGTAATATTATTAAATCTAGCTGTTTATAAACTAACCTACTGTAGAATAGCAAAATTTAACTTGCGGCACAAAGAGAAAAAAACAAACACAGAAACAAATGTAACGCGTAAGACTGGCGTACTGTTTTCTATTACTGGAGTATATTTTGCCCTGAGTCGTGTAAGGCTACCTATAAGTAAATAGAAATATGGTGGGCAAATCGGACAGCACAGTCATTGTTGAAGAAAAGACAAGTGGTGACCGCTTCATTCATTCATTACATTTCAGCTCCCTGTGGTGCACAGGCATTCAATAAACACACGCCACGCTTTCCTATCACGTAAACAAGTTCAAGGGTTTCCCATGTCTCCGTTTTCCTTTCTTGCCTGTGTCGTGATTCGAAGAAATGTCTCTCACTTTTAGCCGAGTGGTCTGCCCTGTCTTGTTCTCTAATTTTTGTCTACGCATACTTTTATGTCTTAAAGCTCCTAATAGCGCTATTTTTGGCATTGGTCATGTCAATCTTACGTTGGACAGGCTAATTCCACCTCTTTACACGTGGACATCTGCATCTAGCTAAAGGTCCTTTTATTCTGCCTTTCTAGTAGATGACGGCTAGTTCCCCGCATTCTTTGATTTACAGAGAATCGTGGACCCGGGGAAGTAACTTTAACTTTTCATCCTTCCGCCTGCGTCTAGAAATCTCGAACTCAGGGCGCTCGCAAGACAGCTTAGTGTTGCTTCAGATTACGTCTTTTTCCTGTATCTTAAGTCGCCTGGGAAACATTTCCCTAGACCCTTATATCTTGTTACGTTAGATCTGTGCACGTGTGTCACAGTGACTATTAATTTATTTTTTACCATCACGTCCGATTCTTTTTAATACTCTTAATGTTCTGGTTTCCTTGTCATTTTATATTTTCTTTCCTACCTTCGTGGCCCTATTTTTTCACCTTTTCAAACCTCACCCGCGGTTTGTTTACGTTCTGGCCTTCAAGGGTCAGCGTAGCGGTAACGTAATGTTATCTAAACGCACCTGTGGTTCGTTTGACCAGAGAAACATTCCTCTGGTCGCTTTAAATCTTTGATCGCGTTGAACGAGCGAGACGGCATTCTGTGTACCGAAGAAACCGGCTCGCTGTAATAACGGGCAGTTGAACTTTTTACGGTCGGTTAAATAGTTTTGATCTTCGAAACAAGCGGGGGGAGATAAATAACATCGCGGTCAGTCTCTGGGTTTTATGCCCTTAGACGATTTTCAGACAAGCTCTCAGTTAATATTATGCATCGTCTCTACCCTGAAGGAATTTTCTTGCGGTTGTTGACTTCTGATGTCTCTAGAATAACCTTGTCTTACTCCTACATTACGCATTACGCCCAACAACATCTGTAGAATCAGGCTATGCAGGTGTCACCAGGGCTATTAGCGATTGGGTTGTAAGCTATACCAAATCTGGTTAGTCTTATAGACTAACCACACTCTTGAATATTTGCCAGTGGTTCGCCCGAGATGGCACCATCATGAAGATAAGGCAGTTAAAACTTCTCCAAACACATGCCTCTAAAACTAAATGAACTTTTTAAGGCCTCATCTCTAGTCATTTTTCGGGGTGAGTTGACATGTCTTATTTAGGCATACAATGACTATTGACACAATGTTAGCTTTTATATATACTTCTGATTAGCAGGAATGTGACTACTTCATTTTTGAGGATTTACATCCCGGTGAATTTAATTCAGTGTTAAAGTGTAGCGCTGTCTACGGCCTTACCTTAAGTGGTGCTTAAAATTGTTACGGTTTATAATGGGAAAGATAAACTTACATAAGAAGACTTAGGCGACTAGGCGTGATAAATCAGTTCATTTTTACGAATGCTTACCATTGGGTTTACTGAGTCAGCAAAATTAGGACTGTCAAAGAAATTCTGCAAGATAAGGTCAATAAGAGGTGTCGGAACATTGCACTCTAACAATGAAGAGGCTATGAGGAGGCGTCACAAAGTTCAACTTATTCCCTTTTTGCTTAGATATTTTCTAGTGGCTAAAAATTTATTATTAATTATTATTATACTATTATTTTAAGCTTAGCGACGTATTGTGTGGCTAGTCATGTCAATCTTACGTAGGCACTAGTCTATAAACTCTCTTTCACCGAACGCATTGTCACCAGGCAGAGATCCTTAATTATTATCTTTTGAGTTCATGCACTAGTTCCAGCTGTATTGATTTATAGGAGGAAACACTTTGCAAGTTTTCTATGTATTCATTTGTGGGATTCATTATTTTTCAGGGCCCCAAGGGGCATATGAACGTCTTTTTAACTGTTGTAATGTCACATGCTGTAATCCCTGTTTATGTTTAAATTAATTTAATGTTGTCACAGAGACTATTAATAAGCCTATCTTCATTCAACTGTATACTCTTAAGGTTAGGGTTCCTGTATGTTTAGTTGGACGAAGAGGAGTAGAATTGTTGCTTGTCACAACCTCAACGATTACGTGACAGGCCACATGGGCTTGTACAAACGTAAGATATTAAAGCAGCCTAGGCGGGGCACATGCTATAATTGATAGCGTGGAAGGAGCGGAGCATGTGTAGAAACTGGGTATGAAAACTTTTTACGAGTCGGTAATTTTGTTGTTGCTTGACTGTAAAGGGTGTCTGGGTTTTTTTTTTTGGGTCTCATGTTTTCAGGGATACCTGAAGGAATTGCTAGTTTGAGTCATGTCTCAGTCTTGGCGAAGAATGGTCCATATACTCTTCGAATTCTAGAGGGATGCTGAATACAGCTAGGCAATCACGAGTTTAATCGTAACACACCCATTGCCTGAAACCTCATGAAAAGGCCTTTGTCAACGCCAAGTTAAAGTTCAACGCTAGTGCTAGTCACGAGGAGCCAACGCTAAATCTGAAATCAATCTCATGTTAGTAGTAGTTATCTACTCGCATATTGGACTTACCAGTCCAGAGCATTGCGGCCTTCCCGGGTGGATTTTTATTCAGTGCTAACCGCTCAGCATGTCTCTGTCTATAGCAGTTAAATCTTGATATCTGTTACCCGCCTTTGTTGTGCCTAAACGGGGCACTCAGCCAAACCACAGCCAAAACCCAGTTTAAATGCTTACGGAATTTAATGCCAAGCAAGCTATAGAGCCGGATTTCTAAGAGCGCCTGGTTCTCTTAACACGTCCCCATAGGACAAAGTAACTTATTCGTTGGTGTAGTAGTTTCTGGGTTATGAAAAATCTATTGCTACTTAGGAGCGGCACTGCTATAAGAGAAATAGTCACAGAGATATAATTATCCAGCCCCTCAGCAATTAGTAGGTCAGTTTTCTAACGTTTTGGGAGCACCAACAAGGAAAGTTTTGTAGGTTATTCCCTCACCTTGAATCTGGGTCTACCAATTAATTTAATGGTGTAAGGTAAGATAACTTTTCAACTGGAGCTAGCCACTTTTGGTCCCACGGTTTAAGTTGGGACAGAGGCTGTTGATTGTTGCTCAGTTTGTTTATTTGGTCAGCATGGGTGAAGATAAACAGCGTATGCTTTCCAGCCCTCACGCAATTAGAGCGGGTCACCAAACGTTTAGCAACCACCAAGGATGAGTTTTGTTAGGCTTATTCCCCTCACCGTGAAGGGATCTTTATGTAGGGACAATCTTTCTGGTAGCTGGACATTGGTCCACGAAAGTTCCGGACAAACTGACACGCAGTCATTTATTCATTTGGTTTATACAGGGGTGATAAATAGCATCCCGAGTCTTCCAGCCCACCTCGCGCTAAAATTAGTCGGTCACCAATGATAGCGCACCAAAAGCCAACGGGCTGATCACCCGTTTGCCAGTCACTTCGACTTACCGGATTACAACAGCAGAGATGATTGATTTGCCGTTGCCGCTTAAAGCATGTTTATAGCAGAATCAATAGGCGTGATGGGGCCTCAGGCAAACAATGGGCCAAAGGAAGTTTAAACACTATCTGCCAAGCTGCATGCCCTAAGAGCCGCCCACTAGGCGT
Organism: Oreohelix idahoensis; assembly: GCA_024509875.1. Classification (NCBI taxonomy): domain Eukaryota; kingdom Metazoa; phylum Mollusca; class Gastropoda; order Stylommatophora; family Oreohelicidae; genus Oreohelix; species Oreohelix idahoensis. The sequence goes on along the minus strand of JAMPIV010001256.1, from coordinate 1,367,229 downwards.
AATGGAACAGTTCTGACTGCTTTGACTCGCAGTTCGGTGGCTAAGGACGGAAGAAGAAGAAGAATGATAGCACCAACAAGGAAAGTTTTGTAGGCTTATTCCCTCGCCTTGAAGGATCTACATGTAAGACACTTTTCTGGAACTATTACATTTGGTCCCACGAAAGCGGACGGACTGACCCTCAGTTTATTCATTTATCTGTGTTCTACAGGTTTTATGATCGGTTGTGTGTGTGTTGTTGTTGGTGTATTTGGCATATTTTGATTATTGATGATTATTGATGAATTTTATGCTGTGTATGATGATATGATGGTGCGGAATGTTGGAGAGTAACAGAGAAGGAAATGTCGAAACTGTCCTCCTTCCACACAATCTGCCTAAGGAAAATTCTCCGAATCTTTTGGCCAAACACCATCAGCAACCAAGAACTACTTATTCGGAGTAACCAGGAGGACATGCACACCATCATAGCTGGCAGACGCTGGAGTTGGGTTGGCCATGTCCTCAGAAGGGACCCTGATACCATCACAAGAACAGCTATGCTATGGACCCCCGAGGGAAAGCGAAAGAGAGGCCGACCAAAAACAACTTGGCGGAGAACTGTGGAAACTGAGATGCAAAAAATGAACCACAGTTGGGGCACTGTACGAAGGATGGCCGCCGACCGAGCAAAGTGGAATCAATTTGTTGCTGCCCTACAAGACGCCACCAGGCGTGATGGCCGCTGACTGCTTTGACGGTTGGCGGTTATGGATCAAAGAAGAAGAAGAATGATGATATGCATTATTTTCATGCTTTTCTTCTTTAATAAAGTTTACACATTTTATTAATGCGCTGTTCACGACCCTTCCATCCATAATTAACTTGTTTTAGCTCTTTACTATAATCTCTATGTTTGATAAGAGAAAAGAGTGAGAGCATGAGGTGCTTAGACAGTATAAGTGAGTTGAGGCTTGGAGAGAGAGATCATTTTGATAAATCTTCTTCCAGGTTGTCTCAAGTCCATCTCCTATTTACACCTTTCTGTGTGTGTAATCTATAACTCTGTCAGTCCACTATCCCTTGTCGATTTCACTACTATTGTCCAACTCGACAAATACTCTACACTCTAACTCAACCACGACAACGTGCAGAAGCCACGCTCAGCCACCTGCAGACTCTATCTAACTATTTAAGCTAGGCGCCCCTAGCACTCTTTATCATTGTCTTCAGAGAGAATTTTTGCTACCTTACAAAGTGGATCAGTTTTAATTGTCAATCTCAGTTGTATTGGGTTTATGAAGATTCTTTCATTCGGTAAACACACATTTACTTAATTAATGTAGTAGCATTGGCCACCAGGTATTTTAACTTAACTTATAGACTAGAGATCCCTCGTTACTTTGTTTCATCTTGAATATATTTACATTCTGTTTTCCTTAAGATAAAGATTTCGTGAGAGGGAAACTCTGAATTTTCTTAAGTGCGCCACCATTCAATAAGACACTAGGGGATTCGGTTAAGAGTGTTTTTCTTAAGATAGAGAGTTTGAGTCTGTGTATAACGGTACTACCAGTTTTGTGAGCTTGGTCAGTGTAGAATATTGCTGTATAGAGTACTACTATTGTGTAAGTACTGAGTATCAGCTCAGTGCTATATTTGTAACATATCCAGTGTTATTACTTACTAAGTAATTTACCCACGGGGAAATTTTTAGTATCTTGGGTTAACTTTAACTGTACGATTATGCTTGTAAGCTGTGTGTATGTGTAGGGGAATACGTTGGCTACAGCCATTCTAAAAATAAATTGGCCACGCCGCGCAGCGAAAACTGACGCACTCGCGAGCGACCAGAGATTTTCGATCGATAAAGTGGGAGACTGTACTGAAGAGAACCTGTTTTGATTTGTTTGGGGTGGAAAATGGAGAGGGTGAGTTTGTTTTGACTTTGTGAGTGAGAGAAGCGGCGAGTGGCAAGTCGAAGTTGTTTATATTTGCACGGGCAAGAGACTAACTGAGGAAGAGTAGGCTACAGGTAGTAATGAGATATCGCATTGCTGTATATTTTCAGAGCTTTGGTCAGCACAGTTGTCTGTGCTTCCTGATGTGATTTGCTGCAGTCAGGGGATTACCATTTCCATATAATAAATATTACTAGGCAGTCTACGTCATACTGCCAGGTTTCAGTATAAGGCTGGTGTGTGGATTACGTAACCACAGCCTATTGTTGAAAGTGTCTATCACTCCAGCACATACTGGCTGTCGCCTTTGCCATCCAGTCAGTTTTGGCAACACTGTCCGACCAATTTACAGCCTGTAGCTTGGAGTATACCACTATACATCGATTTCTGTTACCTACACGTCCTGGAGTATTTAACTACAGCACATTTGACCGCCAGTTGCAGCTAACCATCATTTCAACACATACAGGCTGTCGCCTTTGCCATCGAGTCAGTTTTGGCAACACTGTCCACCTATTGATTGCCAGTTGCCGCTGAGTATACTGACATAACGGCCGAGAGGAGTAGTCAGTTATCAGTACTCGTCACCTGTTTTATAGTTCAAGTCTTCATTATCAAGTATAAGAGGTGCCCCAGCACGCCTACCGGATACTCGCTCGCTAGCAAAAGTTCTTGTCAATTGGATGGATTTTGATCAGTGGATGCAAGTATTTCTGCACTCGTTTAATCTCATCCACCTGCTAGTGTGGCCTCCAGCCACAGGAAATTGCAAACGCTAGTATTTATATAGAAGCTGTTCCAGGGGGAGCTTATCTCCCCATCATTTGAATACCAAAATTCAGAGGAACTGTGTTAGGTTTTTCCTAGTTGCGGATTACTTACATACCAGGAATGTTTTGCTCAAGACTGGAGATGCCGTTTTCATCACTGAAGACTGGGGGGCCCCCTGTTGGCTAGATAACCTGAGTAGCGAGAAAGTGTACGGGTGTTGGTAGTTGGGAGTGAGATGTTTTGCCTGAGAGATTGAGTGTAGTCGTGTGTTATTTTTCTGTGGTTGTGATATCGATACAGTCACTAGCTCTGAAGAGCTAGTGAAGGCATTACTTATTTTTTGGTTCAATGGTGTGGTTTCGTTAATAAATATATTTTTATGTACTAAGCTGTCAGAATTCACTCTATTCTGTCACTTAATGTTTGCTTTTGTAGTCCTCACTGTAGTAGATTATTCTATTTAGCATTGGAGGACGGACGAGGGTACGACATCTTAAACTGAGTCCGAGTTTGGCTGGGAAGTAGACCCACGATATTTGATTATATCGCTCTTCTCTCCAGGAGTTCTACCTCTCTCCATATTTGCATTAGTGACTTAATTTTCTCTATTTCCACATTACTCATTCACATTCTGTCTAAACTCAGATATTCTCTATTTCCATACTCGCGACAGTCTGTACCATTTCTTTTCGCCGTATGTTTGTTAGTATATCTATATTTCTCTTACTCTGTGGATTCCGAAAAAGGAACTACCTTGTGATTCAATCAACCGGTTTTATTTTCTTTGAGAATTGCATTATTGCAGAGCAGGAATGTAAAAAAAAGCAATAATACCTATGTCTTTACCTTGAAGAAATAAAGATTTCGTTCGCTCATTCTTTTTATCTTTTATTTTATTTATTTACTTACTGATTTTTTTGAGAAAATGAAGCCTGTAACAGTACTTTCACAGCGGGAAGAATTGCTAAAAAAAAAAGTCTCTAAGGGCAAAGGGAAGAGAAGTAAATCTGATGATACGACAGATATTGTGTTAAGAGTCTGATGCATCGAATCAATTGTATCAGCGACAAAGAGAAACAGAGATACATTATTTCTTGATCAGCCGGGCGGACGCAAGGTGATGATGATGGAATGTCCCTTGGATTTGTGAGTGTTGTTGAGACTGAGTACCCACCAACTTCGTTTGTAACACATGTGAATCTCAAAGTTGCAAGTGTACATGTGTGTACATTAAATGATAGTATATATAATAAAAATGAGCCGGGCGGACGCAAGATGATGATGGAATGTCCCTCGGATTTGTGAGTGTTGTTGAGACTGAGTACCCACCAACTTCGTTTGTAACACATGTGAATCTCAAAGTAGCAAGTGTACATGTGTGTACATTAAATGATAGTATATAGAAAAAAATAGACAGAGACAGATAGGCAGACAAACAGACTGACGGGCAAACAGGCAGATAGGAAGACATACATACATAGAGACAGGCAGGTAGATAGATAGATAGATAGATAGATAGATAGATAGATAGATAGATAGATAGATAGATAGATAGATAGATAGATAGATAGATAGATAGATAGATAGATAGATAGATAGATAGATAGATAGATAGACCACCAGCCAGTCACTACAATTGATACAACTCTGTGAACGACCGTAGAATGACACTTGGACATCCCCGTGACAAATACGACCCGAGACAGTCTTTGATAGCTGTCGTGTCTAGTGTCTTTCTCTTGTGTATCTGTCCTCTCGTCGCTAGTTATTCCCTCAGCGCGTGTTTGTCCGTTGTCCTCTCCGTGTCTGTTAGCGTGACTGACTCTAGCGTCAGTGACTCATCCCAGTCCTAAAGAGAGAAACTGATTACTCGATAGAAGGCAAACAAATTCTGCTCCTTCTCTGTCGCCATTTTGGACAGCCTGTCATGTTGATATTGCTTTTCAACTTTTTGCTACTGATGTAGTAACACATCTCGTGTTTTCACACCGACATTCCCACCCCCCCCCTCTCTCTCTCCCTTGTCTCTCTCTCTTTGTCTCTCTCTCGCCACCTCTCTCACAAACAATTTATCTTCATTTCGACCCAGTCACCGTTATACCAACTACAAGATATGTTACATTTGGACATGCGTCCTAATTTAACCAGCGGATCTTGTGTCTAGGTTGAAAGAGGTCACACTTCTCCAAATCGAGGGAACACTCATTTTGAAAAGAATTTGTTTTTAAATGTTCATTTGGCTGTTACTTTAACCTCACAGTCTCTGTTGAGAGTGCCCTATCTCACCTTTTTTGAGCATGTGAAGTCAGCGCAATGTTGGTACCACCTGAACGAGATATTCTACCATTATGAAACAAGCTGGCGTAGCCGATCATTAGTTTCCACAAATTCTGTCCCCACATTTGGCAACACTGGCCATTTGCGTATTCATCGCAACGATTCCGGTCACGCCCAATCACTGGTTATATTATTTGTATTTATTCCTCATGTTTTTCGTTTAGTTTTTCTTTCCTTTTTTTTTCGGTTTTTTTTTTTTCGTTTGTGACCAAGGAAATCCTTGTGGTCGTAAAGTAAGGTAATTTTTTTTTCTCCAAGTAAGATGTTTTAACCGTAAGGCAGCGGTTTTCAACCTTTTTGAGTCCATGGCTCCCCTGACCAACTACATTCTTTCTGCGGCTTCCCTGTGGGATGATAAGGTAAAAACTCTAGCGATGTTTCGACATTTAGCCTAACTTGTTTTGAGCAGCAGAGCGTTGGAAAGGCTTTTAAACAATATAATTTTTTAATGTACTTTTTTTTTTAATGCAATTGGACAATCTGTGGAAAAATTACACGTACAAGAAAAAAATATACACAAAGTGCACTTTGAAAACCCTTAATATAAAAAAAGAAAACAGCACAGATAAAGTAGTTTCTTTCTAACACTTTTTTAAAAATTTGTGTCTGAAAATCATTCACTGATATACTGCACTCACGATTCAATCTCCATAACAAAAAACTTGTACAGTAAAACTAAAAAAAAAAATATGATGAATAAAGTACCAGTGTGAATCTTGAACTTGCTTGTTGTTACACAGCTTGTCAAATCTTGGCACCAATTGAGATACAGCTACCCTCATTTCCTTCTCCACATCAAGTCTTGATCTGAACTTGGTTTTTATGACAGCCACTGCTGAAAACCCAGCCTCGCAGAGATAGGAGGTTTCATAAGGAATTAATATCTTCAGTGCTCTCTTGCTCAAGCCTGGGAACTCCTGTTTTACTGAATACTAAAATGTTAGCAATACCATGGATGGAAACTTCTCTTGTAGTGAAGAGTCTGATGAAATCTCTATCAGTTCTTCCTCTTCTGCAGTACTGAAGTCCGAAGGAGCATCACTACTGAAGGGATTTTGAACCCACTGAAACCTGTCACAGCTTTCAGGAAAGTATTTTTCAAAATGAACACTGAGTTGAGATAAATGTCCTTGAATTATAGAAACAATATCTGCACTAAAATCTATTTCATTGTCTGATTTTTGTGCTTTCATTTGACTCAGCTTTCTAGAGAAATATTCTCTTGGTTTGCCCACGTCATTCTTATGAACACTATCTCAATGGCGCTTCAATTTGCTAGGCAGCATACATTCGACAGAGAGTACTTTGAAACACAAAACACAATGTGGACGCTCTTCATTGTTCATAAGAGTGCACGTGAAACCAAAATCGAAGTAACCTTCATCGTATTTTCTATACTTACGTTTCCTTTCCTCATTACCACGTTCCTTGTCATCCTCAACAAGTTCTAGCTTTTTACTAACACTTGCCAAATTAAAAAAATCTTTACATAGTTTATATCAAACTCACAACACAATCAAAAACGTTTGAAAACAGAAAATCACCGTGTTATCTACTATGGTCGCGCAAGGAGAATGCGCGGAAAGTTGATAGGCGGGTCGGGGGAGCGGGACATCAAAGGCTGGCCAATATCAAAAGTGAAATTTCTCCGGGGTCAAGCAGGTTGACAAACACCAAAAATGAAATTTCCCACAGCTTGCGCGCCATAAACTCAAGGTCTTTCCTTGTCTTACTAAACATATTTTTATGTCAGTCTCTCTTGTCCATGTGTTCTTCGGCCGCCTCTACATCTCTTGCCCTGTGGATTCCAGAAGAACAGAACTACCTGGTAATGCTATCAACAGGTTTCCTCAACATGCGTCCTATCCATCGCCAGCATCTGTTTCTCAACTCTTGTTCCACTGGCCACTTGTCTGGTACCTGTCATCAGTTCTTGTCATCAATTCACATTAGTGACCATGTCGTATCATTTCAGTCCGTCTATTCTGTGCAATATTCTTTCTGTTCTAGACTTCTTCGTTCGCTCTTTAACAAAAATTAAAATTAAAAAATCGACGCCTATATCGAACAACATGTCTCAGGGTCATCTCACACCCATACAGATTCTCCGCCACAATGTCACGCTGCCTCTCTTGTGGATCAGGCATTCTCAGTGAACATGGTTTACTGTTTCCACATGGCGACTTTGCTTCTTCAAACTACTGATTTCTATTCTTATGCTGGTTTATTTTCTGTAAGGAGACTTAAATAAGTGGAGCCGGTATGATTCTTAACCTTGTCTTGTTTTTTTTTTTTTTTCTAAATATCTAAATTGTTTTTCTGGTAGTCAATCTGTTGTCCCCACCACTGAACGTGTCAGATCTAATGTGCGCAAAATTTTTAGGAAAAAACATGCACAATGCACTTTAAAACATCTCAGCAGATTAATTTAGCTAATAATAATAATAATAATAATAATAGCCCCTTCCGTCATAACTGACTACAGTAATGCGCCCCCTGAGGTGACAGCCCTAGGCAGGTTATTTTCCGGGTGTTCCTTTCGATGCCTTCTCCTTTCTTCTGCTTGTGTGAACTTCTTGTCGCCCAATCTGAGGTTGCGCCGCAGACAGCATCGCCACTTGGTGCGATCAGCAGCTTCGTCCTCCCCGGTTGCTGGATTTATGTCTAGTGCCATCATGTATTTCTTGCATATATATTTAGCTAACATAAACTAAATATTGGTTCATCACATATTACTATTTTCTTATCAACTGTTTGCTATCAATGTCAAACATGGTCCCTGAGCCTAGTACAGGAGAGGACAAATCACATTGTGTGAGATGTAATGTTTAAGAGAAACCATGAATGTTACCAGCAGAGGAACAATGAGAAATGATGACATCTGAAAAATTATAGAATCTACATCCTGCATCAAGTATATAGAGAGACAGAAAATTTTAAGTGGTTTGTCCATCTCGTGAGAATTGAGCCCGATAAACTACCACTACGCGCCAACAACAGCAGGAAATCTGGTTTCAGGGCCCGGGGAAGACCAAGAGACAGATGGATTGACAACATCACTAACAACCTACAACAACACGGGCTGACAGCAGCCAACGCGACACACTTGGTTCAAGAATGCAAACGTCAGCTCCCCACGACGCTTCACGGCAATGGAGGAAGGAAAAAGTATAGTACACATCTGCACTGTCGATCATCTTGTCACAAAAATGGTTAAGGTTAGCATTAGCGTTATTTTTGTGTCTAACACTAACCCTAAATCCTAACAAGAACCCCTCACCGGAATAAACACTTCATAGGACCAGAGGCGTCCCTCAAGTATTTGGCACCCAGGGTGGATTATACCTTTGGCACCCCCTCCCCCATAAAGGAATACACTTGCAAGTATATTTTTAACAGTAAGTACTATCATAATAGTGTCAGATGGCAACCCATTCCTGGCTGTCACCCGGGGCGGACCGCCCCCTCTCCCCCCTTAGTACGCCACTGCATAGGACTCTTAATTTAATAGCACTCTTAATTTACCACACCATACGGTCTTTTATATTTGGACATGCGTCTTAATATAACCGACTGACCTGTGTCTAGGGTGGATGATGCACACCTCGCTAAACCGAGGCAAAATTGTATTTAAAAAAAAAAAAAAATTTTATCACACTATCACAAATCGCAGACGAAACTTAAAAAAAATATAAAATAAATAACCGTAACTCAAACCTTACATTCCAGACAAGATGACCGACTGTACAGTAAAATGTAATTTTAACCTAAACCCTTTTCAGCGCCTATAACGTTTTTTTTTTTTTTTTTTTTGTGTTTATAAAATGTCCTCTGTTAAACCGATGTTTAGGATGGCAAAGCTCAGCGAGGTTGCCACTACCATTCGACACGCCTTTCAAAGCCTAGCATACGACAATATGTTTATTTTTAGTGCCCTAAAGCTACATCTGTCATAGGTCGGAAGTCCGGAGAATTTAGGGCAATGACGTCAAGGGTCTTTTCTTGCTTTCACAATTCGTCTATAAATAGTTTTGGGACATACCGAACCACAGCTTTGTTACTACGGGTTACGAAGAGCTCATTTGAATATCGATGACAGGAAACTCTATACCAAGGATAGGCAGCCGGTCGATAGCAGAGTACCGGTTGTTCACGGGGGATAATTTGGTAGATCTCTTGTTGTTGTTGTTGTTGTTGTTATTGATCCAGCGGCACTTGGGCTCTCGCCCTTCGGCCCAATGCCATGTAGTGATATCTGCATGTTTTTGCAAGTTGTTTTGTATCTCCGTACAAGGTGTTCCACTTATCTGGCCTGGGAGGAAGAAGCATTTTTCTAACATCATCGAGTGCTGGGCACTCAAAGAGGTGGTGGTCAACAGTTTCATGGGGGTAGTTACATAGCTGGCACCCTGGAGGGTGTTGTGGTTGGATTCTGTTCAAGTGGCTGTTAAGTGGTATATGTTGTGTTCTGAGTCGAAAAATGGTGCTTTGGTCCCTCCTTGTGAGATGGTTGATGTTGTCGTTAGGATCAGGACCAGCCATATGTCTGTAAACCTCTCTTCCAGTGTGTCCCATGGCCCATCTGTTCAGCCAAGTTTCTTTGTTTATTGTTCGTATGAGTGTTTTGGCTGTTTGGAGAGTTGTTGCTGTGAGTGGTTGTTCTTGTTTTGTTCCTTTCTTTGCCAATCTGTCTGCTTTGTCATTACCTGGTGTATTTGAGTGGCCAGGGATCCACTGCATAACTATTCTGATGCCATAGGAAGTGATAAGCTGATCAGCATCCAGGATTAGTTTAGCTAATTCAGTTTTACATTGTCCATTGGCCTCCAGAGCTTGTAATGCAGACAATGAGTCAGTGAAAATGACAATGTTTTGAGCCTTTGAGGGAAAGGCATCAAATACAGTCTTCAGATGGTATACAGCTGTTTCCAGTGCAATGGTTTCAGCTTCATAGTTGGTGCAAAACTCCCCGCATGCATCAAACAGCTCGTCGGAGGATCCGTCTGGATAACATATGTAAACTCCGTAACCTGCTTTGATGGTGGCCTTAAAAGCAGATCCGTCAGTATAGACATGTAACCATTCTTCAGGGTAGGCATCAATGGTTCTTTGTGCTGCACTCATAAGACTGACTGGGTCGGCCTGTTTGGTTGTTCCATCTACTAATTTCATCTGTACTTCTGGTGTTTTTAAGTGGGTATGTGGTGGTAAATTCCTTACTACTTTCTGTATTTCTTGTCTTCTTTCTGGGAGGTGGTATCCATCTTGTATTTCATGGACATGGTGCAAGACTGACTTGTGCTTTATTCTTTGCTTGTGTACCCAGTTATCTACAAGGTGCCTGTTAGGGTGGTTTCGGTTCATTCTCTTGCATCTTTCATAAACTTCTAGAGCAGCTTTATCTCTCCGTAAACTGGGGGGCTCCACATTTGTGTGTATTTCACATGCAGCAGTCGGCGTTGATCTCATAGCTCCACTGATTAGTCGAAGGGCATTGCTTTGTACTCTGTCGAGAGACTCTAGGTTTGTCTTGGAGCAAGTAGTAAGCAGTGAGTTATTATATTCTATCACAGAACGGACATAGCCAAGGTACAAGCCTCTCAGAGTATCCTTGTCTGATCCCCATGTAGTGCCAGCAAGCCTCTTCAATAGTTGTAATCGCCTCAGTGCTTTGTTCTTTGTATTCTCAATGTGGTTCTTGAGGTTGAGCTGCCGATCAAGTGTAACTCCAAGATATGTGGGATGTTCTTCTTTTGTCACTTGTTGTTTGTCTAGCCACAGACTGATATTCTTCTTGGCTACTTTATGGCTTTTGGTGAAGATAGTGTACACAGTCTTTGTATAGTTGACCTTTAATTTCCATGTTTTGCAGTACTCATGTAGTCTTCTAAGGTCTCCGTTTAGTCTTTGAGCTCCACTTTCTAGGTTCTCATGACTCTGCCATATCACCAGGTCATCAGCGTACAGAGCTTTTTCAGCTTTGATCTGGTCTTCTAAGTCATTGATATAGATGAGAAATAGAGTGCAGCTCAATGAGGAGCCTTGTGGTAAGCCCTCCTCTAAGACTTCTTTAGATGAGATTGCATTGTTAATCTTTGTCTGGATTGTTCGATCAACCAAAAAATATTTTATCCAGTTGTATAACCTGCCATGTATTCCCATGCCAATCATCTTCATCAGGAGGCCTTTTCTCCATACACGGTCATAGGCCTGCTGGAGGTCGAAGAATATGGCCACAGTATGTTTCTTACTCTGGAAGCCATCATGTATTCTCTGCGTCAAACGGAAAAGCTGGTCTTCTGTGCAGCTGCTCGTTCTGAAGCCTGCCTGTTCATGGCATAGAATACTGGAGCTCTCAAGGAACCAATAGAGTCGTGTGTTTATCATTCTTTCAGCAATTTTGCCCAGGCATGATGTTAAAGATATCGGACGGTAGCTTTTGGGTTCATCTGGGGGTTTGTTGGTTTTTAAAATGGGGACAATATGAGCATTCCTCCAGGCTTTTGGAAGTTTGCCTGATCTCCATGTCTTATTGATCAGCTTGAGGATTGCTTCTCTCCCAGATGAGCCCAGGTGGAGTAGCATTTCATTGTGGATCTTGTCCGGCCCTGGGGACTTTCTAGGTTTTAATTTCTTCAGGGCTTGCTCTAACTCCTTCATGCTGAACTCTTCCTCGAATAGGGAAGCATTGACCGTTGAGGCTTTCTCTTGTTTCCTTAACTGGTGTAGTTGATTCCTGTCCAGCTCTGTGAGTTTACCTGCTCTATTCACATTAGCAAAGTAACGGTTGAAGTGTTCTGCTTTCTTTTGGTCTTCAGCGATTGTCTTCCTTCCATCTATCACTGGCTTTGGATTCATCCTTCTACTTTCTCCAGAAAGATTATTAACTAATGCCCATGCTTTATTTCCATTCTGTCTGAGATCTAAGTTGGAGCACGTTTCTGTCCATTTGTCTTTTTTGGCCTTCTTAACTGTAAGTTTTACTCTGGCACATGCCTTATTGTACAGAATCTTTGCCTCTTGTGAACGTGTAGTCTCAAGTGTTGTTCTGGCTTTGTTTCTTTCAGATATAGTAGTTTGTATTTCTTTGTTCCAGAATGGTTTATATAGCTTCTGGCTGCCCCTTGGGATGGACTGCGCTGCTGCATTCAAGATTGATTTTGTTAGTTCTTCACTAAATGTTTCGACACAGTTGGTATCAATGTTTTCTAGAAGGCAATCCAATGTTTCCTGGAATAGTCTCCAATTTGCTTTTCGAAAATTCCAGCGAGTTCTCTGCCTGAAACATGCTTTACTGGGGGTGCTTATAGTGGTGAGGATTGGTTTGTGATCACTTCCAATGTCGTTCAGAACCTGAGAATGACTAAAATCTATCAAATCAGATGAGCAGATGGTCAAGTCAGGTCGGCTGAGAGAGAGGTGGGCCCTGTGCAGCAAAGTTGGTGGGGACTCTGTATCCTGTAATACTGTCAGGTTAGTTGTTTCACAGGTCTCTTCAATGTACTTTCCTGTGTTGTTGTAATCAGGGTAACCCCAACGGGGTGAGTGTCCGTTGAAGTCCCCTACAAGAAGGGTTTTGTGATACTGTGTCTTGTGTAGTTCTGGTATGTTGCATGTTGTCTGAGGTGGGCTGTACACGTTGTATATGGTATATTTGCCTCCATTGTGCCAGATATTGGCTTTTTGTACATCTGTGGGATGGGCTGTTGTTAGCTGAGTGACATCTCCTTGTATGTCATTTCTGATGTAGGTTACTATGCCACGGCAACCAATGCACTTACAGGCGTAACTAGTGTATCCGGGCAGGTGCAGGTCAAAATCTTTGTGTAAAGTTTCTTGTAGAACAGCCACATGTACCCTGTGATTGTCTAGCAGTTTGGCAAGTTCAAGCTTTTTATTTCTTATGCCACAGATGTTTAGCTGTAGAATATTAAGTGTCGGTGTGTTTTTCCTTGTGTGATCTGGTTTCTTTTTGCTCTCCCTCCCACTCTCCCTCTTCTTGGGGAGTATATCTTTTGGGTTTTTTCCAGTAATCAATTTTTCGCACATCACAGCCTGGTTACTCACTGTCTGGCGCGGACCTTGATAACCGAGGCGTCGTCCGATCTCGTTTGAGTTAATAAATTTCAACTTAGTCATCTTCATGGCATTGTGATGCTGGGGTGCCTGTGGATTTCCTACCGCCCCGGGTAAAAGCCAGAAGTGCACTGTGCCAGCTCCAGGGGAGATAAAGGGGGTGTTTCTGCCTCTCTCTGAGATACGTAGCCAAGGTAGGGCTCACAGTGCTCATTCCCCGCCACCAAATTGCCTGCTGGTTACGCCGAGTTCTCCAAGGCTCTAGGCATGTGACCAAGAGTTGAAGGCAATAGGATCGTCACGTCCTGAGTCCCTGTGCCTGTACGATGGGTTCCGATCTTCAGGAAGTAGGTCATACTCGTTCCCACTCCCAAGACTTGTTCAGTATCCATCTGGCTCCTTCCCACCCACAGAGGGCGTGTACGGTGTAGTGCACCGGTTTTATTATCGAGGTTTGCTCCTCTAGATCCGTTGTGTTTAGCCTGAGGATTCGCACCCTCAGTTACCAGGACTACCTCGGGGAGGGTGTGGCTCTTCACCACGCACAACGATCTTGGGGTATGAGAGGTTTTGCTAGGCCAAGAGACTGACACCGCAATGGTCGCTCCTTTCATGAACAAGAATTCACTAGGCCTAGGGTGAAGCAAGGGGGGAAACCCACTACCCGCAACACCAACACATCATACCCCCTGTCTGTAAGACTTGCCCCGGTAGATCTCTAGGTGACGGAGGTAAAGGTAGTCCCATAGCGGATACTGCCATAGGGATGTGAAGTGTTAGAGACTTCACTAAACTAGATCCAGCATCGAGAGGTGGGGTGACCAGTTCCCTTCCTCGCTGTCTTTCCCTTCCCTAACTCAAGAGCAAAGTTAGGTACCCATTTACAGCTGGGTAGACTGGAGCGTGATGATACCCTGGATCGACACCAGCACCTTTGCCGCGATAGACCAGCGCTCTAACCACTCTGCCAATCGAAAGCTGATGGTGACGGAGGGGGAACAAAATACAAATACTTTTTAAGCTAGGAAAATGTTAGAACCTCCCGCAGGCATTTGATACCCCCCAGGATTCAAACACTTTCCATCGTTCCCAGTTCTTCTTATTTGTCTGTTTCTTCTTCGTCGCCATTCGCTCTCAGATAACTACATATATCTCTCTTATAAAGCAGGAAGTCCGTCTCAGGCTTCTGTCGTCACCATACAGTGTCTCACTCAACTGGGTTGCAGAAGGTCACCCTGCTACCATGCCCCTATTATGAAGCCTGCAGTTCTGGAGTAAATATTCTACTGTCTATCTTGACAAACGTGGACACAAATCTGTCTGTCCGACTTTCAGTTTGTTGAAGAGATGATACATGAGTCTGCAATGTCCGGTTCTCAGTCTGAACAATTTCACTTCATCTCTTCTTGGTAACGTATTGTATGGTTCAGCATTTCTTGACTCGATCGCAGAGTGCCGGAAGTTAACGGAGAATAATTTGGGAGATCTCTAGGTGAAGGAGGGGAACAAAACAAAACAACTTTGTGAGCTAGGAAAATGCTCCTGCGATTTTTCTCCATAGCTATTTCTGTGTATGATTTGTTATCTCTACAGTGAAAATCCACAAACCAGCTTACTCAAATTCCCGATATTTTTTAACTGCATCGCTAACAACGCGGTCTTTTTCTTTAAGCGAAGTTAACATTCGGTAAAAATATAATTTACTTTGAATTTTCCACCGCTGTACCCATGGAACTGGAGGAAGCAGATCGTACTGCGGAGATAAAAGTTAACATCTAGGCCGCACTTATTTCAAATTCCAGATACTCTGACACCTGAAGACAGGCATGTGTAGAGTTTTAGAGAGCTCAGTGCTTCTGAAGGAGATCACTGTGGTGGGTTTTGATGTTATGAATTGTTGTTATGTATTATTATTGTATTAAATGAGATCAGCTATGAAGGTCCCTGAATTTAACCAATAGTATTGTAAACTTTTCAAAGTACCTTTCCGCTACCACCCTTTTGATCTCATTCAAAATTAATCTATATTATTATATAAAATGACTTCGTGTGGTGTCTAGGGTTATGAATGTGGAGTGTAATGTGCAATAACCAATAAATATACAAACAAATAGTTTATTATCCACAACCACCAACAGTATTACAACAATAACACAAATACAATTTTGTACAATTTATTATCCTGATTCTAATTTATTTTGAACCAGGACTGACAATCAAAAGTGAAATTAAAAGAATCATTTACAACATTTCAATAACACAGTAGATCTTCTGTTTATACATATAATATTATTCTAATATAAGTGTGTAGTTGTATTCTTCTACTTTGAGGTAATACTGGTATTAAACCATAGGTTGTTGGTTATAGTCACTCCCTTTAAGTTATGTCTGTTTTCGTTTGTCACTTGTGGAAATATTAATACTAGGCACAGTTTTCTTTACTATCACTTTCTAGTCTTTTAAGTTGAGCTGCCAGGTGCCGAACAAGAACTTATCTTGGCAGGAGAATACAGGTAGAACGTTTCCTCTGCTCGCTTGACAATCTTTTCCACCTTTTTGATAGGCAATGGCCACTAGCATGGGCTTGAAGTATACAGACAGAGTCCTGAATCGAGCAGTTCTCAGGCGTTTGGTACTACATTAACGTCAGTACCCAGGACCCACATTTATTAAATGAAATACACAGTGAACGATGACTGGCACACTTTCGATCTGCCGTTCTGTCCAGGCTTTTGAGAAATATGGTTTTCACAGCACAAGCCTGCTCTCATCGCTACTTGTCAAAATTTTGTTAGAAAATGGCGTCCCCAACTAATGCTTTTTCCCCAATATCAACTACTCTGGCCAATGATTATCCTTATTTCACTTGTAAACAAAGTCTTTCAAAAATACAATTCAATTTTCTACTACGTTACTCGGGTGATGTATGTTTAGTACGAGGTCGGCCAATAATATTTCGTCTCACTTCAAATTCCACCCAATCCCCTTCATCGTACCATCTTAGCCTAGCTTTCACCTAATTTTTTCCCAAAAAATATGCGATCCAATCTAAGCAGATATGACTTGACCTGACAGTATCTCTGAATTTCTATGTATTGTTTTATCAATATTTAATTATTAAATTGACTATTTAGATAACTAACAACATATTCTTGGTCAGCAAGTCTTCAGGTACACGAATATACGATTTTTATGGGGCCATGTGGCTTGGTTCAAAATTCTACCCTTTTTTCTATGTTAGTTTCAAGCTAAATACGAGAGCTTATGTCATTCGCAATAAGATCTAAGCGTGTTTCCATGACCGTAGTGTCCACATTTCTAACATTTTCATCGTATTGGGGAAACCCGCCTAGGGCAAAGCGTGCAAGTCGGTTGTAGAGTTAGAACCAATTTGAGACGTGATTTGCGTGTGTTATCTAGCCTTGCCCCTCCTTTCCCCAAATGCAGTTAGGCAAATATTTCTTAGAACTAGGAAAAGTGGGGCGTTTATGTCAAGGACGAATTTGAAAAATAGGGTACCGTTTGGTTCGGCTTATGCGTTTGCAAATAATAAGCTGAAGGCGTAGGCGACAACTTACGATTCTCGCCGAAAATTTTTAGTACTATCTTATCTTTGACTTTATGCACTATACTGTTATATTCTAATTTAGATATTGTATTTAGAAGCTCACCACAATCACTATAGCTCCTGGGTTGCCTACTGCTGCTCTGCTCAGGGTATTACAATAGGAGATTATCTTATGATCTGAAGGTTTCCTTCCCCCCCCCCCCCACATACACACACACACACACACCGGTCAGACATGCGTTTCAGTCCTTTTACACCTTCACACTTCACACTGGTGGGAAGTAGGTAGCGATGGCCCACTTTAATTACTACCGTATCCTTCTACAAGTAGCATCCTTCTAGGAACTGAACCCACTCCCCCACTCCACCTCAGACTGGCCATTTACTCATAGTGTGTGTCTATTCTGACATCTTGAGGCGTCTTATGGAAGAAATAGTTTTTATTTTTTGTGTGTGTTTATACTTTATTATGCTGATTAATTGCACAGTCATTGAGGCTGTTTCAAAGCCAGCACGATGCCTTTCCACCAGTTTGGTGAAGTCTTTTGAGAACCTTTGTTCTTAATTGTTCCTTCAGACCTAATTGATTCAGCAGATCATATAGGGAGGCGACCACGAGATCTCGATTATCTAAAAATAGAATTGTTTTCAAGTTGTCACCTATCTTTTCAGACGACGTCATCCAAGGCATGTAAGGAGAGGACAGGAAAGTATTCAGTGGGGTACTAGAAGATGAGACAGGTCTGTATTTCAGAGCTGGCATTTGCTGATGATGTTGCCCTTATTGCTAAATCAGAGGCACATCTTCGATCCAACCTGCAAGTCAGGAAGGAAGAGCTGGAGAAGAGAGGGATTATCATAGCAGCTCGAAAACAAAAACCATGGTGATATCACGAGAGGAAAGTAGACATCAGATTAAGCTGGGAGAACAGGTCCTGGAACAGGTCGACCACTTTAAATACCTTGGAGCTGTCATAGACCGGAAGGGAGGCATCAAAGAAGAGTTGGCTACGCAAAGAGCAGCAGCTGGGAGACTTTTTCAGGCCATAAATCGAGGATTTCTCAGCAAAAGAGAAGTTGGTAAGAAGTCGAAGATGGCTGTAGACCGCTCCACCTATGTTCCAGTCTTGACGTATGGATGCGAGTCATGGGTAATGACTACAACCCACAAAAGCCAGATCCAAACCTCAGAAATGAGGTATCTGTGGAAGGTGATTGAAGTAACACGTAGAGACATGGTCCGCAACCAGACGATACGTCAAGGCCTAAAAACCCAACCCCTGCAGACCCAAGTAGAACAGTCCCAACTGAGATGGTTTGGCCATGTCTGCAGAATGGGAGAAGATCGGCTACCACGGCAAGCATGGGAAACTAAGAGCCAGGGATCCAGACCTCCAGGACGATCCAAAGTCCGCTGGGAGGACAACATTAGACAATTTTTGAAGGACCGGGGACTAGAATGGAACCAGGCCAGGAGGAAGACAGCCGATAGAATAGTATGGCGCTCTCTCTTTTAAACCTCTACACCTCACGGTAGAAGAGGAACGACTAAGTAAGTAGTAAGTAAGTTTTCAAGTGCCGGCCGATAAAAGTATTGTAGACCGAAATAGTGACGCATCTCTGTAGCGAAAGGTTTTCCTCTTATGATAATAGTGGTAGAGCAGAAGAAGAATCTCTCTCCAGAAAGTATGAAGTTCCAGTGCCCGAGAAGTTACAGCTGTGAATACTCTGAGCTGGACAATAGATTTAGGCTTCAGAAGTATAAGTTGCTACTTTCGCTATCGTAACCCTATGTGATAATATAATTAAATTTGAAAAGGTAACTCAAAATTTAACAGTTAAAAATTTAACAAGTCAAATGAGTACAATTATCCAATTTATTATGTACATCTATATATTCTTGTAATGATAAATGGGTGTTGGAAGATGGTAAAATGTATGATTATTTACAGTTACAAATTAAAATAACTAATAGAAAAAGTCTTGGATTTATCTTCCACTGAATTTACAACAAAAGGATTGTCACATTATCTCTTGCCATCTAGTTGTCATCATTAGACAGTCGTTTTAGAAACTGCTCACAGGATTTGTTGGATGGATACAAAGAAACTCAACTTTAGCCACGTCTGCTCGAGGTTCCTCCGACACACTGGAGTACGGAAGACTTTCCTTCAGCCCGCCCTATAACTACGGGGGACTAAGGTGTTGAAGTTTGGTTGACCTCTAGGCTTCAGTGAGCTGGATCAACTTCTTCAAGTCTTTAGCTTCTCGAGCAGGAATGATCATAAACATTGATCATAAAAACCTGGAACAAGAAGTAATAGGTGGCCATGTTGTTCCAACAATCTCACCACCAACTACTGTTCATGATGCGACCATGTCTTCAGTGTTTGTATATAAATGAATGAATCATGGTAGTATGTTACAGAGATAGCATGATAAGATAATGTATACTGTGCAGAATTAACAAATTACATGAATAAATCATAGGTTATGATACATGGGTACGATATAACCTTTGCCTTCCACTTATGGATGTCAAGTCACTTATGTACTTGCTGGTATGTCGTAAGCTTCCAGGCAAGAACTAGCCATGATATATGTGGCTAACCAATTAATGGTTATGCTTCCTGACAATGCTGGTGAAGGTTATCTCTGGTTAGCGTCATTTTCTTTTTTATTATATCTGATACAATCAATCAGAAATAAAATCTGAAATAAAATGATATTATTAATACATATATCTTTAATAAACTTACATACCCTCTTAGGATCTATAAGCTCACGGTAAGATTATTTTGGTTGAAGTTAATCTGCCCTGCATGCAGCGAGAAAAAAATAACTTTTCTTGCAGATACTGTCTTCCAGTTTCTCACTTTGGCTTCTGGATTTGGTGTGTGTGATTTTCAACGCAATTCTTCCGTCCTTTCTATGTATCATTTCCTTTTCCCCATATGAGGCTTTCATTACATATAAGTTTTATACAAATCCGTTGAGGCTTGTTAGTGTAATAAATTTTTAAAGATTATTAGCTAACTTTTAGCCGATGTGATGAAGGTGAAAAATATTAATTATCTTTAAAACTATTTATATTTGAATAATATCCTTTTGGATATAATTCCTAGTCTATCTCCTTTGTTGAATTATTTGTATTTAATATTATTCCAACCAGGCGTTCTCCTGTAGTAAATAATTTAATGTCCAGTAAATGCAAACTTTGAAAGTCCGCCATTCATTCTTATTAGCTATTTCATCATTCTTCGGTAATACTGTATGGCTTTTAACCGTAAGTCACATTTCCCGTCTACTACAAACTTCAAAGAAAGACCGCCGCGCTGACCTTGCGCTGGTGTGTGTGTGTGGGAGTCGCGCTACACATTTTTTTCCCACAACAAAGCAAGAGGAACCAAATTTCGCTACAGAGCCCTCTTCTTTAAAACAGTGCATGCACAGTTAACTTTTTGGTAACTCATGCTGCAGTTTCTCCTTACTTTTCTGTTTTTCTATATCTCCTTTGATAGGATGACGACTTAAAAAATCGGGTCCAAGATTGTCCCGTCCTGGAATGTATCTCACATTGAACGAATATGGAGATAACAGTAAACTCCACCTTAAAAGTCGTGAATTTAATTTTTTAGACACTGCTAAAAACATCAAAGGCTGGTGATCACTTTCCACAATGAAGTGTTTCCCGTAAAGAAAAGGGGCGAATTTGTTGATCGACCAGACCAAAGCGAGGCATTCACGTTCAACGGTAGAATAATTTCTTTCAGCTGTATTTAACTTTCTACTGGCAAAAGCTACTGGTAATAGCATATGTGGCGGTGTGTCTGCCCGCTGTAGTAATGTTGCTCCTATGCCTACATTGCTAGCATCCGTTCTTAGTACGAATTCTTGTGTGAGATCGGGAAGGGCAAGGATAGGTTTATTTGTCAGCTTATTTTTCAACTCTGTATAAGCCTGTTCACACTCCGCAATCCATTGTATTTTATCTGGCTGACCTTTTTTGGTTAAGTCGGTTAATGGCGCGCACAATGAGTTAAAATGGGGTATATATTTCTGATAAAACCCGCACAGTGACACAAAGGATCTTACATCCTTCTTAGTTTGTGGTCTTGGTGCTTTTCTCATTTTCTCTACATTCTTTGGGTCCGGAGACATTTGCCCTGTAGAGATAGTGTGACCTAAAATTTCCAATGTCTCACATCCAATATGACACTTAGTTGGACGTGCTGTCAATCCCGTTTCTCTCAATCTATCCAACAACATGGAGAGTGCTACTATGTGTTCCTCGAACGTAGTGGTAGCAATCAGAATATCATCCATGAAGTTGGTGATATGAGGACTTTGTAATGGTTCCAACAATTTCCTCATCATTCTGGTGAAGATACTTGGAGCATTCTTTAAACCAAATGGGAGTACATTGAACTCGTAATGTCCATCCGGTGTGCTAAAGGCTAACAGTTTCCTAACTTCTGGTTTTACTGGTATTTGGTAGTATCCCTTGCTTAGATCTACTTTTGAAAAATACCGAGCCTTACTCAATGTAGCAAACAACTGATTGGTGTCAGGTAATGGGTCTACCTGAGATTCAGTGATAGCATTTAGTTTCCTATAATCAATGCATAACCTGTGTTCACCACTAGGTTTCCTTAATAGCACCACACTTGAGCTGTAGGGAGATTCAGACTTTGAAATAATTTTCTCTTTTAAGAGATAGTCAATCTCATCCTTGAGTGCTTATGCTTGCTATTGTTCAGTCCATGTCCGCAACAATGCTTCCAGTGGACCGTGTATGGGGACGGCGAAACAACCACGTTGCCGGACCCACACCTATTTCTATTGTAAGGGGCAGTATACCGAAGTGGGGCCTGTCTCAATCAATTGTCTGGTACCGCCCTGGTTCCTACCTCCTATGGTTCTGGTTTGTTTCCGCAGCTTTTTAAATACTGGTTGCTGACTAACAAATGGTTCCAGATGATCCAGGCCATGGTGCTCCGACAAATATCTAGTCGGGGAAGGATGTCTTACGTCCCCTCTCTGTACAATACGGAGAGTTGCCATGGTTACTGGTGTAACAGTAGACTTGTTGTGATTTTGTTTTCTCCTTATCACCGCATCTACCTGTTGTTTTCTCTTGTGAGTTTTCTTAGTGGGCCTACGTCCGCAACAATGCTTCCCTAGGTCCTGTAACTGGTCTACACTTCTGAATGAGGTTACCTGGTTACATTCTGAACAGGATTTCACATACCAACTTATGTCTTCAATTATTCCTGGCCAGTAATATCGCAATGCTATCTTTCGACAAGTGGCCCCTTTTCCTCTGTGACCCCTGCCTGGTGTAGCATGCTCTTGCTCCATAATTTCCTCCCTGTAGAATTTTGGCACTACCAGCTGTCCATGCCCTTTAGGTCCTTTTCCAGCTTGTCTGTAGAGTAGGCCATTTTCTATGTAGAAGTCTCCTTTCTCTGGAGGGTTATGGGCCTTTGGCAATTTGCCAAAACAAGGCTTCAATGTGCTGTCTGCTGTTTGAGCCTTTTTCATCTTTATAGGATGAATGTTTATTGGATTTCCCTCCTCCTTTTTGATGCTCGACCTGGTATGGTTTGCTGCCATGACAACAGGTTTTATTGGGTCACCCAAAAAGACATATTTATTTCCTATTACCAGCGGGTATATAGGATCATCACTCACTGCTGCTCTTATCACTCCTTCCACAAAGCGAGTTCTCACGTTGATCCTTGCTATGGGAAGTGTCATGGTGCCGGTTC
This sequence comes from Oreohelix idahoensis, assembly GCA_024509875.1. NCBI lineage: Eukaryota > Metazoa > Mollusca > Gastropoda > Stylommatophora > Oreohelicidae > Oreohelix > Oreohelix idahoensis. The sequence continues at coordinate 1,344,766 of JAMPIV010001256.1, read as the reverse complement.
CCTGCATTGCCCCTTGTATGTCCACTGTTTCTGTGGTAAGTTGATCAGGGTGCACTAGTGTTGCACTCACGACTGAGTCGAATTCCAATCCTGAATCATATAAGCACTGAATTTTAGTGCCATTACATGTCACTTCCTCACAGACAGGGGGATGATGGAGGTCATTCTGACTAACTGCCAGTTCCTTCCTTCCCTTGTTCCCTGTTGTAAGACAGGCAGTGTGATAAGGAGGGTTTTTCCGTCTGCATTCTGCAGTATTGTGGTTACTCATTTGGCAAGATTTACACCACTGTCCTTCCTTTCTTGAAGGTCTATTTTCTGATCCTAGAGGGTTTTTGTCTTTATAATCAGTTCTGTGTTTGTTCTTGTTGGAATTGTCCCTGTGTTCATAGTTGGTAAAGTTTTGTGAAGGTTTGAAGTTCTCACCCTGCTTCTTCTTATTTCCTGACACTTCTGACTGAGCTGCTTGATATCTTTCAGCCATGGTTAAAATATCGTCCAATCTCTCAGCTCCTTGCTCCATAAGAAATTTTCTCATTTCCTGAGGCATGGATTCTCTGAGTTGTTCCATCATGACCATTTCTTTTATATCTTGACATTTTCCTAAGCTAATCCATTTTGTCAGATAAGTTTCCAATCTGGCAGAAAACTGGTGATAGTTTTCTCCTGGAAGTAGCTTAGCAGTTCGGAATCTCTTTCTATAAGATTCAGACTTCTTTTCGTACCTGACCAGTAAAGCTTGTTTTAAAATTTCATAATCTTCCTGGTCTTCTTTTGAGAGTTTTAAATAAACATCGTATGAAACTCCCCTCAACCCCTGAGATAGCTTAAGGCTCCATTTTTCTTTTTCCAATCCATAGGTAGAGGCCAGTCTCTCATATCTATCCAGGTATGACTCAATGGCGTCCTCCTTCTCAATAAATGGATCCAGGTGGAAACTCATGGCTCCATTTGCTGTGCTGTGGTTGGAGCTCTCAGAGTGAGGTGAGCTAGCACCATGATTGCTAGCTGCTCCCTGGAGTTCAAGTTCCTTTAAACTTAACTCATGAGCTCTTTGTAACCTTCTTTCTTCAGCTTCAGCCTCAACTTCAAATCTTTTGGCTTCTCTTTCTGCTTCTAACCTTTTGGCTTCTCTCTCTGCTTCCATTCTTTTGGCTTCTCTTTCTGCCTCTAATTTCTTAGCTTCAGCCTCAACTTCCATTCTTTTAGTCTCTCTATCTAAATATTTATCCACTTCAGTTGTGATATGTCGAATTAGAGCATCTCCTGTCATACCCAAGTCTTTTCCTTCCTGCATAATCGCAGCTCTAAACTTCACCAATTCAGCCATGATGCTTACTTACCAGAGGGTATATAATTTTATCTTCACTAACCAACTAACTTAATTAAAATCAATTAATTACTTTGAACAAGACAAATCCTTAAATCCTTGTGAGCGTTTCCTATTTCCTTCGTACTCAATGGTACTACTATTACGAAAAAAATTTCTAAGTTTTAGAATTTTTTCAAAAAAAATTATTTTTACAAACTATTTGTGGCTCAAGATAGAAGAATACATAGATAGTGGCTCAGGATACAAATAATATCCCACGAAAGAGCCCCCAGTGTAGCGAAAGGTTTTCCTATTATGATAATAGTGGTAGAGCAGAAGTAGAATCTCTCTCCAGAAAGTATGAAGTTCCAGTGCCCGAGAAGTACACTGGTATCACAAGTGAGTTACAGCTGTGAATACTCTGAGCTGGACAATAGATTTAGGCTTCAGAAGTATAAGTTGCTACTTTCGCTATCGTAACCCTATGTGATAATATAATTAAATTTGAAAAGGTAACTCAAAATTTAACAGTTACAAATTTAACAAGTCAAATGAGTACAATTATCCAATTTATTATGTACATCTATATATTCTTGTAATGATAAATGGGTGTTGGAAGATGGTAAAATGTATGATTATTTACAGTTACAAATTAAAATAACTAATAGAAAAAGTCTTGGATTTATCTTCCACTGAATTTACAACAAAAGGATTGTCACATTATCTCTTGCCATCTAGTTGTCATCATTAGACAGTCGTTTTAGAAACTGCTCACAGGATTTGTTGGATGGATACAAAGAAACTCAACTTTAGCCACGTCTGCTCGAGGTTCCTCCGACACACTGGAGTACGGAAGACTTTCCTTCAGCCCGCCCTATAACTACGGGGGACTAAGGTGTTGAAGTTTGGTTGACCTCTAGGCTTCAGTGAGCTGGATCAACTTCTTCAAGTCTTTAGCTTCTCGATCAGGAATGATCATAAACATTGATCATAAAAACCTGGAACAAGAAGTAATAGGTGACCATGTTGTTCCAACAATCTCACCACCAACTACTGTTCATGATGCGACCATGTCTTCAGTGTTTGTATATAAATGAATGAATCATGGTAGTATGTTACAGAGATAGTTGATAAGATAATGTATACTGTGCAGAATTAACAAATTACATGAATAAATCATAGGTTATGATACATGGGTACGATATAACCTTTGCCTTCCACTTATGGATGTCAAGTCACTTATGTACTTGCTGGTATGTCGTAAGCTTCCAGGCAAGAACTAGCCATGATATATGTGGCTAACAAATTAATGGTTATGCTTCCTGACAATGCCGGTGAAGGTTATCTCTGGTTAGCGTCATTCTCTTTTTTTATTATATCTGATACAATCAATCAAAAATAAAATCTGAAATAAAATGATATTATTCATACATATATCTTTAATAAACTTACATACCCTCTTAGGATCTATAAGCTCACGGTGAGATTATTTTGGTTGAAGTTAATCTGCCCTGCATGCAGCGTGAAAAAAATAACTTTTCTTGCAGATACTGTCTTCCAGTTTCTCACTTTGGCTTCTGGATTTGGTGTGTGTGATTTTCAACGCGTCCCTCTGTCCTTATATTTCAGTCTCTCGCGCGTACGAGAAAGCACCTCTAAAAGTCCCAAAAGATTTTCGTTTCATCTCCTGGTTTGAAGCTATTTGAAGCAATCTGTGTTTTTCCTGTACTTGTTTTTTTTCTTCTGTTCACTACACACTTATATTCTTCCGTCCTTTCTATGTATCATTTCCTTTTCCCCATATGAGGCTTTGATTACATATAAGTTTTATACAAATCCGTTGAGGCTTGTTAGTGTAATAAATTTTTAAAGATTATTAGCTAACTTTTAGCCGATGTGATGAAGGTGAAAAATATTAATTATCTTTAAAACTATTTATATTTGAATAATATCCTTTTGGATATAATTCCTAATCTATCTCCTTTGTTGAATTATTTTTATTTAATATTATTCCAACCGGGCGTTCTCCGGTAGTTAATAATTTAATGTCCAGTAAATGCAAACTTTGAAAGTCCGCCATTCATTCTTATTAGCTATTTCATCATTCTTCGGTAATACTGTATGGCTTTTAACCGTAAGTCACATTTCCCGTCTACTACAAACTTCAAAGAAAGACCGCCGCGCTGACCTTGGGCTGGTGTGTGTGTGTGTGGGAGTCGCGCTACACATTTTTTTTTTTCCACAACAAAGCAAGAGGAACCAAATTTCGCTACAATCTCATGGAACGGGAAGAAAACAAATAAAAAGGTCCTGGACAAGCTAGGAATGAAAAGAAAGTTAACGAAGGACATCAAAGTTAGACTGCTAAAATACGTTGGACATATAAAAAAAAAACATAACACCTTGTTGAAGACCACATCGTTATGGAAGGAAGAGTTGATGGCAAACGAGAAAAAGGAAGACAGCGCTATTTGTAGAAAAACAACATCAAGAGATCGACAGGAAAGAGTCTACAAAAAGGTACCATCGAGAGAAGACGTTGAAGATACACCGCAGCCGACCTTCGATGTGGATATGGTAGCTGATGATGATGGTGACGATAAGACCAAAGTAACCATGATAACTCGAACTGACAGAATAGAGCAGCTTTGGCAGATAGCTAAAAATACTTGTGTTCCGTATTGCTGAATTGTGACCAGAACTGGATATTTCCCAGTGTCTCTCATGGCTGGACATAGAACCAGAGACGGTTAATGAGCAAACAAAAACAAGAACCACAAAAACAAGATGCAAAGAAAGGAGGAGAAATAGCTAACTATGTAAACAGTAATATGAAATTCGATTAACGAACCATCTAGGTGCTTAGTTTACTGTACTACTTTTGAAGTTAACAGTTATCATTAGTGACTAAGTTGTCTTTTCTTTTCTGTGCATAGGAAATATCGTTTGAGTTAACAATATGCAAAGTCATTATGCGCTCTTCTAATTTGTTTTGATATAAGCAACCATTAAAATTGACATGAAAGTGTAAAGAACTGTATCACGTGATAACAAATACACGTGTAACGAAGGTTTCAGCCAGCAGACTTGCATCATGTTGCAGAGTGACAGATGTCAAGGTTAATATATAATGCTAGTCTTCACTATTTAATATCATGACTAACAGTTGTTGCAATGTTTCACCGCCGCTACTCGTTTTAATCTTTACGGCATGCATAATTCATATGAAAGGCATCAAAGACTGTGGTAGTGAGTATCGATTTTAACCTTCATTATGCAACCACAAACTGTAACGAGGGTCGTATGTTATTGGCGACACCGTAATCGAGTTCATCACTTCTTTAGTATACCATTGCAAATTATGAAACGGATAAGGTCTTAAAAGTAGATATTTTTGAGAGCTTCATTTTATTGTCATATTTATAGTATGCATAATGTAATTGACATACTATTGACATGTTATGGAAAACATATTAAGATATTATTCAAATTAACAATATTTTACTAAGGATAAATAACAGAGCCCCTTCAGATTAGAACTGGAGTGCTCCAGGGATGGCTCTTGTCATCATGCCTCTTCTTGCTGCCTATAGAGTGGATTATGAAAACAAAATAAGTGAACATAAATGTAATTGAGCTGGCCGTGACAAAACCGCTTGCCGATCTAAATTTTGCGGCTCTATCCCATAACCGTAACGAGATGCAAGACAAAGGAAAATACTTGATGCGTGGTTATAAAAATTGGGTCTAAACATATCCAGAAAAAGTTCTTGAATAATTGTGTCGCTGTATAGTCTCCTCTGCTCTGCAGGAGTGGTCCAATAATGGCCAACACCTAGTAAAGGATAAGGGTCTTAACATGAAACAACCTTCGCTCAAGATTACTCTTAGCAGGGATATAAATAGAAGGATGGTGCTTCTATTTCAGGGAGCCTCACAGGAATTTATAGAAAGGCAAGTACGACAACTGAGATAATCTAAGGTGTTATGATTATTCTCCGCTCCTTCTGTGATGACGGTTTTAACTCGTATTTTAGGAGCCCCCCCCCCCCGACCCCCCCCCCCTAGCTGAAGTAATTCAACAGAATATTAATTTACTAGCTCTGTATGGTTATGCAATATTTTTTAACTGAGTCATACGGATGCAAATTCACTCTATAATGATTAAATCAACGGTAGATTTATAGTTACATATTCTTCTTCCTCGTTCGCCCTGAAAAGGACGGCGGTTGCGTTGTGTCTGTTTGCGCCTAAGCTGTGATATCTGCACCTTTCGGTCAACACATCCGACTTCTGCACGGCATTTTTTATGGACCGGGTTTGCCTTCCCATTTCGATCCGCACTCGCTCAGCCAGACTGCACTGCTGCAGACTGTTTCCAGGACCACCACGTGGAGGTGGAGTGCGGTCTTGACGAGCTCTGGTTCGCTAGTCCTGACGCAAGCAGTCAAGCTATGAGTCGCTGACTGCGTTCACTATTGCTGCGTCTTTTGGTCCCATAGTTACATATAACCAGTTTAATAATTAATTATTGGTTAACAAGATACAAATAAATAAAGTTATTTTAACAAGAAAAGTAATACATTAGTTTTGATCATCACGGGATGATTTGGGTGGACATTTTACAGAGTCTATATACTGTGCCAATGCTTTTGGACTTATCTGGCCAGGTGTTACAATGATTCGTCGATGATCTCGGGTTCAGTTCAACGAGAGGTCGTTAGGTGTTCCGCGAGAGATCATGACTGAAAAAAAAATTATAATAAACCTCGTTTGTTTAACTTTGCGCGCCGGGCGCTGTTAGTGGTGGGCAGTGACCGAGCAGCCGCGTATGACAGTTTCATTCTTGCACTTACCATATTTTATTAGAATCATGCAGAGCAGAAATCTGTGACAATATTTTTAAGCCCAGCTGGATAAGGTAACAAAAAAAAATCAAGTAGGAAATTAATGAAAAGGAAATACGGAAGTTTCTTCTACTCACACAACTGACTTGCATTACAGTTACTATCCTTTCTGGGGAGGGGGAACCACACAAAAAAGTAGGCTAATACGTGTCACAGTGAGCTTGAGTGTAGTGGATGTGAGAGATTAGACGTACAGAATGCGCTTTGCAAAATGTGAATGGAACAATAACGGGTTTGTGATTTTTTTAATGAAGGGCGACAAATTGTGCGGTTTGTGGATTGATGAGAGAGGGGAGATAAGTCGGTAGTTATGTCCCATTTGAAAAGTGAGGAATTTTGGACATATATTAGTCGTGGGTCTGAAATACGCTTTTGGAAATTAGCATATGGCTTTTCAGTTAATTCAAGGAGGCAAGAGTCCATGACTTATAGTATGATTTAACAAAGAGAGATGAGTTATAATGACGTCCCCTGGTTAATAAAGAGTGAGTTCGGGTTTACGAATAATATGAATGAAGTGATTGTCGCACTGGATTTTGTGAAAGATTTTAATCATAGTGGGAAATCGATGCATTTAGTTTAGTAAGTCAGGTTTTGAAGGCGTTTAGCGTAGGGAGCAAGTTTTTGCTGTCTTAAAGTTTTGATGTGGTAAGCGCAGAATTGATGGTACGTTCGGGTGAATAAGCCACCGAGGTGGTTGGTTCTGTGTTCACAGAAATAGATACTAAACTATTTGCCTAGCCATCAAGTCACTTGGTATACCACCATTTGTAGCTGATAGACACGTGTGTGTATTCAAAATGACAAGAGAGACAGTGTCACCTTCGATAAGTGTGTGAGTTTACAAGACCAGCAGGTATGTGAGGTTACCAGCCATGATAAACTTTTGTAGTCAAAGTGCAGTAGAGTAGACAGCTACTAAAACGTGAGAAGTAGGGAAGCATAGACTGTGGCTAAAATTATTACCCCTGGCGGTTAGGCCAGTCTCTACCAGATACGCCATACAGTACCTACTAGAAAATAGAGACAGTCAGATTAACTATATCAGAGGTTAGGAGACAACTAGTGCAAAACGTTTGCACTCAGATGAAGAATTTAAAATGATGGAAGAATTTAACAACAGCAGTGGTTCTCAAGCCGCAGGCGTTAGAGACAGCATTTGGAAACACGAACAGCATTATAGTACAGAAGTAATGACCATGAACACAAAGAATACATAGAGAGGAAGAAGATTGAGCATGTCATATTGTCAACATTTGATCCTGTAAATAAACGTTCTAGTTGTTGGTCATCGCTGTTAGAGTCAAGTCACTCATCGAGTTGAAATCATTCATCATTGTGTTTGTGATCTGTTGGTCATCTAGAAATGGCAGAATCATAACCTTAACATCAACTCCACATGTCTGCTGAGAGGTAGTGAGGCTAACCCACATATCAAATATGACTGTCGTACCGATAGGTTTGTGAGTTATTTTTGGTCCCGTCTGAGTAGAGTGGATGGTGATAAGTACGTGAGAAAGGTGTGAGAAATAGATTTCACGGGTGAATAGCTTAAGGAGAAGATATGTCTCTGGAATGAGTAAGTTTCTCTAATCCAGCCTATCTATATGACTATAATTTAGTACAAGACAGCCTTGCCCTCCTCATACATATAAATATAAGTTTAACTACACACACACACAGCTATGTGACAACAAGACACACAAACGTAGAAAACTACGGTTAATTGGGTATGGGTCTGACCAACACACAAAGTTAAGTTTCTTGTTGTTTATTCTCATTTAAACTTGAAAACATCAAACATCTAAAGAAGATCAAAATAAAATCAGATTTACATACATATGAAAATAACAGAATAAATATGCCCTCCCCTTATGATAAAAGAACCCAAAGAGTTAATAGCCCAGAGGTCAAAGGTTAGCACTATGTTACAGAATAGACAGTAAAGAAACAAGTTCCTACTAAATGCTACCCAGTAAAGTAAACAAGTTTCAGCAAAATCCTATGTTGGTAAAGCTCCTGTAACAAAGAGAAATATTCACTCTCTCTGTCATACAGTGGCCACTCAATCACGCTTACCTACTCTTTGTGATATCCCTTGGAAATACAATTATCCTGAATATAAAATTGCCAGGTTTTATTTTCCAAATTGGCCCCAGTCCATCCTCTAACAAGCCAAGACTAACGAGGTGAACGCCGAATCTGGTGTTTTAATTTTTCCTGGATGAACAAAATGTCACCTCGAATAGTTATAGTAGCAAAAACGTGCTCTTGGGGTTCACAGTTAAAAATGGAGGAATATACTACCAGTACTGGGAAACATCTGGTTGCTAAAATGTTACAATTGATAACTGATGGCAGTCCTATCGGCTGGCTCTATGGTAGAGTGCCGATTCTGAAACAGCGTAACTTTCTGGATAAATCCGCATGGATACGACTATCAGGAGTATAAGTTATTTTGTATACCCCATTGGGCTGGTAAAATTGAAAAAAGTATTGCTGGGTTTTGTAAGTCCAGTTAAAATTTGTCGGCGTCTGTGGCCTAATGGATATGAACGCAGTTTCATAATCCAGATATACCAGGTTCGAAACCTGCTGCAGGCGGTTCGGTAGCAGATCGCTTTGTGTGGATTTTTAACAATGGTATAAGCGCCGTACCGTTCAGAGAGCAATGGCAAACTACTGAATGAAAAAATTGCCTAGAAAAATCACAAACAGCCAATAAAAGCCGGGGTTGATTGCCACGTCCTGTAAAGGATAAGCAACTAACTAACTAGTTAAAATTTACAAGTTAAAATGTTTCTCATGTATCTTGGGCCAGTCCTTGCTCACAAATGAAATTGGTGACGCACAAGCCAAGAAAAGACAACATTAAGCAATCCGTAAATGAAGAAAAAAACACCGCTTGACGCCCTTGATCAGGTCTGCAGAAATAAAAGAAATATTTATGGTAAAATGCTACTACTCTATATAGCTACATATATTCACACAGACAGGAACAAGACGATCTCTTATCCACTCCGTCTGTCATGATGAAAGTTAAAAGGCACAGGTGTTTTCCTTTACGCCTATCCTATCGCGAGTCCCTTAGCGAGTGCAGGTTTGGTTGAGATATGCAACTCTTCCCCTCCCCTCCCGGTCAACGATCAGCGTACAATGTTAATCATTATTCAATTATCCATACGCGCACTTACATAAATATCGCCCGTCGTTAATACCTATTAAATTGTCGGCGTCTGTTAGTCATCGTATGGTATTAAATACTAGGCACTTATAATAAATACGCACAATGAAATAAAACGTGAATTCTTTTCTGTCACTGTCAGTCGCGCCTAACATGTAAATTAGTCAACTAAACCCGTCTCTTCTTGTGTGAGAAAGCGGGTGGTGAAAATTAACATTATAATTGAACATCTGGCATAAAATAGCTACGCGTTATTTATTTCACTAGTTCTAACAGCTAGAAAATCTAAGTGAATTATAATGGTAAAAGCTTAACGCTGTTAACCACGTAAACACTAATTTCTATTACCAGAAAATCATAATGAAAATCTCCACGAATGCTATTAACACATCTTTCACAATGGTTCTAGAACTACGTATTTAGACTATCCAAAAATTCTGAGTGACAACTGATAGCAGGTTTAAGAAAACACTGTTTATATATCCTCATGTTTCTCTGATCTATAGATGATGTTACTTTTCACGTTACCATGTGTATCGAGAGAATCAGAAACAGAGTTCTCCAGATAAGAGCTTACGGTCGGCCTTTCTTGCGAGGTTTCAACCGTCATCAAAAGACTTATATCCATGTAACGGGGTTCTCGGAGATTTTGCCCGCTTCTGAAGATCAAAGAGCTCGGGTTTTTTATGCCTTCCCTCTGTATACGAACATCAAAGGGTCTTTGATTCTTCGCGTGCGGTCTGTCAGGTATCGTATGATTGACAGATAAGCTCGCATGAGAAGACTCGATAAACAAACCTGATTCGCTACCTGTTATGACTGGCAGGTCATGCAGTTTGTAAACATAGCGTTAGCTCGTGTTCACAGAAAAAGAGGTAGAACTTAAAGTGAGCTTGTGTAATTGAACGCAGGTAGAAAAATGCATGGTTTTGCTAGCAAATCATAGAACGCTAACGGAATTACAAAGACTGTCAGATTACCGTAGGCTCTCTTTCCATTATACGTCACAATGACAATCATCATAGTACATCAAAATGCACGGTCACATGTAATACTATTTGGTGCCTAGTGACCAGCCACATCTCTACTTGAGTATATGCAACGGCCACATACGTTGGCCGAAATAAGCAGATCTACCAAAAAAAAAAAATCTTTATCTACTCAAAACAGCATTAACAATTTTTATTGGATTGTTATATTTACACCTTACTGATCCCGGTAATGTACCATGAGCTGTATGTATAATAATTTTTATGTAGGGGTTCCTTGGGACCTGCAAATTATTTCAAGGGTTCATCCAGGATTAAAAAGTTGAGAAAGGCTGTCCTTGATGGTACCTCGACTACAAAGGTTGAGAGCCACTGAGATGGTGTGTTAATGGTGGTCATTTGAAGACACCTATAGAACATAATTTACTCCAGCCTATGAAAACTGATCACAACCGTACAAACAAGAATTGGGCAGTCCCAAGGTCGTCACCTGAACAAGACAAGAGAACCACCAGATGTTTCTACAGTCAATCGATTACATTTCCAAAATGTGTTACCTGGGAGCCACACCCAGTGAGTGAGAAAACCCGCTAAGGTTGACATGATGTCAGGTGGAGACAAATCACAAACGATGTATTGATTGCAGAAAATCGAAAATTGTCGGCAGCCAGAATAATAACCCAATGAGAATTTAGCCTATAGTGTATTCAAGCGAAGGTGGCAGTAGAGTATTTACGCTTCTCTCGGCAGCGGTTGAAAGGAGCGGCCTGCGTGGTAACGTGCACAAAACAAACCAAAAAAATACGATAATTCCAACGTAAAATGTTCTCTCCAATCGGGATCTCTCCCGTTTTCGTAGCGTGCTACCACTCCCTTTCAGGACTTCATTAGGCTAAGCTTGTTGACACTAGCAGTCCTTTTTAGGGCGTGATGTTTATTAACGCTGCACAAGAGTTCATGCACCTAGTTCTCTTTATTTGACTGCTGTCTTCTCTCTGGTGTAACCAAAAAACTCCTGTCTATGGCCGAAAGACGCGTATCTTACCATAAAGAGGGCAAACACATCAAGAGCTTTAAAAAAAAATAGTTTCGAGACGTTTCTTAGAAAGAACCGTGTTGTTATGTCCGCGTAGGTGTCCCTCGCTTTATTTGCTTGAGTCTTTTACGTTAGGTAAATCTAGCCTTTTTAGGATAGTGTGGATCCTATTTGGTTCTCCTCTCTATCTAGCTCATGTATGGCTCCACGAATACCGCTTGTGTACGGCGGTGGCCACATCCCGGGCAACAGTCTTGGCTGACTGGCAAAACTACATGAGTGGAGTAGGAGTAATCTTACTCAAGGGAATGTCCATCCCTAGTACACAAAGACTGAGACGGTGAGTGAGGCGGAGGAATCTAAGAAGATCAACGACTCGCAAAGCGGAACAGCAAAGTAAATTAATATGAAACAAATATAAAGGTATGTTATCAGGCACTCGCAGGAAATAACATACCTTTATATTTGTTTCATATTAATTTACTGTTTACAGGCCTCAGGTTTCCCTCCCTTATTTGTAATAAATGTTTGTACAATACCAAACCCACCCACTATCCTGTTCTCACTGTTCTAGTCTACTATCATTTACTGGACACAGTATTAAGGTCCTAAGGGTCTTGTTGGATTCGGCCTATACTGCTTGATAGAAATACAACAGAAGTGATTGCGTCATTAATAGGCTGAACTGCCCATGGAGGACTTCTGGTGTCGTGTATTGTGGTTCGCACTATTGACCTGCCATTGAAACATCATTTTTTTGATGATGCGTAGATGGCAGAGCGGATAGTGTGATTCGCTTGCATGGCTAGGCGGGGTTGTCGCACGGAAGGTCCAGTGTTCAAATCCTGGGTAAGCCACTCATGTCTGTTGCTTTTCTGTTGTCTGGTGTTCTACTTCTTTATTTCCTGCGAGTGCCTGATAACATACCTTTATATTTGTTTCATATTAATTTACTGTTTACAGGCCTCAGGTTTCCCTCCCTTATTTGTAATAAATGTTTGTACAATACCAAACCTACCCACTATCCTGTTCTCACTGTTCTAGTCTACTATCATTTACTGGACACAGTATTAAGGTCCTAAGGGTCTTGTTGGATTCGGCCTATACTGCTTGATAGAAATACAACAGAAGTGATTGCGTCATTAATAGGCTGAACTGCCCATGGGGACTTCTGGTGTCGTGTATTGTGGTTCGCACTATTGACCTGCCATTGAAACATCATTTTTGATGATGCGTAGATGGCAGAGCGGATAGTGTGATTCGCTTGCATGGCTAGGCGGGGTTGTCGCACGGAAGGTCCAGTGTTCAAATCCTGGGTAAGCCACTCATGTCTGTTGTTTATCTGTTGTCTGGTGTTCTACTTCTTTATTTCCTGCGAGTGCCTGATAACATACCTTTATATTTGTTTCATATTAATTTACTGTTTACAGGCCTCAGGTTTCCCTCCCTTATTTGTAATAAATGTTTGTACAATACCAAACCTACCCACTATCCTGTTCTCACTGTTCTAGTCTACTATCATTTACTGGACACAGTATTAAGGTCCTAAGGGTCTTGTTGGATTCGGCCTATACTGCTTGATAGAAATACAACAGAAGTGATTGCGTCATTAATAGGCTGAACTGCCCATGGAGGACTTCTGGTGTCGTGTATTGTGGTTCGCACTATTGACCTGCCATTGAAACATCATTTTTTGATGATGCGTAGATGGCAGAGCGGATAGTGTGATTCGCTTGCATGGCTAGGCGGGGTTGTCGCACGGAAGGTCCAGTGTTCAAATCCTGGGTAAGCCACTCATGTCTGTTGTTTTTCTGTTGTCTGGTGTTCTACTTCTTTATTTCCTGCGAGTGCCTGATAACATACCTTTATATTTGTTTCATATTAATTTACTGTTTACAGGCCTCAGGTTTCCCTCCCTTATTTGTAATAAATGTTGGAACAGCAAAGTGCGTGGCGCACTAGAGGCGTGTCGGGCATAGAAAAAGACAACGGCTAGCCACCGTGGAAGAGATTGGGGCCTTACCACGTACATCCTACAGAATGTAATGAGATCACAACCAAAAGATAAGAACCGATATGTAGAGAACTCTCTGTCCCCTGGGGAAGAATCTACTGTTCAAAATAACAGGGAAGAGGCAACTCCTCTAATGAGTAAGAAATATATAATGACGAGTATTCCTCAAATTCTGTTGAAAGGGAGCATTCTGAGAAAGACCGCCTAATAACTAGTAGGAGGAGCCTAAAAATGGGAACATGGAACGTTAGAACTCTAAACGGAGAAGGAAAGCTTGACAATCTAATATTAGAGGCAACAGACATGAAACTCGATATACTGGGAGTTACAGAGGCAAGACTATTGGATACAGGCTACATAAAAAGAGACCAATACACGCTTATACACCCAGGAGGAGAAAAACATGAAAGAGGAGTAGGAATGTTGATAAAAAAGGAGTTAGAAAAATACGTATGCGGATACCGGACACACAACGACAGAATGATGTTTCTAAAGATGAGAGCAAAGCCGTTCGACATATCAATCTTACAAACTTATGCACCAACTAAAGATCATAGCGAGGAAGAAATAGAAGAATACTATGAAGAGCTACAACACACACTTAAACCAGTCAAATCTACAGATGTGTTGATAGTAATGGGTGAAATGAATGCAAAAGTAGGAAAAAGAAAATACAAGAAAATAGTAGGACAGTATGGATTAGGGACAAGAAATGATAGAGGAGACAGACTTATCCAGTTCTGTGAAGAAAACCAGCTGGTCATATGTAACACCATTTTTTGAACACCACCCAAGGAAATTATACACATGGAAAAGCCCAGGAGATGTAACAAGAAATCAAATTGACTATATCATGATAAAACATAGATTTAAGAACAGTGTCACAAGTGCAAAGACACATCCTGGCGCCGATATAAATTCAGATCCCAATCCGGTCGTCATCAAAGTAAATATCAAGCTGAAAAGAACAGGAAACAGAAGACAGGAGGAACCCCAGATAGAAATATCAGCACTGAAACAACCAGATATAAAACAAAAATATCTAATCGACGTCAAAAATAAATATCAACAGTTACTGACAGAAAGCATGGAGCAGTATAGAAGAGAAAACCCAGAAGAAAAAGTAACCACAAAATGGGAATGCTTAAAAACAAGCATACAATCAGCAAATGCAAATTTGCCTAAAAAGGAGCCTAAGAAAAATCAAATTTGGATAACAGATGACATCTTGAATAAAATGGCAGAAAGAAAGAAAGTAAAAAACACTCCAGAATATAAAACAATAGACGATGACATACGTACTATGTGTAGACAAGCAAAAGAACAGTGGATAGAAATAAAATGCAAGGAAATAGAAGACTTGGAAGCAAAGCACATGACAAGAGATATGCATGAAGAAATACAGAAATTATCAAATAGATCGCGGTTTGCCCAAGGGGGAGGCTGTCTCAAGAACACAAATGGTATAATCTTACTTGATGAGAAAGACATTTCAAACAGATGGGCAAAGTACGTAAAAGAACTATTCGAGGACAACAGAGGTAAAAAAAAACATCACCAGATTCTAATGAAGGCCCTAACATTCTCAGATCAGAATTAGAGAATGCAATACATATGTTACAAAAAGGAAAATCAGCAGGGATGGACAACATAAAAATTGAAATGATAGAAGCCCTGGAGAGCTTTGGTATAGATACAATCACAGATCTATGCAACGATATATACAATACATGATATATACCACATGACATGAAGACATCAGTCTTTATAACATTGCCCAAAAAACCTAACGCAACAGAATGTTCAGACTTCAGAACAATCAGCATGATGAGTCATGCAATTAAGATACTGCTCAAAATCATACAGGAAAGAATAAAAAGTAAGGTAGACAACGAAATCCAAGAAGAACAGTTTGGTTTTAGACGGAACAGTGGAACAAGAGAGGCAATATTTTGCCTAAGAATATTAGCAGAAAAATATACAGAGGTCCAAAAAAGCATGTACATGTGCTTCATTGACTATAAGAAGGCTTTTTACAGAGTCCATCAAGAGAAAATAATTGAATGCCTCGAAGACATAGGTATTGATGGAAAAGATATAAGAATACTCAGTAACCTTTATTGGGAGCAACCTGCCACAGTAAGATCTGGAAGGAATTATTCACCATACATAGACATAAAAAGAGGTGTCAGACAAGGTTGTGTGCTGTCCCCCTGATCTATACACCGAACAAATTTTCAAACAGATACAAGAAATACCAGGACTGAACATCAATGGAAGGTCAATAAACAACCTTAGATATGCAGATGATACCGTGTTGTTAGCTGAAAGCGAACAGGAGTTACAAGAACTAATGAAGCAAGTGAACAGTATAAGTCATGAATATGGACTCGACATTAATATTGAGAAAACAAAAACTATGATAATTAGCAAAACAGACGATAATCCCACATTAAAGATAAGCATAAATGGGAAAATCCTGGAACAAGTCAAGAGCTACTTATATCTTGGTCACATAATAACAGAAGATGGCAGATGTGAAACAGAAATCAAGGAGAGAATAGGAATGGCCAAAGCTACATTCAACAACATGAAACATATACTGACATCTAAACAGTTTTCTCACGGATTAAAACTGAGGATCATAAAGTGTTATTCTGCATTACTGTATGGTGTAGAAACATGGACGATGAATAAGCAATTGGAAGAAAGAATTGAGGCTCTTGAAATGTGGATATATAGAAGAATGGGGCGTATCTCATGGAAAGAGAAGGAAACAAATAAGGAGGTCCTAGAAAATCTAGGTATGAAAAGAGAACTAATGAGGGAGATCAAAGTTCGGCAGTTAAAATACTTTGGCCACGTAAAAAGGCATAACACCTTGCAGAAGACCATAATAGAAGGGAGAGGTGAAGGCAAACGTGCAAGGGGAAGACAGCGCTATAAGTGGGAAGATACATCAAGAGATGGACAGGAGGGAGTCTATCAGAGTGCACCACCAAGACAAGAGACAGAAGACGTTGGAGATCCATTACAGCCAACCTTCGTTGTGGAGATGGCAGCTGATGATGATGATGAAATCTAGCCAGTACTGCTTATTATGGCTTCAAACACATTTTTTTTTTTTTTACTGGGCTGTTAGTTTATTGAACATATGAAGGGGCTAAGGATTTTATCATGAGAAGATACAGGAGCGAGTGGGGAGCAGAGCATCGAGACCACCAAACAATAAATAATGAACATTACTAGCTCAGCAGAAGTGAACAAATGGTGATCTTCAGTCTTCGCACGGACCACAACAGATTAGGATATCATCTATTCAATAAGCTAAAGATAGAAACTACTGCTGAGTGTAACTGTTGCACCGATAAAATGCCTACTGAACATCTGCTTCAAAGGTGCCCAACATATGAGGAACAGAGAAAGCGGAGATGCCCATCACTAGTACCATTGCTGGAAACAATCTACGGCGATACAAACAGCATCAAGCTGACTACTGTTTTCTTTAAATATATCTTCTATGGACAACTGGCAGATGGCATAAACAAAAAGTTGAGCGACCGCAATTGAGGTTCAAAGATGTGTTCAGAAGTGATACGAGGGCATTGAACAATAAATCCAGCAACCTTGAAGGATATGAAGCCGCTGATCGCACCAAGTGCTGGTGCTCTCTCTACGGCGCCTGCTCAGATTGGGCGAAAAAAAGCTTTCACAGCAAGCAGAAGAGAGGAAAAATACGCGGAAAGGAACATCAGGAAAAAAAAAAAGCAGCTGAGGTCTATCACCTCAGGGGCGCTTTTCCATAGTCAGTTATGACTGAAAGGGGGGAGGGGGCTATTATCTGAAAGTGAACGAAGAAGAAGAAGAAGTTGGTTTTTTCTGGATCGTAGATCCCTCTTGTTTATAATTTCAGGCTAGTTTATTTTCATGGTCGGCGTCTGTGGCCTAATGGATATGAACGCAGTTTCATAATCCAGATATACCAGGTTCGAAACCTGCTGCAGGCGGTTTGGTGGCAGATCGCTTTGTGTGGATTTTTAACAATGGTATAAGCGCCGTACCGTTCAGAAAGCAATGGCAAACTACTGAACGTAAAAATTGCCTAGAAAAATCACAAACAGCCAATAAAAGCTGGGGTTGATTGCCACGTCCTGTAAAGGATAAGCAACTAACTTTTATTTTCATGAATTTATCAATGCGAATAAGAAAGAGAGGTCTTCGGTGTTACATTTATTCAGTTATGTCATATTGTACCAAACCATGGACAGTCAGTAAAGAAGCAAGAAGATCAACAGATGCCACGGAAAAATGATTGCTAAGAATACCATGGACAGCTGAAAAGAGTAAAGAGGATGCCCTGAAAGAGGCCAGGGCGAAAATGACGCGTATTACACATTTCTCAAGAAAGGGCACCACGTTCTTATTGACATATTATGAGAAGCATAAGGATGATATATCTTGTGACAACTGGCTAGATCAACTGACAAAGAGAGAGAGAGAGGGGGGGGGGGGGGGGCGACAAATTAGGAAGATACAGTCCAGATTTACATCGTGTCATTAAAATAATCAAAAGAATCGCTAAACAGCAGCGAGGATTGGAAGCTATGGAGAAACTTAATCACCGACGCCTGTGGGAATGGCACTCAACGATCTTAATAGACAAGATCGAAATTGTTCTAATCTTCGCAGCAAGCCAGTAAGGAAGATCTTAAACAAATTACCTTCAGTCAGCAACTTTAGCCATCAAAGGCTCGCTCTCGACATTCCCAAAGTCGACAACTTTTCTTATTATAATACATCTTTCGTTAAGCGTTATCTTTACAGGAACAAGTCACAAACACCTGGTCCCGCCAGTACCAAGTCAATATCTCGCCATGAAACCTCTACTATTTGATATTACTTATTCGCGCGCGCGTTTATTAAATTTGCTTGCATTAAGTAAACCAAGCTTCTAAGTGCCCCCGTTGAAACGGTGCCTGGATGCACGAGAATTAGACAAACATAAGTGGACGTTAGCACAACATAAAACAATCCAGATTCCCAAACTATCAAGAGCTCAATTGCGCGACGTTTGGCGTTTATGCAAACTTGGAATTTCGTTCCCATTCGCGCTAGGCTTAGCTCGTTGAGTCTTTGTACACAGAAGTGATGGTAAATCCGAACTGCACCAAAAACTGGACGTGTTTAAATACTCTAAAAATGCAACATGGCTGTATAGATGTTCAGTTGAGACGAGGCAGCGGAGCCTCGTGATAAACTCTGCGACGTAAGATAATTTGTTCCACAATGAGCTAGCTAAGGTAATGTAATCTATTTCGCCATAATAATAATAATGAGCCCCAAGTATTTACCAGGGGTCTCTGATGAACAAAACAGAAAGAACAGCATAACTATTTCCATATGCGTGTCGTACAAGGCGACTAACATGAACCTGGCAACCTCATCGTGTAACAAATTGCTACATAAACCATCGGTGTAAGATGTACTCGTATTAATGTTTGCTTCAGGATTCGGGGGGGGGGGGGGGGGGGGGCTACAGTGGGAATGCAAGGGCATCTCACACCTAATAGATGACTGGTGAGGGGAGCTGGGAATTGGCTTTGTGTAGGACGTCGATTCATTGGGTCAGCCCAGATGTCACGGATCTGCTTTGCAGTAGTGGTCCAACAATGGCCAAAACTCAAGAGTATCAAAACTGGGTCGTCAAAGGTGTTTACCTTCGCACAAGATTACTCTTGGCAGAGATGTAGATAGAAGTGTAATGACGCTTCTGTCCAAAGGGAGCGTTCACAAGATAATTCAGAAGTCAAGAACCATGCGACATAGCGCTGACCAATGGTTAACTTATATCTGTCCGTCGCCTTTTGTCAAGGATTTAAGCAATGGTTTTCAGCCAGTTTAAGCCCCCAGCTGAGTTAATTCAGCGAATTCACTCTTATAATGGTATAACTCTGTTTAGAGGTAAATATATGTCTAGGTATATATATATATATATATATATATATATATATATATATATATATATATATATATATATATATATATATATATATATATATATAATATTCTGGCTCATACGTTTGCTATCATACATATAAAAAAACTGAAGCGACTATGACTGTTTAGTTTTAAAACAACATGTAACAATTTTAATAATGAATTAGTCTTTAACAGTTAAAATAAATATTGAAAGATTGGTGAAATTTTGCTGTAAATACAAGTTTTTGTCACTGAGACGTAGGTGAGGATTTATCAAAGTCTGTTGCTTTCGCATATTTTACACGAAAACTTAACTCTAGGTGAGTCCTGTCTGTAGTGGATTTTGATGGTATTGTATGGTTGATGTTACCTAGTGTGATGTATGAGGTCAGCTGTGAAGGCTCCTGAGATAAATGTAGATGTGAATTACAGAAGGCCCTTCTTACTACCACTTACGACCTCACACATATCTTTTTTACTAATGAATGTGGCTACGTTAAAAATCTAGGGTACTGATATGTAATGTGTTGTGGTAGATTACACACATACACACACACAGATATTTAAGAAGACTAATAATATTAATAAAATTTATAACACACTGAACTAACTCAGGCTGTTTTAGTTTTTAAAGGTTAAATCTTTTGATAAATTTATTTTGTTCTGAACCAAATGTTTAGTTGGTCAGAACATAAGAAATATTATGGAGTCATAAATGGAATGTAAAATCATATGACATAATAAAATGGAAAATGTGTACTTAATTATTTCAAATGACTGGTTAATAATAATTATATTAAGATAGTCACAGGAGAACTTATTACTAGATATGCTGTTGGGATGGTGTCATCACTCCCAGTCTATGACTGCCAAACATTGTCCGTTGACTTAAGGGATAAATATATATAGTTTAATTTCCCCAATGTCATGGCTTTATTTGATGGTAAATTAGAGATAATTTAGTGAAAAATTTTGTTGGTGAAAGTCCAGCAGGCCAGATATGACTTATCTGCCTGCATCGATCCTGTACAGAAGTCTGGTGGCCCCACCTCTCCGTGCTGGGGGCAATATATGGCTGCTCTGACACAATGACAGACTGCTCTGGTCCACACTTGTATATATTACTACAGCATTTGACACCGCTTTGGTGCCAAATAGAAACTCACAGTTCTGAAACAAAAGTATTGGGTCATGTGTCAGAACTCTATCTCCTGAACCACTTCTGCACACAACACTACACACAACAACACCACATAGACGGGTCAGATCTCTTTGACCACACAGCACATCTTACCAAGTTGGTTTCACATAGTACCAGTTCCCCAAGACTACATTACATCTGAGATATGTTCAATAGCTTCCTGCTATTAAATAAGATAGGTGATATGTTCCACTGATCTCAACACTAGATCCTTTTTCGTAGTTTTATTTAGGCGTGCCTATATATTTTCTTTGTATGTATGTCTCTAGACCCTGATCTAGGGCTGGGGATCTAGAGCGAACACTTACTTGTCGTAATCATTTTTATGATATGGCAGTATCAATCACTCGAATTAATAAAATATACAGAATAAATATTGTTCATTCTTACCAGAATTCAGAATTGAGAACACAGTTACATTTGCTAGCAAAACTCAGCTGAGCTGCTGGCCGTATGATGGCGTCCCACTATATAGTTATTCTTATGGAATCAACACCACTTTGGATTCAAACTGCGTCTCTGAACAGACTTATGTCAAATGGCAAACTTTCACCTCTCTATCACGCTACTATAAAATGCGTTGACCAATCGCCGACTTCCCCCCTAACTTTCAAATTAACAACCAAAAGTCACTTCAGTCAAATCTCAGTCAAGTATGTATTACGGTCTGTTAGTCCGTCTGTCTCTACTTGTTTTTTCATAAAAACACACTTGGTTTTACATGCATTTCCTACACGAATCTGCTGCCTAAGTTATTTTTAGCTACAATGCTCCACCACATTCCCTCTCTTTAATTACAGCTCGATTTTTACGTTTGCAGACTCAAGGCCAAGATTTTGGTAACTTTTAGTGATATGGGTTAACAGTGCAGTCGCTTGCCTGATATGAACAATACAGTCTTTTGTCAATATCTTCCTTATTATCTATCCGTCTGTATAATTGAAAGCATATTATTTCTCTGCTCAAGATGGGCTATCAAACTAGCTAGGTTTTATGTTCATAACTCTATTATTAAGAAAAAACATATTTTTCTCAAGTTTAAATTTTGAAATTTGTTCGAGAACCTTCCCTCATGTGTTTTGCCGCGGCATTCAAATAAAGACCAAGTATCGAAAAACCGTCCAAGAAATGACTGTCTCGATCAAGAGCTAATGTCCTTTTCTTGTCCATTTCCTTACTTTATGTCAACTCGGGACGTGACTTTTTTCCTTTCACCCCCCACTTGCGTCTTTTTGCCGTTCGAACTTCAAACACGTGTTCAGTCATATTTTTCCTTTTTTGTGTCCTCCGTTCTCTCCCGTCTACAAAGGGTAAATGTTTCGTCTGCACTTCTAACTCGTTAGTTTTAAATGGCGGTGGGAAGGGCTGGTATGGGCGAGCATGTCTCCTAGTATCTTACGCATTATTTTTAACCCTACATTTCATCGTTAATTTTGGAGATATTTTAACGTTGTATCATGGTGACATCATCACACTGTCGCCGTGGTTTCCGTCACTTATTTTTGGTGATGAGTGTGCTTCTCCACATACTAGCGGCGTCGTAACGTTAGTACTTCAAACCGTCTGATGCTTGTAACCACGTACTTTTAGAAAAAATAGAAAGACAAATGCCTCTGCTAAGTACACTGAGTTGGAAGCTTAACAGGTGCATCATCTCGCTGTGCACACACCAATGTTAATCTCTCAGAAGAATTACATTCTTGAGTACACAACGTAACTCAAGAAAGATTATTAAAATTCACCAATATTCCTCTGGGTATTAACTGGGAAAAAGTGTCTGGACAGCGCGAATAATGATTTTTGCCTGAATTAACATTAACAAGTTACATATATTCCACAAAATGATATGCTACACTTGAGGCACATGTGATGTAATCATCACTCATCACTGCTCCAGTCGGAGTCTGGGGTCCCCTCTGCTGTCGGGTTTTCCGCACGACTAGCCAGAATCAATCACTAGCGCTTCTGTAGTGGTTTATGAATATACTATTTTCGTATGTTGAGGTTGCCAGCCTCATATATAACCACTTAGCAAGAAAACATGTTAATTCACATTTGTTAAAGAAATTTTCAAACTTACCCCAAATTGGGTTATACACAATCTCCTCGCACAGTTTTCGGATGGACATGAGCAATTTAGGTTATATGCTCTCGAATCACTTGGTCTGGGAAAGTATAGTAATTCCTTCTTATGACGGGTGTTCTGTGATACACTTGGCCTGGGAAACTAGTAATTCCTCTTCGACGGGTGTTCTGCGATACACTTGGTCTGGGAAACTGTAATAATTCCTCTTTGACGGGTGATCCAATTCCTTTAGGTGTCCAGACTCTGTATTTAAAGTCCTGGTCCCTTAAGTTTACAGTCTTGTATTTATAAAGGCGGGCTTATTTTTTTAGGTTTTAAGTTTCCCAAATTCTTCGATCTGTCACTTATAAATATGGAATTCTAAGTCCGATCCTTCTCTTTCTGGCTTTTTGGGAGTTGCTCGTTTGAAGTTGCGAAGCTGTCTGTTCTATGTCTTTTAGTTCGCTAGATTTAATTTTCAGTTTCCAGTTCAAATCCCAGATTGTACTTCCCGGCAAACTTGCCAATGAGATCCATTTTATATTCCGCCTCTCACTTCAATCCAATCGTAAGCTCTTTTCGCACTACGTGGGTTGGGGTGTTTAAATTCATAAGTTTCCCCGCGTGTTTAAAATATTAAATTTATTATTCGCACACGTGACCTCTTTATAATAAGACGTAATATTTCCGGTGACATCTTGTGCACTGTCACAAACAAATGTGTGAACTGATTACCTCAGTGCCTTCCGTCAAGATCGTTTATCCAGACAAATGATCTGTGATAATGATACAGACAGGGTCCAGCGGATGCGATAATCTAGTTATCACCCATCCTTCAGACGGCTTTCTTTGCGGGTTCGTGCGCTATGTCGTCTTGGGTAAACACTGTCATCAGCTTTTCACCTGAGGTCAAATGTTGGACCGACACGTTTCAAAGGGTGGTCAGACCGAGAGAATACGATAAACATATTACCGGTGTCCGGTGATAATGACCGGGTATTGTTATGATAATACCACAGTTCACCTGGCGGAACGTAAATAAGTCTGAGGAGTGGTAAAGCAAAAATGTAAGAGAAAAAGATAGTCCCATAGCAGATACTTCCGTAGGGGAGTGGAGTGATAGAAACTTCGCCCTACTAGATTCAGCATTGAGCAAAATAATGAATGGAAGGGCAACAAATTGCCAAATAATAAGCGATCGGAGAGAAAAATGAAGAAGAAAAGGGATACTGCTGTAGTGGCTGAAGGTGTGAGAGAGACACCAAAAGAACACGTACAGACGTTTTGTCACACCAGAAATAGATTAAATAAGTTACAGCATTTTAGCCCTGCATATTTGGGTGGTGGGCAATGCGTAGTATGCTACCCCCACCATTTCCAGTTTGAAACCAGATGTGGGGACCATTTAAATGTATGCCAAGGCAGGAAAGAATATTCGGAAATGAAACTGGAACTCATAACTCAACAGGTTTCGAAATGGCAGAAAACAACAAAAGCCCAGATATACAGTGTAGCATATGCCATAGATTCTTCACCTCGGCATTGGTGGTGAAAGAGCGACATGCCCAACAGTGCTAATTAACCAACAACAACAGACATTTTCTTACAAACTCCTTGTTCTAACTCCATCTTCTTTTCCCCTGTATTTTCCTGACTTTATGTGCATTTGACAGAAGTCCACAGAAAAAAAAAAATAGCTAAACATCACTGTTGACCGTAAGTTGTGATGAGACATTATCGCCTATGCTACTGAACATGGTGCATGCACTTAAAAGGTAAAGGTAGCCAGCCACATAGCAGATACTGCCGTAAGGGAAGTGAAGTGTTCGAGACTTCATTATACCAGGTTGTTGCGTGCATATTTTGACGCACATATTACAAAAATCGATATGGCTATTTAATATGGGAAAAATATAGACATTCATTCATTTGTGTATGAAAATGCTGTCTATGGTAAAAGCGAGAGAATCCATGTTTGATTCACACTTTTGATTATAGGAGTAATCGTTCTTGATATTGATCCGGCGCATGGATTTTGCTCTCATGCCTGTACCTATTTCTTAGGGCCAGAAAATAGATTAATTTGCTTATTATGTTTATGGCCTGAATTCATATGTATTACATATTATTAGTACAAGTAGAATCAGTCCTATATTGTATATTTTTGATGGGTAGGCAGGACTAGATTCTTGTTATTCCGCTCTAGCGGAAGTAGGAGTTGTCTTGACGAGTTGTGATGAGTTCCGATGTACCGTGACAATGGCGGGTACGCATTTTTCCAGGGCTGGTATATTCTTCAGTAAAAATGATTTACGAAGTGGTTTTTCTTCTATAGGAGATTGTGTCTTTACTAGAGTTGTGTTAGAGACTCTCCTAATGTACGGTACCATGTATGATTCGGACTCCAGGTAATTCCAGTCCCTGTTATTGATGATCTCAGGTCGGTTAGACCTAGCTGGAATTTTGTGCTTCGCAACGCTAGGGTCAAGTTTGTATCGACGGAGATGACGGGCTCCATACTATAATTATGTCTACGTGAGGTAACTGGATTACTGTAGATCTGTATGGAGGAACTTTATGAAATTATGCATATGTATTGCAAATTAACTTTGGCTTATAAATATATCCTCCTGTGAGCGAGTGAGCGACAACTCAGGAAGGCGGCCATGTTAAATTCCTGTCATCATACTTTAGTATCACTGTCCAAAGAACGGGGCATGTATCTTATTACTCGGACAGTGACAAGGAGATCTCAATCTTGATAGAAACCCCCTTTTCGTGGTTTCATAATATACTACAAACTATGGACGTCAAGCAACTTTAGTTATTTACCGATCCGCCTTCACTGACGCGTTTAGTCAGATAGGGGATGCGGCCATAATGTATCATGACATTGAACTTTTGATGTACTACCCATTATTTATGAATGTGTCATGACTTCAGATCTGCTATGTATGCCTACAAATTGATGTGTCAACATACCCATGATGTACTCGTATGTCCCAGTGTGTACGTCTGAATAAATTGAGTAAACAAAGATCCCAACAGTCTGCATTGGTGCCTTGTAGACACATGTGTATGAGTGATTAGTTTGGTCAGCACACGAACAGTACACCATTCGCGTTAATCACAGTCTACACTTCTACTCCATACATACACCATCCTGCGTCGGTTGAAGTGACCAAGTTTAGGGCCTGCTTCCCCTGGAGCCTTAGAGGGAAACTACTGTTGACAGCCACCTTTGCCTTCCCTAACTCAGGACTAGGGTGAGTTACCCATTTATAGCTGGGTAGACTGGAGCATGCCTGATCTCAACAACACACCACACTTCTTTACAGTCTGACATTTTACAGTGTGTGTGTTGGGACAAGAAACTTTACAGTGGAAAGCAAAGTTTACAGTGGTGAGCCAGATCCCTGGGTCCAGCCTACGCAGTCTTGTGTTGAGAATCACATTTTACAGTTGAAAGAACATTTGTTTGATCACATCAACACCAGTAGGACAGTTATACAATCAATGTCAGCTTGACCTGTTCTGACAAGTGTAGTAATATCTGGGTCAGCATTTGTTGACATTTGGTACAGTCAGTGTTCTAAACCAGTGATTGTTTATCCTGCTGTAATACAAGAGCATTGTTGAACATAAAGTGCAAATTTCATCGGTGGATCTTCTAATGTGCTCAAAAAAATTGGACAGTGTAATAGTTAGAATGCAAATCTATTACTCAATAAAGTGGTAGTCTAATTGATTAAAACTGAGCATACAGTACTATACATTGCAACTTCAACACATTGCATGATATGATACACACATTGATGATTTATATATATTTATGTTTATATATTATCTGTTTATATATGTGATTGTTATGTCTTTGCGGGCCTGGATGGGAGGTGACTAGAACAGGAAATACCGAGTGATATTGGTCTTGTTCTGGCGTTCTATAGTGAGCAATTTCTTAATTGAAATTTGCATGCAACATAGTTTGCAAATATTTGGTTAGTTGTGACGACTGTTTCATATTTGTATTTGTAACATTTTTTCTGTTCTTTATTTTTGTTTAATTTGTTTGTATAATTGTAGGTCTCATCTTTCCTTTCATTTCAGTTTTTTACACCCTTATGTTTATACACTGTGGCGTTATTTGTCTTGTTATCTTATTGCAGTTATCATCACAGTTTCTGTGATCATTTTTTTCATTTCTCCTATTTAATTTAATTTGATCTCTGCAAATGTGTTCATATTGTCTTTTCTTGTTTGTCCTTTGTAATGTCTTTAGTTGACATATGACATAGGAGTTATAGTGGTATACACTGATAGTATAGTACAGATCAGTACTTTATGATTAATTTCCACAGGTACTCAACCGATCATTGATTATATTAAGGTATACAAGACCTTTGTAAGGCTTGTCTCCCACAGTATTTGAGATACAGTTATTGTTGTCCACAGGTACTCAAGTTATCATTGGTTATTATAAACCATACAAGTTTTTCACTAAGATTAAGTCTATGGTATAGACTTGTCTCCCATTAAAGTGAAATAAGGTAATTTATTTACTTTTTCAGGTTTCTGATTTAAGAAGACAAGATGTCTACATTAGATTATTTTATTGCACAAGAAAAATCCCTTGATAAGACTGGGAAAGACTTAGAACAATGGGCTGTTGCTCAATATGACAAAGCATTAGCTGCAGAAGAGAGAAAAGCTGCTGCTGAAGAGAGAAAAACTCTGGCTGAAGAGAAAAGATTAGAAAGAGAAGCTGCTGCTGAAGAGAGAAAAGCTCTGGCTGAAGAAAAAAGATTAGAAAAAGAAGCTGATATTGCTGCTGAACTAAAGAAATTGCAGATGCAAGTGGAGGAAAGGAGATTTGATGCAGAACAGAAAAAATTAGAAGTTGCAGCAGAACAGAAAAAATTAGAAGTTGCAGCTGAACAGAAAAAATTAGAAGTTCCAGCTGAACAGAAAAAATTAGAAGCTGCTGCAGAACAGAAAAGATTAGATAGAGAGGCTGAAGAGAGAAAAGCAATAAAAGAACATGAGTTTGAATTAGAGAAATTGAAATTGACAAGTATGAGTAATGTTAATCAGGCATCTGGTGGTAATGGTAAACCCTTTGTGTACAAGGTCAAGGTACCAGCGTTTAACCCTACCAGTGATGACATAACATTTTGGCTTTCTAGATTTGAACGGGCTTGTCGATCTCATAATGTTGACAAATCACAGTATGAGAATCAGTTGTCTGAAAATCTAAAAGGGGAGTCTCTGAGTAAGTTATATTTTGTTGAAGAGGCCGACAAAGATAATTATGATGCTGTTAGGGCAGCTTTGATAAAGAGATATCAGCTGTCTGAAGAAGGTTATCGTCTTTTGTTTAAAACAATGAGACCTGAGGTAGGTGTAGAATTCTCAGATTTCATCTCAAAAGCACGAATTACACTTTCACGATGGATTGAATTATCCAAAACAGAAAAAAACATTTGATGGTCTTACGGATTTATTGCTAAGAGACAAGGTCATGTCTTCTGTAAATAAATCATTCCTAGAGTTCTTACATGAGCGTAAACCTGGTACAATAAAGCAAATGGGAGAATATTGTGACCAGTATGCCACGGCACACCCTGACATGATTCTTAGTAACTCTAACATTAAAGAAAGTATGCCAGTTGCTTCGGCAACAGAATATAATCAGAATTACTCACACAAATTCCAAGGAGCTAAAAATAAATTTGATAAAAAGGTTAATTGGAATAAGTATCAAAACCAAGATAACCACTCAAATCAGAGTTCTTCTTTGAAGAACTGGAATCGGGCTGATAGTCCTCGACACGCGAGGGGTACCCATAATTTTAGACATTCTCGAAAGGGGAGTAGCTATAGGAACTACCCAAGTTCTTCATGGAGAGAAAAGAACCAATATTACAGGGATACTCAGTATAATGAGCGTGATGATTATGATCATGAATATTATGATTCAAACCCAAATAGGGGTTATAACAGAGGAAATAATAATTATAGAGACAATCATAACCGAGGTAGATCACAACACAAAAGACATGGTAAATCGTATTACCAGGCTAACTCTGCACAACAGGAGTTCCACGACACCGATAATCAGAATAATGATAAAAAAGACTCCAATAGTGTAGCAAATTCCGCTTTCGATTTTGCTAGAGCATCTCAGTGTTCGCAATGCAAAACATTATTCGATCCAACCACAGTTTCTACTTTAAGCTGCGGTCACCCGCTTCCCGCGCTCCATGCGTCAATCGCGCATAATGGAAGGGGTGCTCTTGTCTTTAATAGGGGCCTAATAGATGGTACTCCGGTATCAATTCTTTTCGACTCGGGGTGCACTACCATCGGAGTGAGGCAATCACTCGTAAATCCTTCTCGAGCTACAGGCAATATAGTCAAATGTGTAACATTTGGTGGCACATTGGAGAAGTACTCCACTGCCATTATCAATATTGCTACGCCTTTCTTTACAGGAGAGGTGCAAGCATGTCTCTTGCCGAATCCGATCGCTGATCTTATCATCGGTCGCATTCATGGAGTGAAAGAATGCACTCCACAACAAATTTCTAATTGGGAAAATGTTAATATGCAATCTGCTAATGCAGTAATCACTAGGGCTCAAGCTCTTAATATGCCACAATCTTCTCATTCTGAAGATAATGATGCGCAGATCCAAGATGATCCCTTGGAGATTTCCCATGATTCCTTTATCAAACAGCAAGAAGATGATCCTACTCTAAAGAAATTCTTTACTCTGGCAACAAAAGGTGATCCGAATAAGGATACAAATCGTAAATCTTGGATTACGATGAGGAATGGCGTACTTGTACGTATGGTACAAGACTCCGCTAAGTCCATTCATTCTCAAATCCTTGTGCCTAAAAATATGAGAGTTAAAATCTTACAGCACGCTCATGATTCGCAGTGTGCTGGACATATGGGTTTTTCCCGTACTAAAGCTAGAGTTCTTCAATCTTTCTTTTGGCCTGCTGTGAATAAGGACATACGAATCTATTGTCGATCTTGTAAAGTATGTCAAGAGATTAAATCCAGAGGTCCACGCTATGATGCACCTATTCAGGCTGCAGACATTCCCATTCGGCCATTTCAAAAAATGGCGATAGACATCATTGGTCCATTTAAGATAAAGTCTGCTAGAGGACACCAATTTATTTTGACGTGTGTTGATATGTGCACACGTTGGCCGGAGGCTGTTCCTCTAAAGAGCATAACTACTGCTGATGTCGCAGATGCTCTTTGGTTAATATTTTCTCGTCTGGGGTTTCCAGCAGAAATATTATCCGACCATGGTACCCAACTCATATCGGATACCATGTCTCAAGTAATGTCGACTCTTAAGATAGAGAGATCGCTGAGTAGTATTTATCATCCTATGTCCAGTGGGATGGTGGAACGTTTGAATAGAACTCTGAAAAACCTACTAGGTAAGATAACAGAAGATCATCCTCAGGATTGGGATAGGGTTTTACCCGCGGCTCTCTTTGCATATAGAGAGGTCGCCAACGAACATACAGGATTTTCTCCCTTTGAACTTGTCTTTGGTGCGAAACCGCGAGGTCCTATGTCCTTACTTCATGATCTTATAACTGCTGATAATATTGTCGATGACACAAAATCCTCTTATGAATATGTCATCGCACTTAGACACAAGATTATTGAAGCATGCAAAGTGGCAACTGCTTCTTCTGAATTTGCGAAACAGAAGGCAAGGGAATTTGCCAATAAAAAGAGATGCTTGCGACAACTTTGTCCAGGTGACAAAGCATTTGTCTTGCTACCTTGTAGGGAAAATAGACTTCTTATTTCTTGGAAAGGTCCGTACGATATAATATCAAAAGTTTCCGATGTTGACTATATCGTCGATATTGACGGGAAGCGTAAAACCTTCCACATCAACATGCTCACGGAATTCCATGAACGTCCTGATTATTTACAACCTGTTTTCCAGGCAACGGACGATTTTCCAGTCCAACATGGACAGTACTCATCTCTGTCAGTAATACAGGATGAGGAAACGAGTTTCTCGGATGTAAATTTACCTTTTCCAATGATTCCTCTTCACTCTAATGAATCATGGAAAGATGTTGCAATTTCTCCAGAATTATCTCCAGGAGAGCAGAAACAAGTTTCTACTATGTTAGAACAATTTCAGGATGTCCTTACTGACATTCCTGGTCAAACTGATGTCATTCAACATGACATTATTCTTACTGACCATAGTCCTATAAGAGTCAGACCGTATCCTATCCCGATACATTTTCAAGCACAGGTAGAGAAAGAGTTAGATGAGATGATAGAGTTAAAAATTATTGAACCATCCACATCAGCATATTCTTCGCCGATGGTTATTGTACGAAAAAAAGACAATAACATACGTCTTTGCGTGGATTATCGCAAATTGAATCAAGTGACTAAATTTGATGCTGAACCTATGCCTTTACTAGAAGAGCTACTTACGAGACTATCGAATTCTCATTTCTTTACTAAACTCGATTTGTCTAAGGGATATTGGCAAGTTCCACTATCCGAACACGCCAAACCGTTTACTGCTTTTTCGACGCCTAGGGGTCTATTCCAATGGAATTTCATGCCTTTCGGTCTTATGAATGCCCCTGCAACATTTGTACGCATGAT
Organism: Oreohelix idahoensis; assembly: GCA_024509875.1. Taxonomy (NCBI): domain Eukaryota; kingdom Metazoa; phylum Mollusca; class Gastropoda; order Stylommatophora; family Oreohelicidae; genus Oreohelix; species Oreohelix idahoensis. The sequence continues at coordinate 1,313,406 of JAMPIV010001256.1, read as the reverse complement.
GCGTCGAATCCTATCTCATCGCTCAGATGTCATTGCGTATCTTGATGACATCTGTCTTTTCAGTGATACTTGGAACGATCACTATAATGGGATAAATGAACTATTGTCTATCTTACGCGAGCATAACCTGACAGCGAAACCATCGAAAGCATGTATTGGTTTTAGCGAAATATCTTTCTTAGGACACCGTGTTGGTCATGGGTTCCTAAAAACAGAAGACCATAATACAAGTAAGATACTTAACATTTCTATTCCTAAGACTAAAAAGCAAGTGCGAAGTCTCTTAGGTCTAATACAATTTTATGGACGATTCATTCCGAATCTGTCCTCCATTATGTCACCTCTTTCTTCCTTACTAAAGAAAGGGTCTCCTAATGTAGTCCATTGGACTCAAGAATGTCAATCCTCTTTGGATAAGGTTAAAACTATGTTTTCTACTTCACCTATCCTAGTATTGCCTTCTAAGGATAAGACATTTATTCTTCGTAGTGACGCTTCATCCACCGGGATTGGAGCAGCACTAATGCAAGAGTACTCTGGAACTCTGCATCCTGTGATGTATATTTCTCAGAAAGTAAATGCCGCAGAGAAGAATTACTCGGTCCTAGACCGTGAATTATTGGCTATGGTTTGGTCAATCCTTAAACTGCAAAAATTTCTTCTGGGCGCGCATTTCATTGTGGAAACTGACCAGAAAGCTCTTACGGCTATTCAGAGTAAAAATCTGAAGAGCGCGAGATCAACGCGATACACGATTGCTCTACAGCCATTTCATTTTTCGGTGCGAGCTATCCGTGGGTCAGAAAATGTGATGGCAGATATTTTGTCTAGATGCCCACATGATTCATAACTGTTATACAACTTTGATACAGTTGTTTCTATGTTGAAATGTGTACACATATGTAATATATCATATATTGATTGTAACACTACTTAGCGGTTCATTGATATTTATTCATTGCTGATCTTTCAATGTTTTTCGTCTTTGCTGATCATGATGTTAAGATATCTTAGATGAAATTTATGTATAAACTAATGTGGAAATTGTATCATTGCTAATATTGTAGTATGCGTTGGTGACACCTCTCTGGAAATATTAATACTTAGAGAAGTACCTTCTCTAAGGTCAAAAAACTTATGCTTATCATCTGCGCATTGTTATTGGTGCGTTGTGAGCCTATTGTATGTTGCTCCTAGATGTATTTCAAAAAAAAAAAAAAGTACCATTTTTTTTTCCCGAGGGGTGTGGTAATCTGTTGCGTGCATATTTTGACGCACATATTACAAAAATCGATATGGCTATTTAATATGGGAAAAATATAGACATTCATTCATTTGTGTATGAAAATGCTGTCTATGGTAAAAGCGAGAGAATCCATGTTTGATTTACACTTTTGATTATAGGAGTAATCGTTCTTGATATTGATCCGGCGCATGGATTTTGCTCTCATGCCTGTACCTATTTCTTAGGGCCAGAAAATAGATTAATTTGCTTATTATGTTTATGGCCTGAATTCATATGTATTACATATTATTAGTACAAGTAGAATCAGTCCTATATTGTATATTTTTGATGGGTAGGCAGGACTAGATTCTAGTTATTCCGCTCTAGCGGAAGTAGGAGTTGTCTTGACGAGTTGTGATGAGTTCCGATGTACCGTGACAATGGCGGGTACGCATTTTTCCAGGGCTGGTATATTCTTCAGTAAAAATGATTTACGAAGTGGTTTTTCTTCTATAGGAGATTGTGTCTTTACTAGAGTTGTGTTAGAGACTCTCCTAATGTACGGTACCATGTATGATTCGGACTCCAAGTAATTCCAGTCCCTGTTATTGATGATCTCAGGTCGGTTAGACCTAGCTGGAATTTTGTGCTTCGCAACGCTAGGGTCAAGTTTGTATCGACGGAGATGACGGGCTCCATACTATAATTATGTCTACGTGAGGTAACTGGATTACTGTAGATCTGTATGGAGGAACTTTATGAAATTATGCATATGTATTGCAAATTAACTTTGGCTTATAAATATATCCTCCTGTGAGCGAGTGAGCGACAACTCAGGAAGGCGGCCATGTTAAATTCCTGTCATCATACTTTAGTATCACTGTCCAAAGAACGGGGCATGTATCTTATTACTCGGACAGTGACAAGGAGATCTCAATCTTGATAGAAACCCCCTTTTCGTGGTTTCATAATATACTACAAACTATGGACGTCAAGCAACTTTAGTTATTTACCGATCCGCCTTCACTGACGCGTTTAGTCAGATAGGGGATGCGGCCATAATGTATCATGACATTGAACTTTTGATGTACTACCCATTATTTATGAATGTGTCATGACTTCAGATCTGCTATGTATGCCTACAAATTGATGTGTCAACATACCCATGATGTACTCGTATGTCCCAGTGTGTACGTCTGAATAAATTGTGTAAACAAAGATCCCAACAGTCTGCATTGGTGCCTTGTAGACACATGTGTATGAGTGATTTACACCATTCGCGTTAATCACAGTCTACACTTCTACTCCATACATACACCATCCTGCGTCGGTTGAAGTGACCAAGTTTAGGGCCTGCTTCCCCTGGAGCCTTAGAGGGAAACTACTGTTGACAGCCACCTTTGCCTTCCCTAACTCAGGACTAGGGTGAGTTACCCATTTATAGCTGGGTAGACTGGAGCATGCCTGATCTCAACAACACACCACACTTCTTTACAGTCTGACATTTTACAGTGTGTGTGTTGGGACAAGAAACTTTACAGTGGAAAGCAAAGTTTACACAGGTCCAGCACCGAGAGGAAAGGTGACCAGTTCTCTTCCTCGCTGCCTTTTCCTTCCCTAACTCAAGAGCTAAGTCAGGTACCCATTTCCGGCTGGGTAGAGTGGAGCGTGTCGATACCGTGAATCGAACCAGGTACCTTTGCGGCGAGAAACCAGCGCTCTAACCACTGTGTCAATCGGAAACTGCATGCACTTAAACTAAGGTAATACGATATTGAGGTTTGTCACAGACACATTCATGCCCATTGACAGGAAATGTTCCCTCTAATTTCTTAGGGCATGTGTGCTCATCAATTTTAGTTGTGCGATTTTTTTCCCCCAGTGACAAAAACTTGTGCGTACTAAATTGAGTGTATGTTAAGCCCTGTTTGTTTTATTATTATCAAATGTTTTTTAATGTAATTTTTATGTGCGCAGTTTACTTTCCTATGTGAGCGGATTTCATAACTTGTGAGGTCGCGCGCAAGCGCACAGTTTTGATGGAACATTGTTCACAAGTCTTATTGTCAAAGTGCTGGTTGAACTCGACCTTCTTTGTCTATCTATCTATCTATCTATCTATCTATCTATCTATCTATCTATCTATCTATCTATCTATCTATCTATCTATCTATCTATCTATCTGTCTGTCTGTCTGTCTGTCTGTCTGTCTGTCTGTCTGTCTGTCTGTCTGTCTGTCTGTCTGTCTGTCTGTCTATCTATCTATCTATCTATCTATCTATCTATCTATCTATCTATCTATCTATATTTGCGATTTCTCCAATGTTAATTTTCCTCATATTATATGAATTTTTAACATCTTGCTATCTGGACTTGCCCAAATTACAAATTTAAAAAAAAAAAGAATATAAATAAATAAGAGAAACAAGCCCCTGTAAGGTGACTTTCACGCCCTATTTACTTGTCACATTGATGTCGCAGTCGGAAGCAGAGACTCAAACTTCCCTGAAAGATTCGTCCTGGAAGTCGTTTAATATTTGATGCGTATTCTGCAAATCTTTAGCGTATCTCTGATCACGCAATAAACGGGAATACATCTGCCTTCCTAGTGCACGCGTGTGCATAAACAGACATTAGTCATCATTAATCTTATGTGAATTTTTATTCTTCCTGAAGTGGGACGTCATTTCGCAATAGAAAAGCCCCCGCTTGCTGGCTGTTTGTAACCATAAATCACCAATGAAGGTGAATTGTGTTTCCACGAAAACCCGACCCGCACTGCGGCCTACCTTGTGTCGTGAGTATTTGACCGTCCATTTCAGAAGGTAAGAAAGCCGTCCAAGTTATGTATGAAGCAGCTGAGACATAAACACGTGCAAGGAAAGTCTCAAAGGATATTAAATCTTCATATATTATTTTTTTTAAAGCTGTTTTTTACTCCTATTCAAAATTCTACAAGAGACAGTAAAGTAAGGATTTTGCTGATAAGCCAGGCGTAACACCTGCTGGCATCTGCCTTTGACCGCAGAATTTATCATATGTTAATAATAAAACTGCTGCCAGATTAATTACTAAAACCATGCTGATTTATGCAAAAAGTTTCATTATCATTCGACAGTGATATATTTAAGATTCTGTAAACTAAGTCTTAGTGTGTCGTAAGTCCTTTCGCCGTAGCAAAGTCTGTGTGTCCTTGATGAAAACTAGGCGTGTCTTTTGTTTGTTTTTTTAACCTTCCAAGAAAAAAAAATGCGGGCCACCATTATTGAAACTTTAGTGCCAAAGTGATTTAGGCCGCTGAAATAAATTATACTGAATTTTGCCCAACCAAACGTTGTGAATTAGACATTGATTCTAAAGTGTTTGTATTCGTTTATTTAATAATTAAAAAACAACTCTGCCTTAACTCTAGCCTAGTGTTGATAAATACAAAGTCGTGAAAATGACAAATAGCACATATCAGCTTGCATGATGAGGCCCTGACAAGGGTTACTCCTGAAAAGGACTACTGGTTTCTTTTTTAACTGCTGGTATCAGTACTGGTGGAGTGTCCGATTGAGTGTGGAACGACTTCGGATGATCAAATTATCCACTGTTTCCCATCATAAACCCTATCTTTAGCTTATTAAATGAATGGTATCTCAGGAACCGATAGCATCTCGTCAAAAAAAATAAAAATAAAAATAACAGCTAGCCGCTGTATATCCCTATAAAGCAACAGATCAAGGTAGAAATAGCTACGTAAGTAAATTTTGGTCCCCTGGAGGGGAATCTGCTGCAGCAAGCGACAGAGAAGAAAAAATAAATCCTTAAATTAGTAAGAGTCAAGTTCAAAAGCATACCAAATTCTGTCGAAAGGAAGTACTTCTGAGAAAAGCCACCTATATACTGAAAGCGGAAACCTAAAAATAGAAACATGGAATCTCCGAAGATTGAAGCAGAAAGGAAACCTAGATAATTTTCTTTTAGAAATAATTAAAATGAAACTCAATGTACTGGGAGTGGCAGAGACACGATTGCCCGGAAGAATAAACATTTACACGAAACAGGAAGAGTAAACATGTACACGAAACAGGAAGAATAAACATGCATACGCACAGGAAGAACGTGGAGTTGAAATGTTAATATAAAAAGAAATATAAAATATGTATGTGGATGAGTATTGATTGGGCTTCTCCTGGGGCATCTATACTTAAAACCTTATCCCCTGTCATGTCTATATTGTGATTTCTATAGTAAGTTTTTAATTCAAGCCTTTGTTGTTCGAACTTTTTACAGTGGATCAGGTAGTGGTCTATGTCATTAATCAATACTTAAACGATATATACATAAAACAAAGGAACTCATAAAAGATTAGTAACAATGACAATATTAACAACAATAACAAAAATAATACTTCAGAAAAGACATTCAACCAAATAGAAATTAAGCAACAAAAACTAACAAATCGGGCACAATGGGCTAATCACCTGTTTGCCAAGTCACTTCGATTACATGTCCTGCCCATGGGCCTTGTGCACTTGGGTCCCCTCTACACCTCGTTTCACGGGGTAGAAGAGGTTCCGATTATGAGATGATTGTGGTGAAGTGGGAAGTTATAAATACTTATAAGGGACTTAGTGTACTGACTGAGATCAGCTGTGAAGGTATATATATATATCTAATAAGAGTAGTATATTATATATATAACCTTACTTGCTACCACATATCTATATATCTCAGTCAGAATTATTCTGGAATAGTGTGATGCTACGTTATGTGTCTAGGGTATGTGTATGGTGAAGTGTAAGTCACAACAACAGACAGATAAACAATTTAATTTAATCCACTACTCTTAACAACACTGTGACACTCACATACATATAACACTCTATGAGAATATCTTAAAGAAGTCACTAGTAACGTTTCAAATAACAATATGTATTCATTACTGGCATGAATGAATATGTGTCCTGATTCAACTACAAGGGAACCAGGAATCACAATCAATTTAAATTACAATTTATGTACAGAATGTATTTAATATGAATATTGTAGTGACATATATTATTACCAATGTTCTATGTGTGTCAATTGTGTAGTGGTAAAATGAGGTAATACTGGTTTTGTTTTGTTCAAGCTCTGTTGGTATTTGTCATCATGACTTCAATAGTTTGTCTTTAGGGACCATTATTGTAGATGTTCACAGTTCCTGATTTTAAGACAAGTAAATTCCCCTCTTAATGTTAATTTTAAAAAATCATTTTCAAGATGAGGGGACATAATGTTGAGCTCAGCTGGCCAACTCTGCTTATCTTTAGTGATGGCGGCAGGAAAGGACTCCTCTGCTCGAATTCTCCTCTGGGCTCAGGAGACACCTCACTGATAGCTAAAAAGACCAAGGAGTATGCTGTCCGACTCTGGATTCAGCAAATCTCTGACCAGGTGCTGCTCACTACCATCAAGACCACTGTCCCACAATTTCATGGAAATAAACACAGATACGTTGATTAGCAATGAATTCTGGCACAAACTGGCACAAATTCCGTTCTGCCTATGTTCCAGGCTTTTATTTTAGCAAAAATGTGAGCTGGCTTCAACGTACTGTCGCTTTATCAAGCTTATTTGAATTAGTGGTCTCGAACTAACGCTCCCAAGTGTGTATATCAGCGAGACTGGCCAATGAGCCACGTTTCGACAAGTGTTTGAAAAAATGTTATCTTTTCCCGTCTCCCCCAACAACCAAGATAGTATTTATAGCCCGACCAATCGTGGTTAGGCTTTCATTTGTTGCGCTCCAATCAATTTGGAGTTTACATGGTAGGCTATTTATGTAACGTAAGGTTTTTTCAAACACGTTATAAAAAAAATTTTATGAGCAGAAATGATTTTATGCTGTCAGGCACCCCCAATATTTTATTTTGGGTATAATTTATTAATTCCTGGACTATTTGCGTAACGTTTTACATAATATTTGTCAGCAAACCCTAAGGAACCCAAAAATACTAATTTAAAGGAGCTACGTGGCTGCGTTCAAAATATGCAATTTCTTCTATCTCCTGTTTAGAAGATGTGCTGTCTGGGTACTGTTATGTGTTCAAACGTAAACCCATATAATGTTGTCTTTTCTAATAAGAGTCTGTTATGATTTATAAACCTAACTCTGGGAAAGGGTAGTGTATTTTATCACTGTCCGTCTGAAAAAAAAATTAGTGCATGTAGACTTACACGCGTGATGGTAGTAATTGTGTATCGCGCGAAGCGGGTTTAGTGTTCGGCTTTCTGCCTCTCCCTTCTCTTTTTATCCCTTTAGTCCATCTGTTCGTTCGTTTTGGTAACGCAGTATAATTAATGTTAGGTTTAATTTAGGTCATTACGCAGTACGTCTCAATGCTTTTCCAAGAAATACAGCACACGTTTCATTGAAGAAGGCGGGTAATAATACAGTAAGCTTTACTATCAACGTGAAAGCGTTACAATTTGCAGACGAAGCAGAAAACAAGGGGGATTTCGAGTACATTCTTTGGGACAGCACTGTCATTTTACCATTGCTCTTCTCTTTATTAATTTTATTTGTTAGGCTTCATATTTACCTAATAATTTATATATGTGGATTAGAATATTTCATGACACTTCCCCTCTTAAAACAGACATTATATGTCAGTCCTTTATTCTATATACACATAGAGAAATTTATTATTATTTCTGGGGTTTACGGTGATTCTCATCACACGGATGGCGGCTTAAAAAATCCGCTCCCAGATTTTTTTTTCCAGATATATATTCAATGCTAAAATTATATGGAGCCAGAAGCAAAGACCATCGGAGTAACCTAGAGTTCTCATGCTTAGCCTGTGCTAAAAACGATAAAGGTTTGTGGTCAGTTTGCAACTTAAATGCCTTCCCATATAGATAAATATTGAATTTCTTTATTGCCCATATTACTGCAAGACATTCTTTTTCGCTAGTTGAGTAGTTGATTTCAGCTTTATTCAACTTTCTGCTAGCATATGCCACTGGGCTTAATTCCCCATCCAATGCATCTGATTTCTGTAGTAAAGTTGCACCTAGCCCAATATTACTTGCATCCGTCCTTACTATGAATTCTTGACTTAAGTCAGGTAATTTCAAAATGGGTTTACTTGTGAGCTTTTCCTTCAATTCTTGGTAAGTCATTTCACATTGTGGTGTCCATGTAATGCGATCTGGAAGTCCTTTACGTGTCAATTCCGTTAAAGGTGCACATATGGAATTAAAGTTTTTGATATACTTCTGGTAGAAACCACATAATGAGACAAAGGATCTCACGTCCTTCTTGGTTTGTGGTCTCGGGGCTTTCTGTAGTTTCTCTAAATTCTTTGGGTCAGGGGTCATGTTTCCCTGATAAACTGTGTGTCCCAAAAATTCCAATTCTTTACATCCAACGCAACATTTGGTTGGTCGGGCTGTTAAATTTGCCTCCCTAAGTCGATCAAACAGCATGTTCAGAGAGTCAATGTGTTCCTCAAATGTTTCTGTTGCTATAAGGATATCATCCATAAAATTTGTTATACAGGGATTATTCAGAGGATCCAATAATTTTCTCATCATTCTAGAGAAGACACTAGGCGCATTCTTCAATCCAAATGGCAATCTATTAAACTCATAGTGTCCTTCTGAGGTACTAAAAGCTAGGTATGGTCTAACCTCAGGCTTTACTGGAATCTGATAGTATCCTTTACTCAGATCCACTTTTGAGAAATATTTAGCTTTATTTAGTCTGGCAAACAGCTGATTTGTATCCGGCAATGGATCCACCTGTCCTTCTGTAATAGCATTCAGTCTCCTGTAATCTATACAGAGTCTATGTTCTCCAGAGGGCTTCCTTAAAAGTACAACACCGGAACTATACGAAGACTCACTGTGCGAAATAATTCCTTCCTTCAACAGATAGTCTATCTCTTCCTTCAAAGCTTTTTCCTTAGCAAACGGAATCGAATATGGTTTCATACAGACAGGTGTGGAGTCTATTAATTTCATATCATATTCCAATAGGTTTGTATGCCCTGGTCGGTCTGTTAACACCTCTGCATGATTATTTAGAACCTGTTGCACTCTCTCTTTCTGAGTTTTCGTTAAATGTGTACTGATTTTCACCTGTGCTGCTGTCTCACAGGGGTGTAATGGATATTCAAATGATGAAAGTGGTTCCTTTTTCATCTCTAGAACTGTATATGGACCCTGCCATCCAATTTGTAACTTATTCTGACTCCCGGGCAAAAGAAGCAGTACCTTCTCTCCCACAGCCAAATTTCTGTCTTTCGCCTTCCTGTTATAATAGGCAGCATGTTTCTTCCTGGCTTTTTTCAAATTTTCATTGGCAAGTTTCCAGCCAGTTTTTAACCGAGTGGTCAGCTCATTCACATATTGGTATGAAGATGTAATGTTTTCCTCTGCCTTTTCATCAGTCCACGTTCTTAACAAAGCTTCAAGTGGACCTTTTATTGGCCTTCCAAACAATAATGTTGCCGGGGCCATACCGGTTGAACTATGGGGTACCTCCCGATAAGCAAAGAGGGCGGCGTGCAGGTACTGGTCCCATGTATCTGGTTTTTCGTGTGCCAACTTTCTCAGGATCGACATCAATGTGCCGTTAAATCTTTCCACTTGGCCGTTCCCTTGGGGATGATACACACTACAATGGAAGTGTTTGGCCTGGAAGATCCTGAAAACTTCTTCAGTTAGTTTCCCCTTGAACTGAGAGCCATTATCAGTCAAGATTTGATTGGGAAAGCCTAACCTTGTGAAAATTGTGAGCAATGCCTCTGCCACATGTTTAGAATCAATCGATGACAGGGCTACTGCCTCTCCCCACATAGAACAAGTGTCCACCAGAGTCAGAATGTAGCTGTTCCTTCTCTTGGTTCGGGTGAGAGGTCCCACAAGATCCACGGCAACTCTCTCAAAGGGTGTTCCCACTATGGGCATTTCCCCCAGAGTTGCTGGTGCAGTCCAATGTTTAGGTGCTACTCGTTGGCACTCTGGACAGGATTTTACATATCGTTTGATATCTTCAGTTATTCCTGGCCAGAAATAGTGACAAGCTATTCGCTGTCCTGTTGCGCTGATTCCCATATGACCACTGAAGGGAATCGCATGCCCTAGTTCCAACACTTTAGTCCTATATGAAGTGGGAAGGACCAGCTGTCCGTGACCATTGGATTCAGATCCAGCCTTCCTATATATCAATTTGTTCTTCATATAAAACTCTCCCTTGCCTGGAGGTGTATGAGATTTGGGCAACTTCTTGAAACATGGCTTGAGTGTTTTGTCCTCAGCCTGTGCCTTCCTCATCTCATCTGGGTGAGTATTTATGGGATTATCCTCCTCCTTCTTTGTCTGTGATCTGGTCTGCACTGTTGCCAATATCACAGGTCTCTTGGGATTCCCCAAGAAGACATATCTACACCCCAATATTAGAGGGTAGATTGGCTCATTTATCACTGCTGCTTTTATGATTCCTTCCACATATCGCGTTTTCACTTTTATTCGGGCGACGGGAAGTGTCATGGTAGCTACATCCTTGGTTGCAGTTTGAATCTCCACTGTTTCTGTGGTGTATTGATCGGCCTGCACCAGGTGAGAACTCACAACGGAATCGTAATCTAAACCGGTATCATATAAACATCTTATAGTGACACCATTACAAATGACATCTTCACACACTGGGGGGTGGTATGGTTCCTGTAATTCTTCAGGTTTGCCCTTCTTTTCCTTTTTCCCCGATGTCATAGCAGCAAAATGAGGAGGTTTCCTTCTACAATGGTCAGTGTCATGATTGTTCATCTTACAATTTTTACACCACCTTTTTCCTTGGTTGAAAGATTTTCTTTCATCATATTTCCTTTCATCGAATTGTGGGAATTTATTTTTATTGTCATACCGTGGCCTATCAAATTGGTGCTTACCTTTATTTTGATCCTTAGGATCAAATTTATTAAAGTTCTGTGGTGCCCTAAAGTTGTCCACCTGTTTCTTTTTATTACCTGTTACCTCTGCTTGAGCTGCTTGATACCTTTCAGCAACATTTAGCAACTCACCCAGCCTCTCTGCACCTTGTTCCATGAGAAACTTTCTCAGGTCTGGAGCCATGGACTCTCTTAATTGCTCTATAAGGACCATTTCCTTAAGATCTTGGGTTTTCCCCAGAGAAGTCCATTTCTCCAAGTATGTCTCTATTCGTGCAGAGAACTGGTGATAGGTTTCACCTGACAGTAGTTTAGCATTCCTAAATTTTTTTCCTGTAAAACTCTGCATTCTTTTCATACCTTAACAAAAGAGCCTGCTTTAGCATGTCATAATTTTCCTGATCACCTCTGCTCATTTTTGCAAAAACTTCATAAGCTGCCCCACGAAGTCCCTGAGATAACTTTAAGCTCCACCTTTCTCTCTCCAACCCATACGTGGTAGCTAATAGTTCGTACCTATTTATATAGCTCTCAATATCATCGTCTTTCTCAACAAAATGATCTAAATGAAAATTCATAGCTGAGATTGAGGCTCCTTGAGTAACCGTAGCATCAGAGGCAAAGGGACTGGCACCATTTTCAGGAGCATGGCCTTGAAACTCAAACTCCCTTAGTCGTAACTCATGTTCCCTTTGTAATCTTTTCTCCTCCTTTTCTGCTTCCCTTTCTGCAGCCAAAGCTAATTTCTTCTCTCAGCTAATCTTTTGTCTTCTCTTTCTGCTTCCAATTTCTTAGCCTCAGCCTCAATCTGCAACCTCTTAGTCTCAGCCTCAGCTTCAATCTGCAACCTCTTAGTCTCAGCCTCAGCTTCAAATTGTAACTTCTTAATTTCCCTTTCAGCCTCTAACCTTCTTTCGGCTTCAAACCTTCTTTCTTCGCGTTCAATAAATTTGTCACATTCCGTAGTAACATAGGCAACCATAACTTGCCCATCTAATCCTAACTCTTTTGCAGTCTGAACCGCAGCAGATCGAAATTTGGCCAGGTCCGCCATTGTCTATCATGTAACTTAATACAATGTCTAACCAACAATTCAATCTCTAATGGACAACACAGGCACCGTGAGCTCAACCTTATTTAATTCCACCCAAGGATACCTTTTAATTCTTATATTCCCTGAAGTGAATTACCCCCAATATTTTTAATAGTTAAAGATTCAAAATCCCAAGAGCGAGACCCCAATATATGTGGTGAAGTGGGATGTTATAAATATTTATAAGGGACTTAGTGTACTGACTGAGATCAGCTGTGAAGGTATCTATATCTATTAAGAGTAGTGTATTATAGATAACCTTACTTGCTACCACATATCTATATATCTCAGTCAGAATTATTCTGGAATAGTGTGATGCTACGTTATGTGTCTAGGGTATGTGTATGGTGAAGTGTAAGTCACAACAACAGACAGATAAACAATTTAATTTAATCCACTACTCTTAACAACACTGTGACACTCACATACATATAACACTCTATGAGAATAGCTTAAAGAAGTCACTCGTAACGTTCAAATAACAATATGTATTCATTACTAGCATGAATGAATATGTGTCCTGATTCAACTACAAGGGAACCAGGAATCACAATCAATTTAAATTACAAGTTATGTACAGAATGTATTTAATATGAATATTGTAGTGACATATATTATTACAAATGTTCTATGTGTGTCAGTTGTGTAGTAGTAAAATGAGGTAATACTGGTTTTGTTTTGTTCAAGCTCTGTTGGTATTTGTCATCATGACTTCAATAGTTTGTCTTTAGGGACTATTATTGGAGATGTTCACAGTTCCTGATTTTAAGACAAGTAAATTCCCCTCTTAATGGTATTTTTATAAAGTTATTTCAAGATGAGGGGACATAATGTTGAGCTCAGCTGGCCAACTCTGCTTATCTGGAGTGATGGCGGCAGGAAAGGACTCCTCTGCTCGAATTCTCCTCTGGGCTCAGGAGACACCTCACTGATAGCTAAAAAGACCAAGGAGTATGCTGTCCGACTCTGGATTCAGCAAATCTCTGACCAGGATGCTGCTCACTACCATCAAGACCACTGTCCCACAATTTCATGGAAATAAACACAGATACGTTGATTAGCAATGAATTCTGGCACAAACTGGCACAAATTCCGTTCTGCCTATGTTCCAGGCTTTTATTTTAGCAAAAATGTGAGCTGGCTTCAACGTACTGTCGCTTTATCAAGCTTATTTGAATTAGTGGTCTCGAACTAACGCTCCCAAGTGTGTATATCAGCGAGACTGGCCAATGAGCCACGTTTCGACAAGTGTTTGAAAAAATGTTATCTTTTCCCGTCTCCCCTAACAACCAAGATAGTATTTATAGCCCGACCAATCGTGGTTAGGCTTTCATTTGTTGCGCTCCAATCAATTTGGAGTTTACATGGTAGGCTATTTATGTAACGTAAGGTTTTTTCAAACACGTTATAAAAAAAATTTTATGAGCAGAAATGATTTTATGCTGTCAGGCACCCCAATATTTTATTTTGGGTATAATTTATTAATTCCTGGACTATTTGCGTAACGTTTTACATATTATTTGTCAGCAAACCCTAAGGAACCCAAAAATACTAATTTAAAGGAGCTACGTGGCTGCGTTCAAAATATGCAATTTCTTCTATCTCCTGTTTAGAAGATGTGCTGTCTGGGTACTGTTATGTGTTCAAACGTAAACCCATATAATGTTGTCTTTTCTAATAAGAGTCTGTTATGATTTATAAACCTAACTCTGGGAAAGGGTAGTGTATTTTATCACTGTCCGTCTGAAAAAAAATTAGTGCATGTAGACTTACACGCGTGATGGTAGTAATTGTGTATCGCGCGAAGCGGGTTTAGTGTTCGGCTTTCTGCCTCTCCCTTCTCTTTTTATCCCTTTAGTCCATCTGTTCGTTCGTTTTGGTAACGCAGTATAATTAATGTTAGGGTTAATTTAGGTCATTACGCAGTACGTCTCAATGCTTTTCCAAGAAATACAGCACACGTTTCATTGAAGAAGGCGGGTAATAATACAGTAAGCTTTACTATCAACGTGAAAGCGTTACAATTTGCAGACGAAGCAGAAAACAAGGGGGATTTCGAGTACATTCTTTGGGACAGCACTGTCATTTTACCATTGCTCTTCTCTTTATTAATTTTATTTGTTAGGCTTCATATTTACCTAATAATTTATATATGTGGATTAGAATATATAAGAGCATAATGGAATCTTTAGGGAAAAGGATATCACACTGGTTAGTCCAGGAGAGGAATTGTGTATAACTCGTAGTATAGAAGAAAAACAGTATGCAAGTTATAACTATTTACACAGAGATACAATGCATATTACTGCAGTCCTACAGTTAAGAAGCCAAAAGTCCTGCAAAACCCACTTCTGTTCTAAATACTAAAAACCCAACATAGAAACAGTTTTGTGAAATTACATGGGATTAGGATAATAGAGATATATCGGCTGTATAAAACAAGATAGGATGGAACAGTATGGATAATATATAAGCCGAGGAGGAGAAAGGGAAAGTTTCAGGCAACGCACAGATCGGGTGAAATCGCTGTTTCGAAACGGGATTTCAGCCCGAGTCTTAAGCTGTGACGTCAGTGCTCTCCGATACGTACGCCAGAGGCTTATAAGTAGCGGATCGATAAACTGAGAGGGACACAGCGAAAGAGGTTTGAGACAGACTGGGGGCAGAGTTTCGCCACTACCCATATACCATATGAAGTGTGAGCGGATCGCCAGAAAATTTTTCAGTCCAGTATCTGAAGTCTGAGGGTTCCATGAAATAACTCAAACCAGACTGTCACGTATCAGAAGCCTGTGTTGTTCATCAGAGGCAATCCCACAAAAGTGCAGGACCCCAAAGAGTGAGCTTCAACTGGTCATTGGCATCCCTATAGCTGGGTCTACCAAGTCTGATATCTACAAAGGACAGTTCAGTGTCAGCGTTGTCAAGTTGAAAAGATAAGTGTCATTTAAGACACTGATGAACCATATATGAATAAACAGCCAATAGTTGAAAACAGTATTCAAATCATTAAACAACTCAGTCAATTGATGACAGTAATATGTAAAGTCAGAGGACTAAGGACAGTGATACCGTTAAAGTGATTCCAGTTTTCAGTAACTTTATTATTCAAGATCTTGAAGTCTAAACAGACAATAATAGTAACTGTGTGAATATTTTTATATATATATATATATATTTTAATGCTCTTTTCCAACTAGCAGAAATAGAATATTAGTGTAAATATTAAAATACTTTAACTGTACCTGAGGAATTATTCACTTCTTACATTTGTGGTTTCAGTGAATGTTCATTTTACTTATCCCCTAGACATTAAGTAATCATAAGATAGTCACAGGGAGGAGACACCTTAAATCCTGGTACAACTTCTTACCAACTGGCCAGGGTTTTCACAGTCTGACTATTTCTATGATATCCATACACCAGTGCTTATTTCTAAGACTGGGGTATTATTGGTAAGACCAGAACTCTTTACCGGCATACTGTCCTGGTAGCATATGAGATACCTGGATTCTTACATAGATAAATAATTTTAAATAACCTCCCGCTACAGTGGGGCTCGTCCGAGATATCTTTGATATTCCAGAGCCAACTTTCTATTTCTGCTGTGTAGGAAAAAAATTTTTTTGTAAATTTTTGGAAAGAGTTAACATAGCAGGAAATAAATTTTTTTGTAGGAGTACCATTGAGTACAGATAAAGAAAGCTGTTTCATATATGGTGAAGTCAGTTTAATTAACTTTAATTTTAATTAAATTAATTATATTGTAGTAATTTAGTTTGAGTAAGACAGCTTACCCTACTAGACTACAGATACATCATGGCTGACTTGGTCAAGTTTAGGTCTGCCACACTGCAGGTGGGAAAAGAGCTTAGCATGAGTGGTGATACTCTGGTCCAGTATGTTACGACGGAATGTGAAAAGTATATGGACAGAGAAGAAAAGAAACTGGAAGCAGAAAGAGTCCAGAAATTTTAAGCAGAGAGAGAAGCCAAGAAATTAGAAAGAGAAGCAGAGAGAGAAGCCAAGAAATTGGAAGCAGAGAGAGAAGCCAAGAAATTAGAAGTAGAAGCAGAGAGAGAAGCCAAGAAATTGGAAGCAGAGAAAGAAGCCAAGAAATTAGAAGCAGAGAGAGAAGCCAAGAAATTAGAAGCTGAGAGAGAAGAAAGGAGGTTACAAGCAGAGGCTGAGAGAGAAGAAAGGAGGTTACAAGCAGAGAGAGACCATGAGCTGAAAATGAGACAGCTTGAACTTGAACTTCAGGCTGGGACTAGTACCCATGGTAATAGCTCACCTTATTCTGAGAATAGCTCTTTTCAGAACATGGCAAATGGAGTCATGAGTTTCCACCTAGATCCATTTATTGAAAAGGAGGACGTAATTGAGTCGTACCTGGATAGGTATGAAAGGCTAGCCTCTACATATGGACTGGAAAAGGAAAAATGGAGTTTAAAGTTATCTCAGGGATTGAGAGGTATTGCATATGATGTGTTTCTGAAACTCCCCAAAGAAGATCAGGAAAATTATGAAATACTTAAGCAAGCCTTACTTATTCGTTATGAAAAGAACTCAGAGGCATATAGGAAGAAATTTAGAACTTCTAAACCTCTACCTGGAGAAACATATAACCAGTTCTCAGCTAGACTAGAAACGTATTTGTTGAAATGGAGTAGTTTAGGTAAGTATCAGAAAACCTATGAGGATCTGAAAGAAATGGTTATGTTAGAGCAAGTGAAAGATTCCATGCCTCAAGAAATGAGGAAATTCCTTATGGAACAAGGAGCAGAGAGGCTGGAAGACACTTTGAAATGTGCAGAGATATACCAAGCAGCTCAAGCTGAACTGGTAGGAACAAAAAGAAAGCAAGTAGAAGGATATAAGCCACCACCACATAATACCAAGTTTGACCAAAAGGACCAACCGTACAGAAATAAGCCAAGATTTGATAATAAGGACAAGAACCCTCAGACTCAGGAAAAGAACCCCTACAAACATGGAGATAAGTGGTGCAAAATTTGTAAGATGAGCAACCACAACACTGTAGATTGTAAAAGGAAAAATCCCCCTCATCACGCTGCATGTATAGCTACAGGGAATAGGACAGATACGATGGAACTCACAGGGAGTCAGAATAGCCTCCGTCATCCCCCTGTGAGTGAACTCGTAACCGTGAACGGCACTCGAGTCATGTGCTTATATGATACCGGCCTGGATTTTGACTCAGTTGTGAGTTCAACCCTAATGCACCCTGATCAACTTACCACAGAAACCGTGGAAATACAAGGGGCAACTAAGGGAACAGCAACCATGACACTTCCGATAGCTAGGATCAATGTGAAATCTCGCTACGTGGAAGGAGCAATAACAGCCGCAGTGATAGATGACCCTATATACCCGCTGATATTGGGGTGTAGGTATGTATTTTTGGGTGACCCAATAAAACCTGTTGTCATGGCAGCAGTCCAGACAAGGTCTAGCACCAAAAAAGAGGAGGAACATCCTAACAATACTCAGCCAGAGCAGATGAAGAAGGCTCAAGCAGAAGATGACACATTGAAGCCTTGTTTTGGCAAATTGCCAAAAGGCCCATAACCCTCCAGAGAAAGGAGACTTGTATATGAAAAATGGACTACTGTATAGAAAAGCTGGTACAGAACCTCAATGACATGGACAGCTGGTAGTGCCAAAATCATACAGGGAGAAAGTTATGGAGCTGGCACATGCTATCCCATTTAGTGGACACATGGGAATTGGTGCCACATGTCAACGAATAGCTTTTCACTATTACTGGCCAGGGATCACGGAAGATATCAAACGATATGTGAAATCTTGTCTAGAGTGTCAACGTGTAGCCCCCAAGCATAGGACTGCACCAGCAACTCTAGGAGAAATGCCAATCATGGGTACTCCATTCGAGAGAGTTGCGGTTGATATTGTTGGACCCCTCACTAGGACTAAGAGAAGGAATAGTTATATCTTAACTCTAGTTGATACATGCTCTATGTGGGGAGAGGCCGTAGCCATGGCATCTATAGATTCTAAGCATGTGGCAGAGGCACTGTTGACAATATTCACCAGGTTAGGGTTCCTACATCAAATATTGACGGACAATGGTTCTCAGTTCAAGGGAAAGCTAACCCAAGAAGTGTTCAGGATATTTCAAGCCAGACATTATCATTGCTCTCCTTATCACCCACAAGGAAATGGTCAAGTCGAGAGGTTCAATGGTACGCTCATTTCTATTCTCAGAAAGCTGGCAAGTGAAAAACCTGAAACATGGGATGAATACTTACCCGCTGCATTATTTGCATATCGGGAAGTCCCACACAATTCCACAGGAATGGCACCGGTCACATTGTTGTTTGGTCGGCCTATAAAAGGTCCATTGGAAGCATTGCTGCGGACTTGGACAGATGAGAAGGCAGAGGAAAGTGTCACCTCATCAATTCAGTATGTAAATGAGTTGACAACTCGACTGAAAACGGGCTGGAAATTGGCTAATGACAATCTTCGCAGAGCCAGAAAGAAACATACTGAATACTATAACAAGAAAGCAAAGGATAGGGAACTTGCTATTGGAGAAAAAGTGCTTCTTCTATTGCCCAGCAATAACAACAAACTGCAGATTGGTTGGCAGGGTCCATATACCGTGCTAGAGAAATTATCTAGGACTAATTACAAAATTGACAAGAAGGGCAAAGAAAAGGTGTACCATGTCAATCTGTTAAAGAAATATTATGACAGGACATCAACGGAGGTAGCCCATATGATGACTCTGGCCATCGCAACCGAAATGAAGCATGAACCACTAACCTCAATAGAGTATCCATTGAGACCGACTGAGACATATGAACAAGTCAAAATTAGTACTCAGTTAACTCAGGAACAGAGGGAGCAAGTTAAAGAGGTTCTAAAAACACATGCAGATGTGTTAACTGATAAACCAGGATGCACCAACTTATTGACATATGATATGAATGTCATCGATCCAACACCGATCTGCATGAAGACCTACCCTATACCATATGCCAAGGCACAGGCACTGAAGGAGGAAATTGATTATTTGTTGCAAGAACAAATCATCTCCAAGTCAGAATCACCTTACAGTTCAAGTTTTGTACTGTTGAGAAAACCAAGTGGAGAACACCGACTCTGTATCGATTACCGGAAATTGAATGCGATCACTGAAACCCAAGCTGATCCATTACCGGATACCAATCAGCTATTCTTGACGCTAAGTACTGCGAAATATTTCTCTAAGGTCGATTTAAGTAAGGGATATTACCAGATTCCTGTCAAACCCGAGATCCGACACATGCTGGCTTTTAGCACTTCGGATGGCCACTACGAATTTAATGTACTACCATTCTGGTTGAAAAACGCACCAAGTGTATTTTCAAGGATGATGAGGAAATTGCTGGAGCCCTTGAAAAACTCAACCATCACCAACTTTATGGATGACATTCTCATAGCCACTGAAACATTTGAGGATCATCTACATTCTCTATCACTGTTACTGAATAGACTCAGAGAGGCAGGTTTGACTGCTCGTCCAACAAAGTGTGTAATTGGATGTCAGGAATTATAATTTTTGGGACACACAATTTGTCAGGGAAACATGTCTCCTGATCCCAAAAATATAGAAAAGTTAAGGAATGCATCTAGACCACAGACAAAAAAAGATGTGAGGTCGTTTGTATCATTAGGTGGATTCTATCAAAAACACATCAAAGACTTCAACACCTTATGTGCACCTTTGATGGATCTGACAAAGAAAGGAAAACCTGACACAATAAAGTGGACTGCAGAGTGTGAGCATGCATATTCAGAATTGAAGCATAAACTCACTAGTATGCCTATTCTGAAGTTGCCAGATATGACGCAAGAGTTTATAGTACGGACTGATGCAAGCAATCTAGGAATTGGGGCAGCGCTTTTGCAAAAATCTCAGACCCAGAATGAGGAACTTTTTCCTGTTGCTTATGCCAGCCACAAGTTGAACGCTGCAGAAAGGAATTACTCTACTATAGAGAGAGAATGTTTAGCATTGGTGTGGGCCATCAATAAGTTTCAACCCTATTTGTATGGCAAGCCATTTGTGGTCCAGTGCGATCATCAACCCCTGTCATTCTTGGCCTCATTACGTCATGCAAATAGTCGCTTGCAAAGATGGTCATTATTGATTCAGCCATATTCCTTCACTATTGAATATATTCCTGGAAAACAGAATTTGGGCGCAGATTTTCTCAGTCGCCATCCCACAGAGCTAGAGCAAGATAGAAGGAAGGAAAACTAACTTCGGAATGGTCGATTTGCAACTGTATTGTACCCAATAGTTAAGCTAGATATCATCCAGCTTAAAATATGGGGGAGCAATGTCGCAAAATTGGTTTCAATACATTGCAAACGTGACTTCGTGTAGTTTACAGACCATTCACCGATTGATTGTCACAGGGCCGGCCGCTTACAAAATGGCGGTGTATCGGCAAAATGTCGATGAGACCTTGGCAACCGGCAATGATATATAAGAGCATAATGGAATCTTTGGGAAAAGGATATCACCTGGTAGTCCAGGAGAGGATTGTGTATAACTGTATATAAGGAAAAACAGTAGGAAGTTAACATTTACGGAGATATATGCATATTACGGCTGTCTACAGTTAAGCCAAAAGCCTGCAAACCCACTTCTGTTCTAAATACTAAAACCAACATAGAACAGTTTGTGAAATTACATGGATAGGATAATAGAGATATATCGGCTGTATAAAACAAGATAGGATGGAACAGTATGGATAATATATAAGCCGAGGAGGAGAAAGGGAAAGTTTCAGGCAACGCACAGATCGGGTGAAATCGCTGTTTCGAAACGGGATTTCAGCCCGAGTCTTAAGCTGTGACGTCAGTGCTCTCCGATACGTATGCCAGAGGCTTATAAGTAGCGGATCGATAAACTGGGACGGACACAACGAAAGAGGTTTGAGACAGACTGGAGGCAGAGTTTCGCCACTACCCATATACCATATGAAGTGTGAGCGGATCGCCAGAAAATTTTTCAGTCCAGTATCTGAAGTCTGAGGGTTCCATGAAATAACTCAAACCAGACTGTCACGTATCAGAAGCCTGTGTTGTTCATCAGAGGCAATCCCACAAAAGTGCAGGACCCCAAAGAGTGAACTTCAACTGGTCATTGGCATCCCTATAGCTGGGTCTACCAAGTCTGATATCTACAAAGGATAGTTCAGTGTCAGCGTTGTCAAGTTGAAAAGATAAGATGTCATTTAAGACACTGATGAACCATATATGAATAAACAGCCAATAGTTGAAAACAGTATTCAAATCATTAAACAACTCAGTCAATTGATGACAGTAATATGTAAAGTCAGAGGACTAAGGACAGTGATACCGTTAAAGTGATTCCAGTTTTCAGTAACTTTATTATTCAAGATCTTGAAGTCTAAACAGACAATAATAGTAACTGTGTGAATATTTATATATATATATATTTTAATGCTCTTTTCCAACTAGCAGAAATAGAATATTAGTGTAAATATTAAAATACTTTAACTGTACCTGAGGAATTATTCACTTCTTACATTTGTGGTTTCAGTGAATGTTCATTTTACTTATCCCCTAGACATTAAGTAATCATAAGATAGTCACAGGGAGGAGACACCTTAAATCCTGGTACAACTTCTTACCAACTGGCCAGGGTTTTCACAGTCTGACTATTTCTATGATATCCATACACCAGTGCTTATTTCTAAGACTGGGGTATTATTGGTAAGACCAGAACTCTTTACTGGCATACTGTCCTGGTAGCATATGAGATACCTGGATTCTTACATAGATAAATAATTTTAAATAACCTCCCGCTACACTCATAGGACATGGAAAGACAACGAAGTTAAAAAAAAAAACCAACTAAAAAAAAAAAAAACAAATACTGATATGTCAGGAACACTTATCGTGGATAACACTCCACGGTGTTGCACCACTGCAGTGTGGATTTATAATAACAATAATAAGCTCGTTCTTCTAGAAGTATGATACCACACAACAATGGCTGACATAAGTAATCAACACCTTCTAAAGGTACTTCCCTTTAATCATAAGCACACACAATACGGCCACACACGGCCAATAATGCATCAAAATTACAATAATGAAATGCCACTATAAACTTGCATAACAGCTCAATCTATCATCATCATGCACGACAGTACGACTTACACTGAGAATACCTTGTAATGACTATCGCTCACTTGAGCGGCAAAAGACTGTGACAAAGACAACCTCAACTCAGTGTCAACTTATAAATTTACGGACTGTAGAAAATACCCACTAGACACTACACAGATCTAGAATTACACGCCATAATCTATCAGAACCAAAATGGCAAGCATTCAGCACAAATAGTCCGTAACATGAATTTCACAGCTAACTTGCTGGCAAAGGGAAGTATCCGCGTCCATGCAGGACGGCGGCCAGATTCTAACTGATGCCTTTGCGCCTGATTTCCCGGCTTCCGGTAGTCACCTGACTCGCCGGTTTTTTTCCATACCCAGCGTTGCCCGGCTGACAATACTACAGATGCACCGCTAAATAGCGCTGTGACATCCACCCCCCCTTCCCCCCCCCCCCCTTTCCCTCCTTAAGAAAGAAAACGTAGTTTTCTTCCATCGGAGGAAGCTTCGCCCGACCTCCGTAGGAGTTTGGACGACCCTATGCCATTAACAGCCTCTCCTCATCTGAGCCGAGAATGCCAAAGTTCTTTCCTACCATTGTCGTTACTGCATTCTCCAACCATCCACACACAAAACAACATGAGTATGAAGTAGGTTATCCAAGGTTCTGGCAGTCGTGAAAAAGGACAACGACTGTCCTCCCCTGGTCACCCAAAACACAGTGCATAGTACATTCATAGTAACTCTTTCATAGGCATGCGTTACAAATGACCACTAGTTAACACCAACAGACACAAAATTCAAGCGTATAGTAAATTGCCTTTATGGCGCCATAATACCTAATTCAACGAAACACATAGCATAGCATAAACATGATCTTCAAAGTACACACAACATCTCTAACGTGGTTGCAATTACTTGCTTCCCACTATCACATGTAACCACCTCTCATCGGACACTCCTGTCCTTACAGCCCCCAGCAAATTAAAACCAAGTACAAAGGACAATTGTTATATATACGGTACAATACAAAACTGAAAATAAAATAACACCTACTAATATAAATTAAAACCAGCAACTGCAAAAGATAATAGTTATTTAAATTTAATACAAAATTAGTAAATAAAATGACACTAAATACCCCAATTATAACCAATTTTCAGGTTGAACAGGGTAGACCAAGATGGAACGAGAAGAGGCAATAATGGTCAGCTGTTGAGTGCCCGCTCTCCACTCATCACCTTTTTCAAAACAACAACAAGTATGTGGATACCTGACACATAGTCATAGAATCACATTATAGACAGTGAGAGCACAAGGATTTTCTCATAGTTATTTGACAAACATAGCACGTGCAGTTCTTCGGGGTCTCTGGAGAGATAAAGAAAGACTAGGCTTATTGCACCCACAGGCAGGTCCTACAAGGTGACTAATATGAGATTATGTATGTGGCTGGCAGCCTCATCATATAAAACAACTTGTCACAGAAATCACTACTGCAAGAATGTGTGACTCAGGTTTCCTACCAGGGGACCAGCTACAATGATGGCTCCATACTCCGTAAGGATCGCCAAAGAAAATGATGAAGATGAAAATGACAACAAACATATGCACCAACCCAAGAACTCAGCGAAGATAACACAGAGAATTAAAAAAAAGAGTAACATCAAACACAGCAAGCAAAGTCTAATGACATCTTGATCTCTATAGAACGTAAGAATGCACCAATAGAACATGCAAGATGCAAGATGATAGCAGAAAAGTATGAACTGAGGGACATAAGCGACAGAGGAGATATAAACAGACATTTCCTTCACTTTATTGAGATTAAAAATCGATTTTAAAAGTTTCACGACAGTAAAGTGTTACCCTTCTTCAAGCAGCATGCCAGGCGACGTAGGTGATGATGTATCTTCATAACTTACTGTCTCCAGCGCTGTTTGTCATTTCCGTTGTTGACTTTTTCCACGCCATGATGTCACTTGTCTAGTATCTTCTCACTTTGTCATCTTATTTCTCTCTCTCTCTCTCTCTCTCTCTCTCTCTCTCTCTCTCTCTCTCTCTCTCTCTCTCTCTCTCTCCTTCAATCTTTCATGGTGTCACAATATTTCGTCTTTCCTCTTCTCAAAACAATACCCGAAGTAAGTAGATTGCTTCTTTCTAGTGTTGTTGTTGTTGTTGTTGATTAACTAGGGTTGTTGTTGTTGATTAACTAGGGTTGTTGTTGGTGATTAACTAGGGTTGTTGTTGGTGATTAACTAGGGTTGTTGTTGTTGTTGTTGATTAACTAGGGTTGTTGTTGTTGTTGTTGTTGATTAACTAGGGTTGTTGTTGGTGATTAACTAGGGTTGTTGTTGGTGATTAACTAGGGTTGTTGTTGTTGTTGTTGTTGTTGATTAACTAGGGTTGTTGTTGTTGTTGTTGTTGATTAACTAGGGTTGTTGTTGTTGTTGGTGATTAACTAGGGTTGTTGTTGGTGATTAACTAGGGTTGTTGTTGTTGTTGTTGTTGTTTATTAACTAGGGTTGTTGTTGGTGATTAACTAGGGTTGTTGTTGTTGTTGTTGATTAACTAGGGTTGTTGTTGTTGTTGTTGTTGTTGATTAACTAGGGTTGTTGTTGTTGTTGTTGGTGATTAACTAGGGTTGTTGTTGGTGATTAACTAGGGTTGTTGTTGTTGTTGTTGTTGATTAACTAGGGTTGTTGTTGTTGTTGTTGTTGATTAACTAGGGTTGTTGTTGTTGTTGTTGTTGTTGTTGTTGTTGATTAACTAGGGTTGTTGAGCTCGTCGCTCTTTAGCAGTCATTGCCGCGTTGAAGAATTTACATGTGTCTGCAGCTGTTGAGTGGTGCTGTATAGAGTGTTTGTGATTGTTGGGAAGCCCGGCAATAACTTTCTTGTGTCTGTGGAGAGCCCTGGGCAAGTCAGCAGCACGTGCTGAACTGTCTCATAGGGATGTGTCCTTCTTGTGTGAGTAATAAGCTTCCTTTTACGTACTGCTCTCTTATGTGGGGGTAAAGGATTCGAAAGGAAGAGGAGGACGCTATATAGCTTGAGATAAATGGCACATCAGGCTAACGTGCACATCTGAGTCATCTATCGATTCATCATCATCATTACCTTCAGTTCCCCAAATAGCACAGTCCCTCAACATATTTTCCCATAGTCCCTCCTGTCTTGTGCCATCCGCCCAAGTCTTTCCTCGTCTTCATAACCCTTTCATTTATAGCTCTCGCACTCCTTGCCACGTGTTTCCGGTCTGCCTCTACCTCCCTTACTTTTTGAATTCGAGAACAAAGACTGTGTGACATAATTTGTGCGCTCTCTTCTCCTCTTCGGCAGTGTTGAACTATATTTGTTGTGCGTACTGAAGTAGGTGCATTATTCTATTGTTAGAACACTCTTTTTCCCTACTGTCATTGTTCACGTTTCACGCTTCGATGAATGACCGGGCTAGAGAAGCGTATGGCCCATCCCTGAGAGATTAATTTACTCCCTAAAACGGGATAATACAACATTGACGCCGGGTAAATACGAGCATGAAGTGTTTGCTTAAGATTACATAATTACTTCCAACTCGACAGCAGGGTTCGGTGATTATAGATAAACGCAATCTTGGAAGACATCTGGAGAGCGAGCATGACGAATGATGAAAGAAAACTTCCGGACATCCTTGTTATGATCAGGAACAATGTAAGACATTGTAACGTAAACATTACCAAGAGTTGTCGGATGTAGCAACTCCATAAACGGAGGATGACTGTTTGAAATTTTCAAACGCATGAGTCATACAGAATACTACATGAGGAAAAGTTGTCATAATATGAACTTTGAATGTATTGGCTGGCATTTGAGGCGCTAATAAACAACCGCGCTAATTGGGAGTTTGTCAGAAAACGCCAGGTGGAAACGTGGACCGGGAACCTACGATATAACGTAGACAAAGTTTGACACACGGCACTGCATTCCCGAAAACGTCAACGTAGACAGCTCGGACCTTGCCACAGAAAAGAATAGAGTTGGATTCTGAATTTATAGGACTGGACAAAACTTATTAAGAGCATCTCTGTACATCAGTAGAAAACTCGCCAACATTAATACGGAACCCGGAATTCTACAGGACCACTCACATGTCACAGAGGGATTATAAAACAGAAATAACACACCAGACGTGTGTTCGAGACATCTGTGTTAAGTTGCCCCGACTATTATACTGAGCTAAGATTTCTCAGTTATTGAGGTGAGTGTAATATATTTTTATGCTGTGAATTTGACATGTTCATACTTGATAGTCGTGTTAAAGATTCACACTAAGCTGGCAACCTCAGTATGTGAAAAGGATACATTCATGAACCACCACAGCAAACGCTGGTGATTGGCTTCATGCTAATTTTACACGGAAGAACCAAAGCAGAGGTAATCACAGACTCCGAATGGAGCAGGGCGTGAGTTATGATTGCATCTACTTGTGAATAGTTGTATATTAGCATTTTGTGAATATATGTAAATTTTATATGTACTTCAGGCACAAGCCATTGTTGCTGTCCAGTCACAAATTTTTCCTTAAATTAACTGACATACTGGTGATTTTTCATCACATGCCCTGAGTGTTATGATGTACGCTCAGGGATAGTAAAAAAAATCTGAGAAAACAAATGGCTGATGAACAGCAGGAAAGACGCCAGAATAATATCAGGCAAACAGATATTTAGCAGCGGAGTTTGTTCTTTTATTCCCTCTACGATTCTACCAGTACGAGGCGACCCGACTAATCGTGGTACGACTCGGAGGCTATTAGACTGTGGTTCGAAGCTTGAAATCGACACCTGAAGATTCTTGCCTTGACCCGCAGCGGTTACTTCCTGAACTGACCCCCTCACCACAGAGACGAATCTACGGAAAAGCAGCATCGGCACTTCAGCATTGTTGCAAATTACAATTTTAACAGGCCAACACAACAATCGAACTTTCTTTTTTTTCACAACTCATGAAGCCTAAAAACTTTTCGGTGAAGAAACCTAATTATTGTTCATAATCACCAGTCATATTTATTTATATTTGTTTCAAATTAATTGAGCATTTAATTTGTGTATGTTGATATTGACAAATTCATGGGTGAATTAATCATTACAGAGAAAAAGGCATATGTATGATCCAGAACCTCTAGTATATATTAAATTAAAAAAAAAAAAATAAAAAAAAAAAAATAAAAAAATAAAAAAAAAAAAAATATATATATATATATATATATATATATATATATATATATATATATATATATATATATATATATATATATATATATATATATATATGAGAGAGAGAGAGAGAGAGAGAGAGAGAGAGAGAGAGCTAATAAAAGGAATTTCGCTGAGTTAAATCAGCTGGGGGCTTGAACGAGCTAATTATAAGATAATCCTTCACAAAAGGCGGCGGGTCAGATAAAAAGTTAACGAGCTCAGATTCATTCAGCATTGTTCTTGACTTCTGAAATATCTTGTGAACACCCTCGAGGTAGAAGCATCATTATCCTTCTATCTACAACTCTGACAAGAGTAATCTTGTGCGACGGTAGACACCTTTTAAGACCCACATTAGATACTCTAGGTTTTGGCTACTGTTGGACCACTACTGAAGAGCAAGGAGAGGCAACCCGTGACAGACTGAGGAAAGCTGGAATGTTTTAAAACTCATGTCTCCAATGAAGAATAAATTTCTGGGACAGTTCTTCAACCATTCACTGCTTTATATGTCAATGTCGTGTGAAATTCTAATCCACATATATAAATTAAAAAGTAAATGTAAAGCCTAACAAATAACTTCAATAAAAGGAAAGAAGAATGGTAAAGAACAGTGCTGTCACAATGACTGTACTCGAAATCCCCCTTGTTTTCTACTTCGTCTGCAAATTGTAACGTTTCACGTTGATAGTAAAAGCCTTCTGCAGCATACACGCGTTTCCCCAACACAATAAAACGTGTACTCCATTTCTAAGAAAAACCTTGAGATACGCAAGCTGACCTATCTTTAAAATTCCATTCATGTCATTTTATACACTAAGTTACCATAAACAAAAGACAGATGAACTTAGGATAGAGAGAAGGGAGGGCTGAAAGCAGGCACGCATGCAACACTAAACACGCGTCTCGCTATACAATTACTACCATCACGCGTGTAAGGCCACTAGCACTAACTTTTTTCAAATCGACAGTGATAAAAAACACTACCCATACGAGAGTTAGGTTTTAAAAACTTACAAAACGCTTATTAGGAAACCTGACATTCTACTGTTTTATGTCTGAAATCCTGTCATTAGTATGACAGTACCCAGACACCATAAAGTTTGGAAGTGAGGAGGTGGCAACAGCACGACTATCCTAGAAGAAAATGCATATTTTGAACGCAGCCACTTAGCTCCTTTAAATTTGTATATTTGGGTTCCTTAGGACTTGCTGACAAAGAATATGTTAAACGTTACGCAAATAGTCTAGGAATTAACAAATTATAGCCAAAAGAAATAGTGAGGGTGTCAGACAACCCCAAAATCAGAATCGCTCAGTGGCAGATTTTGACACCACCATTGTACGGGAAATGGGTCTCCATGTTAAATCCGATTTGATTGGAGCGCAATAAATGTAAGGCTAAACACGATTAGTCGGGCTATAAATACTATCTTTTGTTGTTAGGGGAGACGGAAGGAAGGGTACTTTTTTTTGAAAAGCTGTGTAAACATGGCACGATTGGTTAGACCCGCCAATATAGTCAATCAGAGGCGTCAGGTCAGCACCACATTTTCAAATAAACTTTCTAAAGCAACAGTGCGTTGATATTCAGCTTATATTTTTCTAAATAAAAGCCTGAGACAGTGGCAGGTCGGATTTTGTGCCTATTCGTTGCCAGTCAACGTAATTCTGTTTTATTTCCATGAATTGTGGTAAGCTTGAAATATTTGATATCTTTTTAATGAATATTGAATGTAAATTGATAATTTATGTCTGTATATGTGTGTGGTTCAGTAGCGACATGAGGCAAAGCCTATATAGTGCTCCAACCTGAACAGAAGGTGTCGGAGGAAAGTAAAACTACATGGAATTGCCAAACAGTACACTGACACCTATCTTATGACTAGAAAGAACTAATGCTGGAATTGCAGAGGCGTAGTAACCATTAGGGAGGAGTATACTGATGTCAATTGTTTCAGATGAAGATAGCAATTGGCCTACCGCTCTGAACTCAGTGTTTGTTATGTATTGTGTTCTGTCTGGACATAGATTATAGATTAGTTCTGAAATAGGAGGTACAACCTTCTTGTTTCAGGGACCGTGGTCCTAAAGTTATTGAGCAGCACCTGGTCTGAGCTTTGCTGAATTTAGAGGCTGACAGCATACTCCTGGGTCCAGATAGTGACCAGTGAGGTGTCTCCAGAACACAGGGAAGCTATCAAGCAGAGGAGTCTTTTCCTGCCGCCATCACGAAAGATAAGCTTCTGTGGCCAGAGGAGCTCAACATTATGTGTCCCCTCAAAAATTGACTTCTAGTAAAAAAGAGGGACAATACCTTGTTTAAATTGACAGGAACTGTGAACTTTTCCCCCATACTATGTCCCAGATAAACAAACACTTGAAGTCATGATGACAAATAACAACATAGTTTGAAAAACAAAACCAGTATTACCTCATAGTACTACAACTGACACACATAGGATAAGATTAATAAAATATGTCACTACAAGGTTCATATCTATAAATTATATATATATATATAAATTGTGATTACAATTGATTGTGATTCCTGGTTCACTTTGTAGTTGAATCAGGATATATATTAATGAAAGAAATTAATACATAAATATTTGAAAATTTATCAGTGACTCAATTAAGATAGTCTTATAGAATGTTAAATGTGTGTGAGTGTCACAGTGTTGTCAAGTGTGGTGGAATAAATTAAATTGTTTATCTGTCTGTTGTTGTTGTGACTTACACTGCATCATTTACATAACCCTAGACATTTAACGTAGTCATCACTATATTCCAGAATAATTCTGACTGAGGTATAATGTGGTAGCAAGTAAGGTTATCTGTAAAACACTACCCTATTAGATACAGATACCTTCACAGCTGACCTCAGGCAGTACACTAAGTCCCCTATAAATATTTATATCATCCCACTTTACCACATATATTGGGGTCTCGCTCTCGGGATTTTGAATCTTTCCCTATTAAAAATATTGGGGGTAATTCACTTCAGGGAATAATAGAAATTAAAAAGATATCCTTGGGTGAAAATAAATAACGTTGAGCTCTCAGTGCCTGTGGTGTCTTTGGATAGATAATATCAGATTGTATTGTTTAGTTAGACATTATATAAATTTACCTGTTAGAAAATGGCGGACCTGGCCAAATTTCGATCTGCTGCTGTACAGACTGCGAAAGAGTTAGGAATGGACGGGCAAATTATGATTGCTTATGTCACTGCTGAATGTGACAAATATATTGAACGGGAAGAAAGAAGATTAGAAAAAGAGGCCGAAAGAAAATTAGAATCTGAAAGGTTGGCCGAAGATAAGAGGTTAGAGGCTGAGAAAGAAATTAAGAAGTTACAATTTGAGGCTGAGGCTGAGACTAAGAGGTTGCGGATTGAGGCTGAGGCTAAGAGGTTGCAGATTGAGGCTGACAAAGAGGCTAAGAAATTGGAGGCAGAAAGAGAAGAGAAGAAATTAGCTGCAGAAAGAGAAGAGAAGAAATTAGCTGCCGAAAGAGAAGAGAAGAAATTAGCTGCAGAAAGGGAAGACAAGAGATTAGCTGCAGAGAGGGAAGCAGAAAAGGAGGAGAAGAGATTACAAAGGGAACATGAGTTACGACTAAGGGAGTTTGAGTTTCAAGGCCATGCTCCTGAAAATGGTGCCAGTCCCTTTAACTCTGATGCCACTGCTAGCCAAGGAGCCTCAACCTCAGCTATGAATTTTCATTTAGATCATTTTGTTGAGAAAGACGATGATATTGAGAGCTATCTAAATAGATAGGAACTATTGGCTACCACATATGGGTTAGAGAGAGAAAGGTGGAGCTTAAAGTTATCTCAAGGGCTTCGTGGGGCAGCTTATGAAGTTTTTGCCAAAATGAGCAGAGGTGATCAGGAAAATTATGACATGCTAAAGCAGGCTCTTTTGTTAAGATATGAAAAGAACGCAGAATTTTATAGGAAAAAATTTAGGAATGCTAAACTACTGTCAGGTGAAACCTATCACCAGTTCTCTGCACGGTTAGAGACATACTTGGAGAAATGGACTTCTCTGGGTGTCGTAGATTTCCGATAGGAGAATTAAGACTAGGTTTGGTCCCTTCTGAATAGGTTTGAATAGGTGATAGACTCAGTGAGAGTTAGTGAAAGTAAATAGAATTTCCACACACGTGAGATGATAGGTTTTGATATAGTGGCTGTCTCTGAAAGCGAAAAGAATTCTTCTCTCTCTCACCTATCTTCTACAACAGTTGTTA
The DNA here is from genome assembly GCA_024509875.1 of Oreohelix idahoensis. Taxonomy (NCBI): domain Eukaryota; kingdom Metazoa; phylum Mollusca; class Gastropoda; order Stylommatophora; family Oreohelicidae; genus Oreohelix; species Oreohelix idahoensis. The sequence goes on along the minus strand of JAMPIV010001256.1, from coordinate 1,281,482 downwards.
CAGCGTCAGACAGACTACACCAATATACATATTACGTATATTTCTATCACTCACAGGCACGCACATACACGTGACGACAGGTAAACACACAGACGTGGGAAAACTATAAAAATGATATATATATTATCTAGAACGAGCTGACCAAACACGATTATTAAGTTCAAGAGCGATTTTATTATCAGGAAAAATCGGCTCACAACATCAAAGAAAGTACATCAAGGAAAATACATATACTCATAGTCATAAAAAATCAAGGAAATGTTGCAAGGATGATAGCCCCGTTATAGTGTTAACTCTAGGGTTAGCCCGGCCCCGTTAAGAGAACAGATGATGGCGCCCGAGTCACAGATACATAGAGTTTGAGTCTAAGAGTTGTCTTTGTTTTATCTCGTAATTATATGCACAGAGTTTGAAAAAAAATCTGATTTAACCTAAGACAAAACACAAGAACTCTAGCCTTAGCAACAAATTATGCAGATTGAAAAAAAATTAGGACAGCAACAGGGTGTCAAAGATAAAATAGTGAAAAATATCACTCAAACCAGCGTACACTCATTCATTCCGCCATGGCTTCTCATACTTGTACTCACGACTTTGCTTGCTGCCTCTTGGAACACATTGATTTTAGATTTTCACACAGACTCAAAAAATGCAGTCTTCTGCCAAGAAGTCCCCAGTTCCAAAAGACGTATTTAACTTGGAGTCTCCGGGAACGACTACTTGGGTATGCAAATTTGTTCAAATGTCTGATTAAGTCACCTAACAATTATTCCAGGCGCGGGAGTTAGCAGAGCACAGTGTCAATAGCGTAGGTTTCTAAAAAATGATGAATGTCAGGTCGGTGCCTTCCCTCAGTATAGGATTCACTTTAGTCACACCACAGATTTGTCCACAAGATATAATCTAGTCGGGAAATGATTGTTAATATTCACGCCACCAGGCAGCCAATTATATAGAGTTTCTAGAAGAAATTAAATGCTGGCTCCAAGGTCCAGTATTTATCATTACAGTCTTTGAAAACCCGTTATAGGGATATTAGTATTTCTGTCTAACTTGCACCGTCAGATCAGTGTTACTTGAGAAAACCCACGTGGTTCAAAATAAGGACTGTCTATTTCTTCACAAGTATGGAAACTACTACTAGGTGCTGGTAAAGTTAGGGTCACCCCAAAACTTTCACTGTGTGGAGGAAAAATAACACATATAATATAATAAACAGAATCTGTACTGGTTAAAACTTACATTTAAACTTGCAAGCAGAGAGCTTTGCTTATCATTTAAACTTCCCGTGACGTAAGTTATAATTAAAAATCAGCATTCCTCATAAATTAGGAACACGTGCGTATCCCGTCATCATTCATGAGGCTGGATTCTAGAGTTTATACGTTAGTTTAGAAAAATACACTCGACTGAGTATTAGCAGTTAAATTAAATTTATAAATAGCTACAATTGCCGTTATAAGCTAGAAATTTTAATTTTATTCTGCTTTCCACTGAATGCTTCCCTAGAAAATATAATAGCCTACCACTTTATTTCTCTTCTGCGCTAAAGAAATAGATTAAAATGAATTAAGCGATTTAACACTTTAACACTCACAAAATCTATATATCTATCATATTAATTACCTCAACCACAGAATTACAGGTAGTCGCACAACTTAAGAATAAAAATGCTGAAAATATTTCTGGAAGTCTAGAAGTTCGACAAATTGCCGAAACAAACTGAGATCTTCGCTAACAGCTATTCTGTTTTCGAGCGACCTATCTACTGTGGAGTCTATGAGCGAGAATGAAATTAAAGTTTCAAACTTGGCCAATATCTTAAAATCAGACAAAGGGCCCAAACTTACTTCGCCAAGCGAAATTATCTCCCTACTCCCAACATTTACGTCCGCTTAACGCGTGTCGTAACTGTCACCTACTGACCACGATGTACGCGTGTCAGTTTCAAATCCCAGACAGCCTGACTCCATTTCAGGGCAGTTTTCACACTACAGCTGACCATGGCCCAAGTGAGCGCCGTGTCAGTTTGGGATTTTCCAGACAAATGTCTGGATACTGACCGGTGCAGATGTAAAGTATCACACCTCACCGGGACTAATGCCGAGAAGAAGCTCGCGCGCTCGGTGAGAATGTAGACGATTTGCTACGTCCTATGTTCAGCGAACCGACTTATCACGCCTTCTGACGCCCTGCAGCCCTGACATCTACGTAATATCGTCCTAGCGCGATTCTCAGTTTTGAGAAAGAAACAGGTAAAGTTTGCGAATTATATGAAAATAATATTCGCAAAACGAATGGATGAAAAATATACGGGAAAAATGAAATACAGAGATAATAAAAGAGAGAATTTTGGGTGAACGAATAGGAAGAAGATGTAGGAAATTAAATGAATATAAACCCTACGTGACACTGGGGAAAACCCAAGATCTTAGGGAAATGGTCCTTATAGAACAATTAAGAGAGTCCATGGCTCCAGACCTGAGAAAGTTTCTCATGGAACAAGGTGCAGAGAGGCTGGGTGAGTTGCTAAATGTTGCAGAAAGGTATCAAGCAGCTCAGGCAGAGGTATCAGGTAATAAAAAGAAACAGGTGGATAATTTTAGGGCACCACAGAACTTTAATAAATTTGATCCTAGAGATCAAAACAAAGGTAAGCACCAATTTGATAGGCCACGGTATGACAATAAAAATAAAACCACACAATTCGATGAAAGGAAATATGATGAAAGAAAATCTTTCAACCAAGGGAAAAGGTGGTGTAAAAATTGTAAGATGAACAATCATGACACTGACCATTGTAGAAGGAAACCTCCTCATTGTGCTGCTATGACATCTGGGAAAAAGGGAAAAAAAGTCAAACCTGCAGAACTACAGGAACCATACCACCCCCCAGTGTGTGAAGATGTCATCTGTAATGGTGTCACTATAAGGTGTTTATATGATACCGGTTTAGATTACGATTCCGTTGTGAGTTCTCACCTGGTGCAGGCAGATCAATACACCACAGAAACAGTGGAGATTCAAACTGCAACCAAGGATGTAGCTACCATGACACTTCCAGTCGCCCGGATAAAGGTGAAAACGCGATATGTGGAAGGAATCATAAAAGCAGCAGTGATAAATGAGCCAATCTACCCTCTGATTGGGGTGTAGATATGTCTTCTTGGGGAATCCCAAGAGACCTGTGATATTGGCAACAGTGCAGACCAGATCACAGTCTAAAAAGGAGGAGGATAATCCAAAAAATACTCATCCAGATGAGATGAGGAAGGCACAGGCTGAGGACAAAACACTCAAGCCGTGTTTCAAGAAGTTGCCCAAATCTCATACACCTCCAGGCAAGGGAGAGTTTTATATGAAGAACAAACTGATTTATAGGAAGGCTGGATCTGAATCCTATGGTCACGGACAGCTGGTCCTTCCCACTTCATATAGGACTAAAGTGTTGGAACTAGGGCATGCGATTCCCTTCAGTGGTCATATGGGGATCAGCGCAACAGGACAGCGTATAGCTTGTCACTATTTCTGGCCAGGGATAACTGAAGATATCAAACGATATGTAAAATCCTGTCCAGAGTGCCAACGAGTAGCACCTAAACATTGGACTGCACCAGCAACTCTGGGGGAAATGCCCATAGTGGGAACACCCTTTGAGAGAGTTGCCGTGGATCTTGTGGGACCTCTCACCCGAACCAAGAGAAGGAACAGCTATATTCTGACGCTGGTGGACACTTGTTCTATGTGGGGAGAGGCGGTAGCCCTGTCATCGATTGATTCTAAGCATGTGGCAGAGGCATTGCTCACAATTTTCACAAGGTTAGGCTTTCCCAATCAAATCTTGACTGATAATGGCTCTCAGTTCAAGGGGAAACTAACAGAAGAAGTTTTCAGGATCTTCCAGGCCAAACACTTCCATTGTAGTGTGTACCACCCACAAGGGAACAGCCAAGTGGAAAGATTTAATGGCACGTTGATGTCGATCCTGAGAAAGTTGGCACACGAAAAACCAGATACATGGGATCAGTACCTTCACGCCGCCCTCTTTGCTTATCGGGAGGTACCCCATAGTTCAACCGGTATGGCCCCGGCAACATTATTGTTTGGAAGGCCAATAAAAGGTCCACTCGAAGCACTGTTAAGAACGTGGACTGATGAAAAGGCAGAGGAAAATATTACATCCTCATACCAATATGTGAATGAGCTGACCACTCGTTTAAAAACTGGCTGGAAACTTGCCAATGAAAATTTGAAACAAGCCAGGAAGAAACCTGCTGCTTATTATAACAGGAAAGCTAAAGACAGAGATTTGGCTGTGGGAGAGAAGGTACTGCTTCTTCTACCCGGTAGTCAGAATAAGTTACAAATTGGATGGCAAGGTCCATATACAGTTCTAGAGAAGGTGTCTAGAACCAATTATAAGATAGATAAGAAGGGGAAAGAAAAAATCTATCATGTGAATCTCCTGAAGAAATATTTGGAAAGAGAACATCAGGAAGAGACACACTTGTTGACCTTGTCCATTGCCATGGAGATGAAAAAGGAACCACTTTCATCATTTGAATATCCATTACATCCATGTGAGACAGCGGCACAGGTGAAAATCAGTACACATTTAACGAAAACTCAGAAAGAGAGAGTGCAACAGGTTCTAGATAATCATGCAGAGGTGTTAACAGACCGACCAGGGCATACAAACTTATTGGAATATGATATAAAACTGATAGACCCCACACCTGTCTGTATGAAACCCTATTCGATTCCTTTTGCTAAGGAGAAAGCTTTGAAGGAAGAGATAGACTATTTGTTGAAGGAAGGAATTATTTCACACAGTGCACCTTCGTATAGTTCCGGTGTTGTACTCTTAAGGAAACCCTCTGGAGAACATAGACTCTGTATAGATTACAGGAGACTGAATGCTATTACAGAAGGACAGGTGGATCCATTGCCGGATACAAATCAGTTGTTTGCCAGGCTAAATAAAGCTAAATATTTCTCAAAAGTGGATCTGAGTAAAGGATACTATCAGATTCCAGTAAAGCCTGAGGTTAGACCATACCTAGCTTTTAGTACCTCAGAAGGACACTATGAGTTTAACAGATTGCCATTTGGATTGAAGAATGCGCCTAGTGTCTTCTCTAGAATGATGAGAAAATTATTGGACCCTCTGAATAATCCATGTATCACAAATTTCATGGATGATATCCTTATAGCAACAGAAACATTTGAGGAACACCTTGACTCTCTGAACATGCTGTTTAATCGACTTAGGGAAGCGAATTTAACAGCCCGACCAACCAAATGTTGCGTTGGATGTAAAGAATTATAATTCTTGGGACACACAGTTTATCAGGGAAACATGACCCCTGACCCAAAGAATTTAGAGAAACTAAAGAAAGCCCCGAGACCACAAACCAAGAAAGACGTGAGATCCTTTGTCTCATTATGTGGTTTCTACCAAAAGTATATCAAAAACTTTAATTCCATATGTGCACCGTTAACTGATTTGACACGTAAAGGACATCCAGATCGAATTACATGGACACCACAATGTGAAATGGCTTACCAGGAATTGAAGGAAAAGCTCACAAGTAAACCTATTTTGAAATTACCTGACTTAAGTCAAGAATTCATAGTAAGGACGGATGCCAGTAATATTGGGTTAGGTGCAACTCTGCTACAGAAATCAGATGCATTGGATGGGGAATTAAGCCCAGTGGCATATGCTAGCAGAAAGTTGAATAAAGCTGAAACCAATTACTCAACTAGCGAAAAAGAATGTCTTGCAGTAATATGGGCGATAAAGAAATTCAATATTTATCTGTATGGGAAGGCATTTAAGTTGCAGACGGATCACAAACCCTTGTCGTTTCTAGCGCAGGCTAGACATGGAAATTCTAGATTACTCCGTTGGTCATTACTGATGCAGCCATTTGAGTTTAGCATAGAGTATATAAGTGGAAAAACAAATCTGGGAGCGGATTTTTTAAGCCGCCATCCGTGTGATGAGAATCACCCTAAACTCCAGGAAAAATAATAAATTTCTCTATGTGTATATAGAATTATAGACTGACATATAACGTCTGTTTTAAGTGGGGAGAATTTGTCGTGTGAAATTCTAATCCACATATATAAATTAAAAAGTAAATGTAAAGCCTAACAAATAACTTCAATAAAAGGAAAGAAGAATGGTAAAGAACAGTGCTGTCACAATGACTGTACTCGAAATCCCCCTTGTTTTCTACTTCGTCTGCAAATTGTAACGTTTCACGTTGATAGTAAAATCCTTCTGCAGCATACACGCGTTTCCCCAACACAATAAAACGTGTACTCCATTTCTAAGAAAAACCTTGAGATACGCAAGCTGACCTATCTTTAAAATTCCATTCATGTCATTTTATACACTAAGTTACCATAAACAAAAGACAGATGAACTTAGGATAGAGAGAAGGGAGGGCTGAAAGCAGGCACGCATGCAACACTAAACACGCGTCTCGCTATACAATTACTACCATCACGCGTGTAAGGCCACTAGCACTAACTTTTTTCAAATCGACAGTGATAAAAAACACTACCCATACGAGAGTTAGGTTTTAAAAACTTACAAAACGCTTATTAGGAAACCTGACATTCTACTGTTTTATGTCTGAAATCCTGTCATTAGTATGACAGTACCCAGACACCATAAAGTTTGGAAGTGAGGAGGTGGCAACAGCACGACTATCCTAGAAGAAAATGCATATTTTGAACGCAGCCACTTAGCTCCTTTAAATTTGTATATTTGGGTTCCTTAGGACTTGCTGACAAAGAATATGTTAAACGTTACGCAAATAGTCTAGGAATTAACAAATTATAGCCAAAAGAAATAGTGAGGGTGTCAGACAACCCCAAAATCAGAATCGCTCAGTGGCAGATTTTGACACCACCATTGTACGGGAAATGGGTCTCCATGTTAAATCCGATTTGATTGGAGCGCAATAAATGTAAGGCTAAACACGATTAGTCGGGCTATAAATACTATCTTTTGTTGTTAGGGGAGACGGAAGGAAGGGTACTTTTTTTTTGAAAAGCTGTGTAAACATGGCACGATTGGTTAGACCCGCCAATATAGTCAATCAGAGGCGTCAGGTCAGCACCACATTTTCAAATAAACTTTCTAAAGCAACAGTGCGTTGATATTCAGCTTATATTTTTCTAAATAAAAGCCTGAGACAGTGGCAGGTCGGATTTTGTGCCTATTCGTTGCCAGTCAACGTAATTCTGTTTTATTTCCATGAATTGTGGTAAGCTTGAAATATTTGATATCTTTTTAATGAATATTGAATGTAAATTGATAATTTATGTCTGTATATGTGTGTGGTTCAGTAGCGACATGAGGCAAAGCCTATATAGTGCTCCAACCTGAACAGAAGGTGTCGGAGGAAAGTAAAACTACATGGAATTGCCAAACAGTACACTGACACCTATCTTATTGACTAGAAAGAACTAATGCTGGAATTGCAGAGGCGTAGTAACCATTAGGGAGGAGTATACTGATGTCAATTGTTTCAGATGAAGATAGCAATTGGCCTACCGCTCTGAACTCAGTGTTTGTTATGTATTGTGTTCTGTCTGGACATAGATTATAGATTAGTTCTGAAATAGGAGGTACAACCTTCTTGTTTCAGGGACCGTGGTCCTAAAGTTATTGAGCAGCACCTGGTCTGAGCTTTGCTGAATTTAGAGGCTGACAGCATACTCCTGGGTCCAGATAGTGACCAGTGAGGTGTCTCCAGAACACAGGGAAGCTATCAAGCAGAGGAGTCTTTTCCTGCCGCCATCACGAAAGATAAGCTTCTGTGGCCAGAGGAGCTCAACATTATGTGTCCCCTCAAAAATTGACTTTTAGTAAAAAAGAGGGACAATACCTTGTTTAAATTGACAGGAACTGTGAACTTTTCCCCCATACTATGTCCCAGATAAACAAACACTTGAAGTCATGATGACAAATAACAACATAGTTTGAAAAACAAAACCAGTATTACCTCATAGTACTACTACACAACTGACACACATAGGATAAGATTAATAAAATATGTCACTACAAGGTTCACATCTATAAATTATATATATATATAAATTGTGATTACAATTGATTGTGATTCCTGGTTCACTTTGTAGTTGAATCAGGACATATATATTAATGAAAGAAATTAATACATAAATATTTGAAAATTTATCAGTGACTCAATTAAGATAGTCTTATAGAATGTTAAATGTGTGTGAGTGTCACAGTGTTGTCAAGTGTGGTGGAATAAATTAAATTGTTTATCTGTCTGTTGTTGTTGTGACTTACACTGCATCATTTACATAACCCTAGACATTTAACGTAGTCATCACTATATTCCAGAATAATTCTGACTGAGGTATAATGTGGTAGCAAGTAAGGTTATCTGTAAAACACTACCCTATTAGATACAGATACCTTCACAGCTGACCTCAGGCAGTACACTAAGTCCCCTATAAATATTTATATCATCCCACTTTACCACAGTCAAGTGATGATTTTTTTTCGCTAAACTGTATTACGTGCAACCAGTTTTATTGTAAGATGTCTTGGAAATGAGAACATCATTGAAGGCAACAGAGATGGAGTTTTTCGGAAGAATGTAAGAATCTCACGGATGTGTATGTTAACACGTGACTAATGATTGAGAAAACAAATGAACAAAGAAATACAATCAGACTGAGAAGACTATTGACTTTCATTGACCATATGATGAGAATTTGAGTTACAGAAAACGACTTTGAAAATAAAGATGATATGGGAAGTTGATGAATACAGAATAAATAACGGACATCTGATGTGAAGAAGTCAACAGCCAATTGATGGAACACTTGAGAGACTCATATCCGTGGAGAGACCTGATCTCCTAAGCGTTGCGTGATGGGACAGCACTTGATTATTATTATTATTATTATGCGACGTAAACCGAATCCAAAACCCGCCAAGCGTGCGGTACTTTACGCCTGTTCTTTATAAACGACTAGTCGATCTGCCTTGTTAGACATCTGCTGTTATATCTCCACGCAGTCACGTTGGCTTTCAATTTCCCGTTCCGGTGCATTGTATTATGGACGAGACAACTAAATGAACGGTTGGAGAGCTGAGATATCAGAAGAAGATAAGATTTATGAGACCTGTCACGTGATGTGTCTAACATAATTTCATCTTTTATCATCATCATCACTTTCCATCTCCTCAAAGAACATATATCTTCAACTAATGTATGCCGTCTTCGCAGAGGCGTCCCAATAGTATTTAACACCCAGGGCGGATCCTACCTTTGACGCTCTCCCCCCATAAATAAACCCACTTGCAAGTATATTTTTAACAGTAAGTACTATCATAGTAGTGTCCGACGGCACCCCTTTCCTGGCTGTCACCCGGGGCGGACCGCCTCCCTCGCACCCCCCTTAGTACGCCACTGCGTCTTCCTGTCACGTGCCATCAGCTCAATGTCTGTCCATGTCTTCTTCATTCCCTTCATGTCTGTCTCCAGTTCTCTTCTCCCTGTCCCGTGCCATCCCATCCATGTCTGTCTCCAGTTCTCTTCTCCCTGTGTTTTTTTCTCCTCTACCTCTCTTACCCTAAGAATTCCAAAACAAAGACTTACTTGTAATGCTATCCACATGTTTCCTCAAAATGTTTTCATATTCGCCCCGCAAATATTCAATTGTCCTGGGTGTTTCCATCCGAAAGTTTGTAAGAAATGTCGGAACCAGGGCGACTACAAGAACTGATTGCATCCTCTAAGAACACATTGTCAAATTATTGCACCCAGCAGCAAAGAATTAGTTTTTACTCAGTCGTAGGCAAATCAGATCAACTGCCATCTATGCTTTAAAGCTGCTATGCATCTCCAACGTCCTCTGACTCTTGGCCTGATCCTATATAGTGAAAGGCTCTTATGCTGCACCTTTCTTGATGTTATCTTCCCACTTACGCCACTGTCTTCCTCTTACACGTTTGCTTTTAACTTTTCCTTCCATTGTGGAAGACAACCTATTCAGAGATGACATGCGTTTTCCAGAAATCGTCATCAACGTATCATTTTCCGTGGTACATATGGCAGTAAATGTTCATCATCATCAGTTGCCATCTCCACAACGAAGGTTGGCTGTAATGGATCTCCAACGTCTTCTGTCTCTTGTCTTGGTGGTGCACTCTGATAGACTCTTTCCTGTCCATCTTTTGATGTTATCTTCCCACTTTGAGCGCTGTCTTCCCCTTGCACGTTTGCCTTCAACTCTCCCTTCTGTTATGGTCTTCTGCAAGGTGTTATGCGTTTTTATGTGGCCAAAGTATTTTAGCTGCCGAACTTTGACCTCCCTCATTAGTTCTCTTTTCATACCTAGATTTTCTAGGACCTCCTTATTTGTTTTCATCTCTTTCCACGAGATACGCCCCATTCTTCTATATATATCCACATTTCAAGAGCCTCAATTCTTTCTTCCAAATGTTTATTCATCGTCCATGTTTCTGCACCATACAGAAATGCAGAATATATATAACACTTTATGATTCTCAGTTTTAATTTGTGAGATAACTGTTTGGATGTCAGTGTATGTTTCATGTTGTTGAATGTAGCTTTGGCCATTCCTATTCTCTTCTTGATTTCTGTTTCACATCTGCCATCTTCTGTTATTATATGACCTAAGATATACTTAGTAAATGTTACTCGCTAGCTATTAACTATTTAAGCCAATATCTACAGCTCTGCCCATAAGTTCTCGGCTGCAGTAGCGTACTAAGGGGGTGCGAGGTGGGCGGCCCCGGGTGACAGCCAGGAGAGGGGTGCCATCGGACACTTCTATGATAATACTTACTGTTAAAAATGTACTTGCAAGTGTGATTCTTTATGGGACGGGGTGCCGAAGGTAGAATCCTCCCCGGGTGCCACATACTTTAAGTACGCCTCTGCTCGGCTGCCTTACCTTTCACTTCTACCTACATTTGTATTCACTTTAGTCTTCCATTCTTCTATTTCCCTGTAGGTTCCAGTCAAGGATATGTCTGATTATTCTGGTTGGTTGTTATCTGATGGACCAATTGTACTGATTGTTTGTTACCTGATAGATCAATTATATTGGTTGGTTGTTTCCTGATGGTCCATCAGAAAACATCCAACGAGTATAATCAAAGAGGCCGTTGATTGGAGCCCAAAGGGGAAAAGTAGAGTGTGAAGGCCAAATTGAACAAATAATGACGGTTGCGGAAGAAGTTAACTCACTCGCTCTAACCACTCTGCTAATCTGTGATTGTTCATAAAGCTGGCAACTTCATGATGTAAAATAACTTGCTACAGAAACAATCACTACATGAGCACATCAATGCTTTGGTTCGGACTTCTTACAAGAGGACCAGGTGCAGTGGCGGCTCAGTGCTTCATAGAGAGCGAAATGGGAAATGGAGGAATAATGATAAGTTTAGAGGCCCCTATAGAATATGTATATAGCATTAAAGTATTCCCTAGCATGGAAATACCAGAATGGCTATGAAAAATGTCTGTAACATTGATGAATTTGCTAGATTGCGAATACACTTCATCCCGACAAACGACTTCCTCAAATATCCGCGACAGGGCAGTTCCGATTACGTTTGAAAAATTGCTATTTTGTTACGTTTGCTGGGGAGTTTGATTGGCCCTATAGACGGGCGTCGCTGGAAACGATAGTGAATGATTACACCCGGTCCTAGTTTACACAGCTCCGATTCCGAGCAGTGTAAGCTCTCGGGCTCATGGCGACTCAACCTCTGCCTTAAAGAGATATTGTACGTTCGTGTAGATAATTAAAGAACGTTCTATCAAGATGACTAAATATAGATTGTTAAATATAAAATTAGTGAGCATGGTCTATTTTTATAAAATAAATCAAAAGATTATATACGTGAGGAGTATTTTTGTTGCTTGTTGTTATCGCTTTCACATTAAATGGCAATAAAGCTGCAATTTTGTTTCTTTTCTTAATGTATTTGTTGCTGAACCTGGACAGCGACGTCACGAGCTCAGATTGAATTTTACGAGCTGCGAAAGATAGGTTTGATTTTCGTTTTAAGGATTATCTTTATTGCACACAAACAACCCCAACAGCGCTCCGATCTCCTCCCTTAGATCATACGAGGAGGATCTCAGCACAGTGTACGAACTCTGTAGCACCGGCGAGGATCTCAATGTGTGAATACCGGAATCACACAATCTATAAATATTTTTGTGGTGGGTAGGTTTCCTAATTTTTAAATGCTAGGTGAAAAATGACAATGGATATGTGGTAAGTGGCAGGATTTTGACAATACTTTTGACATTTCTTTTTCTGTTCTTTTGGGGTTAGCGCAGTGATAAACTCATCTTGAACAATCGTAGACATTGTATTAAACAATCACAGGAAATATGTTAAATATTTGTAGTAATTATGTAAGGCAGTGTCACGTGACACCCCAGGGGTCTCTGTACATCCAAATAAAGAATAGGACTACTGTTTTCTCAGGCATGTCGTAACAGGCAAATAATATGAGGTTGTGCATAGTGCTGGTGATCTCATTGTGTAAAACAAATCGATACAGAAACCACAGCTTCAGTAGTACATAAACTGACTTTATATCACTTTGGTCCCCATCGAGGCCAGCTCCTTGACGTGGAGATGGGGCTCAAGAACAGCCATCAGCGGCCGAAACACCAAGACTGGCCAGGCCCTCCTACTCTCGAGCAAGACCACAGTCTGCCCTAGCAAGTCAAGGTGCTGAAGACGGAGGCAACCAGCCAAGAGGCGCACCACAGCAATCAGGATGCCACGCACACGCGCAATGGAAATATGTCTATATCTTCAAAACGTTATGGCACTCGCCCTGTGACGGACACCTAGGCAGACGCAGTGCCGGGCCCTCTGCCTCGAAAGGACCCAACCCCTACTACTGGGGGTCCTTCTCAATTGCCCCGTGGAGCCAGGAGGCATGAGAATAGAGCTACTGGCCAAGCAAAGCAAAGACCACTTAAAATAATGCACTGGAATGCTGAAGGCGTCAACAGTAAAAAAGATGGCTACAGCAAAAAACTAGAGCTCGAAAATATCTTGAATGAAGAGCAAGAAAATGTATGCTGCTTGCAAGAAATCCACCTCAACAAGGACATAGCCTTCAAAATCAGAGGCTACCAGTGCTACCGATCCGACCGAATAGACAGGCGAAAGGGTGGAATACTGACACTTGTGAGGAATAACATCAGTGCACGTCAGCTTGAAACATACATGGAGGGGGCGGAATACCAGATGCTTCATCTCAAGACAGAAAGTACAGAATTCCACCTGCTCAACTACTACTGTCCGAGTGACCGCCCACTGGCACTAGACACAATCCCAGCAAAAGAAAGACTGATTGTGTGCGGAGACTTCAACAGCCACTCACAGAGCTGGGGCTATGATCACTTGGACAGGAGAGGTGATGAGCTTGAAAACTGGCAGGATGACAATGGACTTATCCTGATTAACCAGCCAATCGACCCACCAACCTTTTACTCGACATCATGGCACACCACCTCTACACCAGACCTGGAATTCCACTCACCAGGCCTGGAGTGGAACACCACACGTGTTGTAGGGAAACAACTTGGAGGCAGCGACCACCGGCCAGTCTTCCTAATTGTGGAAAATGAACTTCTCAAGGAGAGCAGCACTCTCTCTAGGTGGAACTACAAGAAGGCAGACTGGACAATGTACCAGCACCGTACTAGTATACTGGCTAGAGATCTGACTGTAGACAAAGACATCAATAAGCTAGTCGATGAATTCAGCAGATGCATATTACAGGCTGCTCGTGAAACAATACCTAGAGGGTCTCGTAAGCACTACAAACCATATTGGAATAGTGAATTAGAGTAACTGCAAAACAACGTGGAAACATCTCGAAAGCAGGCAAAGACCAGTCCATGCCAAGAACACCACAATAACTACCAGCAAGCTAAGGCCAAATTCCAAAGGGCCAAGTTGCAAGCCAGGCGGAGAAGCTGGAAGGAGAAAAAGAGTCCTTGAACTTCGAAAGAGATACAAGGAAACTGTGGAAGCTGGTAAAACAACTTAATGATGAGGGTACAGGGAGAAACTCAAAGATTGCACTGTACAAAGATGGAAACATTCTCATGAGAAAACAGGCATCTGATCACTTTGCAGACTCCTTTGCTAAAGACAACAACATCGAAGTAAGCCCAGAGAAGCAACAGGAGACTCGTGAGAAACAACAATACGCAGGACGAGATGGAACCATACCTGAAGTGATTGTAGTGGTTTTTGATGTTATTGTATGGTTGCTATGTTACCTAGTGTACTGGATGAGGTCAGCTGTGAAGGCTCCTGAAGATAAAAGTTTATGTGAGTTACAGAATGCCTTTCTGCTACCACTTACGACCTCAAACAGACTTATTCTTCTATTATGTATGTTAGCTACGTTTAATGTCTAGGGTACCGAAATGTGATGTGTAGGTAATTAAATACACTGACACACACATGTAAATACTAAGTCTAATAATAATAATAAGCTCTATGATCAAATCAACTAACACTGGCTTTAGAAGTTTAGATTTTACAATTTTTTGAATTTATTTAGTCCTGAACCAAATGTTTCTTCTGGTCAGGACGTATGAAACAATATGTATTTATCAATAAAAGTGCATATATGTATTGAATAATCAAATGAAAATTTTATACATAAATATATTGTTACATTGGTTAATATTAATACTAACTACAGAGTCTTTGGAAAACTAGCACTGGATGTCTAGTTGGGGTGGTGTCATCATGCCCAATCTCTGTTTATAATGTTCATTGTCTTGTAAATATGGACTGAGGTATAGTGTTTATACAACATGGATTTTATTTATTTATTTATTGTGGATAAGTTTGATGAATCCACAGCAGGCCAGGTTTTCACTTATCTGGCCTGTGACGATGCAGTAAAGAATTCAAGTGGCCCACTCCTCACAGTAGCTGGAGTAAAATGGTAGGCTGCTTAGGCATTCACTCTTGTACTTCTACACAGCATCTGGCACTAGTGTAGTGCCAGACCAGAAACTCTGAAACCAAAATTTGTGCCATGTGTCAACACACTGCCTACTGCACCAATTTTTACACATAACAACGAAAAAACATTACAAAGATCGGGTCAGATCTCTCTGACCAACTCAGCACATCTCACCCAGGTGTTATCAAACAGCACCAGTTTCCCATGACTGCATTGCATCCGAAATATGTTCAATAGTTTCCTCTTCCATCCAATAAGGTGGGTGATATGTTCCCACTTATCTCAAATATAGATCTGTCTTCCATAGTCTTAGATATGTTTTCCTATGTTATTTAGTTTTGCCTCTAGGCCCTGGACTGCTGCTGGGGACCTAGAATAAGCACTCACTTGTCGTAATCATTTTTCATGACATGGCAGTATCAATCACTCAAAATATTAAAATTAAAAAAGGTAAATGCTTTTTCCCTTACCACAATTCAAAATTAAGAACACAGTTACGTAGTACTAGCAAAACTCAGCTGAGCTGCTGGCTAGATTAGGGCGTCCCACTGATAATATTTAATATTTCCTGGAAATCACACCTCTAGCATTAACGAACTGTATAAATGGACAGTCTTCTTCAAAATGGCACCAGCGGGCGTCTTTCTTTCTATAATATGAAAACTTCTGTCCAATCAGCGGACTTCCCCTCTACCTTTCAAATATTCAAACACAAATGTCCAATTTCGGTCCAGTCTCAGTCTAGTGTGTAGTATTTTTCTGTCGGTCTGTCCGTCCCAACTTGGTTTTTCCCAAAATTACACTTGTTTTTGGACGAAACTACAAGAAAAAACTACACAAATTTTTGTCTCTTCCTACTTCTAAGATTCTGTGCTAAGTTATTTTTAGCTACTATCCTCCTACCCTGCCCCTAGTCCATCTGCAGTTGGTTTCTGCATTTTTAGTCTCAAGGACGTCAAAATGTAACTTTAGTGAAAATATGCACAAAAAACTGTCCGCTAGTCTGTATCGAACAATACAGTCTTTCGTCAATATCTTCCGCGTTATCTGTCCGTCTGTGTAATTAAAAGTATATTATTTCTCAGATTAAGATGGGCTATCAAACTAGCTAGTTTTTATTCTCCTAAACTTATTATTAAGAAAAAACCTACTTTTTTCAAGGTTAGTTTTGAAATTTGTTTTTGAACCTTCGTGTACGGCGTTTGCCGCTATATTCAAACGAAAACGACTAATTACCGTAAAACGTCCAAGATACGTCTGTTTCTAACAAGAGCTAAGGTCGTTTTTTGTCCATTTCCTTACATTGTGTCAACTAGTGGCGTAATTTTTTCTTTAAAAACTACAAATTGCGTCTTTTGGACTTTAGATTCAAACACGTGTTCAGACCGTCATAATTTTTTTCTTTTATCTCCGTTTCCACCCCGTCTAAAAGGATAAAGCTTTTGTCTGCATGTCCTAACTAGTTAGTGTTCAATGGCGCTGGAAAACGCTGGCGTGGGCGAGAATGTATCATCGTACCTTATATATATTTTTATCCCTACATGTTATTTTACCTATTATCTTTATAAATGGAGGAATTTTAACGTTGCATCACTGTAATTTCACCACAGTGATGGAGGCACCAATCACATTCAGAAAACTGGAGCTTGCAATATCCAAATTGAAAATGAGAAAGTCGCCAGGAGTTGATGGAGTGTCCAATGAAATGATTAAGATCTTGGGAACCGCAGCAAAAACAAAGCTGCTGCAGATCTTCAATATCTGTTGGAACTCAGGCAGAGTTCCACAGACCTGGAGGGAAGCAATCATGATACCACTCCTAAAACCAGGAAAAGACAGTTCCACTGCCTCCAGCTACAGACCAATCAGCCTTACAAGCTGTCTCTGCAAAACAATGGAACGTATTATCAACCTCAGGCTACAGTGGTACCTTGAAAGTGAAAACCTTCTTGTACCACAGTAGGCGGGCTTTAGGCAGTGTTATTCACGGTGAGAGACAGCCATGTCCTGGAGCAATCTTACTCAAGGGAATGTCCATCCCTAGTACACAAAGACTGAGACGGTGAGTGAGGCGGAGGAATCTGAGAAGATCAACGGCTCGCAAAGCGAAACAGCAAAGTGTGTGGCGCACTAGAGGCGTGTCGGACATAGAAAAAGACAATGGCTAGCCACCGTGGAAGAGATTGGGGCCTTACCACGTACTTCCTACAGAACGTAATGGGATCACAACAACAAGATAAGAAACGATATGTAGAGAACTCTCTGTCCCCTGGGGAAGAATCTACTGTACAAATTAACAGGGAAGAGGCAACTCCTCTAATGAGTAAGGAAGTACATAATGACGAGTGTTCCTTAAATTCTGTTGAAAGGGAGCATTCTGAGAAAGACCACCTAAAAACTAGTAGGAGAAGCCTAAAAATAGGAACATGGAATGTTAGAACTCTGAACGGAGAAGGAAAGCTTGACAATCTTATATTAGAAGCAACAGACATGAAACTCGATATACTGGGAGTTGCAGAGGCAAGACTTTTGGATACAGGCTACATAAAAAGAGACCAGTACACGCTTATACACTCAGGCGGAGAAAAACATGAAAGAGGGGTAGGAATGTTGATAAAGAAGGAGTTAGAAAAATACGTATGTGGATACTGGACACACAATGACAGAATGATGTTACTAAAAATGAGAGCAAAGCCATTCGACATATCAATCTTACAAACTTATGCACCAACTAAAGATCACAGCGAGGAAGAAATAGAAGAATACTATGAAGAGCTACAACACACACTTAAACCAGTCAAATCAACAGATGTGTTGATAGTAATGGGTGATATGAATGCAAAAGTAGGAAAAGGAAAATACAAGAAAATAGTAGGACAGTATGGATTAGGGACAAGAAATGATAGAGGAGACAGACTTATCCAGTTCTGTGAAGAAAACCAGCTGGTCATATGTAACACCTTTTTTGAACACCACCCAAGGAAATTATACACATGGAAAAGCCCAGGAGATATAACACGAAATCAAATCGACTATATCATGATAAAACATAGATTTAAGAACAGTGTCACAAGTGCAAAGACATATCCTGGCGCCGACATAAATTCAGATCACAATCCAGTCGTCATCAAAGTAAATATAAAGCTGAAAAGAGCAGGAAACAGAAGACAGGAGGAACCCCAGATAGAAATATCAGCGCTGAAACAACCAGATATAAAACAGAAATATTTAATCGACGTCAAAAATAAATATCAACAATTATTGACAGAAAGCATGGAGCAGTATAGAAGAGAAAACCCAGAAGAAAAAGCAACCGCAAAATGGGAATGCTTAAAAACAAGCATACAATCAGCAAATGCAAATTTACCTAAAAAGGAGTCTAAGAAAAATCAAATTTGGATGACAGATGACATCTTGAATAAAATGACCGAAAGAAAGAAAGCAAAAAACACTCCAGAATATAAAACAATAGACAATGACATACGTACTATGTGTAGAGAAGCAAAAGAACGGTGGATAGAAACAAAATGCAAGGAAATAGAAGACTTGGAAGCAAAGCACAGGACAAGAGATATGCATGAAGAAATAAAGAAATTATCAAATCGGTCACGGTTTGCACAAGGAGGAAGCTGTATCAAGAACAAAAATGGTGTAATATTACTTGATGAGAAAGACATATCAAACAGATGGGCAGAATACATAAAAGAATTATTCGAGGACAACAGAGGTAAAAAACCATCACCAGATTCTAATGAAGGCCCAAACATTCTCAGATCAGAAGTAGAGAATGCCATTCATATGATACAAAAAGGAAAATCAGCAGGCATGGATAACATAAAAATTGAAATGATAGAAGCTCTGGAGAGCTTTGGTGTAGATACAATCACAGAAATATGCAACGATGTATACAATACAGGATATATACCACACGACATGAAGACATCAGTTTTTATAACATTGCCCAAAAAACCAAATGCAACAGAATGCTCAGACTTCAGAACAATCAGCCTGATGAGTCATGCAATTAAGATACTGCTCAAAATCATACAGGAAAGAATAAAAAGTAAAGTAGACAGCGAAATCCAGGAAGAGCAGTTTGGTTTTAGACGGAACAGTGGAACAAGAGAGGCAATATTTTGCCTAAGAATATTAGCAGAAAAATATACAGCGGTCCAAAAAAGTATGTATATGTGCTTCATTGACTATAAGAAGGCTTTTGACAGAGTCCATCATGAGAAAATAATTGAATGCCTCGAAGACATAGGTATTGATGGAAAAGATATAAGAATACTCAGTAACCTTTATTGGGAGCAAACTGCCACAGTAAGATCTGGAAGGAATTATTCACCATACATAGACATAAAAAGAGGTGTCAGACAAGGTTGTGTGCTGTCCCCCTGCCTATTTAATTTATACACCGAAAAAATTTTCAAACAGATACAAGAAATACCAGGACTGAACATCAGTGGAAGGTCAATAAACAACCTTAGATATGCAGATGATACCGTGTTGTTAGCTGAAAGCGAACAGGAGTTACAAGAACTAGTGAAGCAAGTGAACAGTATAAGTCAGGAATATGGACTCGACATTAATATTGAGAAAACAAAAACTATGATAATTAGCAAAACAGACGATAAACCCACATTAAAGATAAGCGTAAATGGGGAAATCCTGGAACAAGTCAAGAGCTACGTATATCTCGGTCATATAATAACAGAAGATGGCAGATGTGAAACAGAAATCAAGAAGAGAATAGGAATGGCCAAAGCTACATTCAACAACATGAAACATATACTGACATCCAAACAGTTATCTCACAAATTAAAACTGAGAATCATAAAGTGTTATATATATTCTGCATTTCTGTATGGTGCAGAAACATGGACGATGAATAAGCAGTTGGAAGAAAGAATTGAGGCTCTTGAAATGTGGATATATAGAAGAATGGGGCGTATCTCATGGAAAGAGATGAAAACAAATAAGGAGGTCCTAGAAAATCTAGGTATGAAAAGAGAACTAATGAGGGAGGTCAAAGTTCGACAGCTAAAATACTTTGGCCACATAAAAAGGCATAACACCTTGCAGAAGACCATAACAGAAGGGAGAGTTGAAGGCAAACGTGCAAGGGGAAGACAGCGCTATAAGTGGGAAGACAACATCAAGAGATGGACAGGAAAGAGTCTATCAGAGTGCACCACCAAGACAAGAGACAGAAGACGTTGGAGATCCATTACAGCCAACCTTCGTTGTGGAGATGGCAACTGATGATGATGATGATTCTACCGAAGATCAGGCAACTTACCTTTCCCAAGAGATTGAGGATGCGTTCCAAGATTTAAAAAAAAACTGGTACTAGCAGCATGGATAGATCTAAGGAAAGCATTTGGCAAGGTTTGGAAAGAAGGGCTTCTGAAGAAACTGAGAAATTGTAGAGTGAAGGGTAGGATGTACAAATGGGTGAAAGCATACTTGCATAACAGAAGAGCCCGAGTACAACTAGATGGCCCCAAGAGTAAGAAAATTCTACTGCGTCATGGCGTCCCTCTGGGAGGGGTTCTGTCCCCCACACTTTTCCTAGTCTACATCAACGACCTGGTTGCTGAACTACCACATGGAATGAAAGTGGCAATGTACGCTAATGACCTGGTAATATGGTGCACAGATGAGCATGCAACAGTGGCCACCAAACTGCTACAAAGAGCTATAGATGCCTTAACCTCATGGGCAAATAGATGGTGTGTCAGCATCAACACAGAACAAGTGCAGCACTACGCTCTTCACCCTCTCTCCCAAACAAAAAGCTGGTGTCATGAAGATAAATGAAGAGCTCCTGAGAGAAGATAAACAACCCACCTATCTCGGAGTTACATTCGATGATAGGCGGACATGGAAGCAGCACATCAACAAGGCAGCAACAAAGGCCAGGAGGAAGTTAGCCATCCTGAGAAAACTAAGTGGAACCACATGGGGAGCCAGTGGGAAAATACTTAGTAAAGTTTACCAGCAGGGCATACGACCACACCTGGAATATGGGTCAGCTGCGTGGTGTCCAGCATCAAACACCACATTATAAGAGCTAGATAAGGTGCAAAACCAGGCGCTTAGGGTTCATCACGGGGGCAATGAAATCAACGCCTATAGAGGAGATGGAGAAATTGGGTAGGATACAAGCACTGCGAGAACGCAGAGACACGAAAGTGCTAACGCAGGCAGAAACTTTCCTCTGTTTGCCAAGCCATCCAATGAAGGACAGATTCCAAAACCTAACAATGGGGCGATTGAAAAGAAGCAGCTTCATCCACCAGGCCAAACGATTTCGTAGACAAACCTCAGACCTGCTTGAAGTTGACAGCCCCCTAAAGTCTGTGCCAGAACAAACCCCTTGGAGAGAAGAGCCTGGACTACCGATACACATTCAGACAAAAGTGAAAGGAATATTCGACAGGGATGAACAGAACAGCGTGCAACGTAGGACAGTCACTCTCAGTTTCCTGGATGATGAATACCCACAGGACCTCTGGGTCCAAGTATACACGGATGGGTCAGCACAGAATGCAGTCAAGAATGGAGGAGCAGGAGTGTACATAGAATATCCAAACAACACTAGGGATACGGTCAGAGTACCAACGGGGAAATTCTGTAACAACTATGATGCAGAAATCCAGGCAATCAAGGCGGCAACTGAGAAACTGTTAAACACCAATCTCGGTCCACAGCCTGTGGTATTCCTGACAGATGCAAGATCAGCACTCCAAGCACTTCAGTCCAGAAAATTGTCAGGTATACAAGCCCTACTTTCTGAACTGTGCAGCCAGCGCAGGGTCACCATGCAGTGGATACAGTCTCATTGTGGAATACCAGGAAATGAGAGAGCGGACCGTCTGGCTAAAGAAGGTGCTGCAGACGAACAACCGGATGTACCAGTTACGTACCATCAGAAGAAAAAGATGATCAAATCAATCAGAAAGCCACCAACACCAACGCAGGATGACTACCAAGCTATGAACAGATCAGTACAAATTGTCATTCTGCGCCTCAGAACCGGACACAACCGACTCCGCAGCCACATGTATAAAAAATTCAAGATTGGCAATTCAGCCATGTGTACATGTGGACAGGCACCCCAGACTGCGGAGCACGTACTTCAAGATTGCCCCGAATATGATATATTGAGGCAAACCCACTGGCCCAGAGAAACAACACTGGAAGCAAAACTATACGAAACTCTGTATGAACTAGAAAAGACAGTGAAGTTTATACAAGAAACAACATTGCAGATATAGACAATATATTTCAAGCGAACGAAAGAAGAAGAAGAATATCACTTTGGTGCAGGATTCCTAGGGACCAGCTGCAGTGGTTGCTCCATGCTCCAGATGGAGCAAACAGGAGAATAATGATTATGTAAGACAGTCAAACTTCTTCTTCTTCCGAACCCCAGATATTCGAGTTATCCACCCTTTTACCCTTGCGGAAATTGGGGATGAGGTTTGAGCTTTCTTGCAACCCCAGAGAACTTCCCCACCTCAGCGGGCTCAGCTGGTGGAGGTCACACCAGACCCACTAATTGGCAGGTAATACAATGCCACGTGGAGTTTTCTCCTCTACGCTGAACGAACGAACGAACGAACGAACTTTATTTTCGAAGGGTAAAGAATTGGGCGCGCAGTCCCGTCTAACATTCTGCCCTTCCACTCTCATTAATCTTGCATACTATATCCTTTCATTCCCACATGATGCTTTAAGCATTAATTTAAAGGCATGCAACATTATAAAGTTACCATAACAGCATTCATTTACAGTATGCAAGCATAATAATAAAAAAATGAGTAGGGTTTTTTTTTTTTTTTTGAAACAAACAAGCTAGTAAATGGGGGAAAAAAGTAATAATAAAATAAAATAAATAAAACAATAAATAAAAATAAATAAATTCTGTATACCGACACTCACTCATGCGGTCAATCCGTCTACAATTAATCTGTATTTTTGGTATGCGGGTACATTCTCACGACTCACATTTCTAAAGTACAGTATTATGTGGGTACATTCACACATACATTACATTATATAATAATATTTTAAAGTGAATATAATAATGATATTACATGGATATAAAACAAATTATTCACACACAAAAATGAGCGGAAGAGGAAAAGAAATGTTGACCTATGGATGAGATGTTGACAGGCAAATACTGTTTCTATGGGGGTAGATAATCAGTGTTGAGGAAGTGTTTGAAAAGTGCTTTGTTAAAAGAATATTGTGTAGGTAGGCTTTTTAGGTGGTGTGGAAGGCTGTTCCATAAGTAGGCACCAGAGTAGGCTAGACTCTTTTTGAACAGGTCGATCCTAGGTTTGGGCAGACGTAACTGATGTAATCGTTGTCCCTCCCTTCTACTGGTTTGAAACAATGATCTTAGGTACGACGGGGCATTGTTAGATAGAATTGTGTGAGTCAGCTTGGCTTTGTTGTAGAGAAGACGTTTTTTTTAGCGACAGTATTTTGGGTTCTTTTCCTGTCCTTGTGTGTGGTGTCGTGCGATTATCGGTGATCAGACGCACTGCTCTCTTTTGCAGGGAGTGCAGTCTCTTCGAGGTGGAAGCAGGGCAACAATCCCATAGTGTAGAGCAGTAATCTAGATGTGTCTGTATATGTGAGGTGTAGAACAATAGTCTAGTGTCTGCGTCTAAGAAGTGTTTTATTTTGGCTAGCTGGTACGTCTTTTGTGCTATGTGTTTGGTTAAATTCCGTACATGGGAGTTCCACGTTAAGTGCTGGTCAATCGTGATCCCCAGAACTTTGTGTTCTGTTACATGTTCAATTTGTATTGATTCCGCGTGTAGCTGTAGCGATCTTTTGGTGCAGCTTAGGAGTTTCTGTCTGGTGGTAATCAACATAGATTTCGTTTTTGTTGTGTTTACTGGCATACGATTCATATTACTCCATTTTGTTAGATTGTCTACATCGCTTTGAAGAGTCATTTCAAGTGCCACGCAGTCATTGTCACTAGTGTAGATAGTACAATCATCTGCAAAGAGGTCACAAGTTGTATATTTTAGATGTAGTGGCAGGTCGTTGATGAACATTGCGAAGAGTAGGGGCCCAAGAATAGAGCCCTGTGGTACTCCTGTAACTACCTTCGAGAAATCTGATGCCGAGTTGTTGTGAAGCACTAACTGTTGTCGATCTGCCAGGAATGATTTGATGATGTTTAGTGGATTAGAGCCTATTCTGAGGGTTTCCAACTTTTGAACCAAGATAGTGTGGTCAATCATGTCAAATGCTTTCTTGAAGTCGACAAAAACAGCACCACATAATTTTCCATCATTTATGTTCGACAGCCAGTTGTCTGCCATTTTGGTGAGCGCTGTGTGACAGGAATGTTTGGGTCTGAAACCTGACTGGCTATCAATGAGCAGTTTGTTTGTTGTTAAGTGTTGAAATGTGGTGTTGTAAATGTGTTTCTCTAGTGGTTTTGAAAGAGATGATAGAAGGGATATTGGTCTGTAGCTGTTGGGATCGCTATGTGAGCCAGATTTATAGAGGGGGTACACTTTGGCAGATTTAAATGCTGTGGGGAAGTAGTTGTGTGCAATACATTGGTTGTACACATAGGTTAAGGAGTCGCAAATGATGGGCGCAGCGTAACGTAGAATCTTATTGCTGATACCATCAAGCCCAGATGAATTGTTGTTTTTTAATGCCAAGATATATTTGAGAACTTCATGTACTGTTAGAAAAGGAATATGTCTTAGATCTGTTGGGGTGTGTTCAGTGTTGCAGAAGGCTGTCAATTTACTAATATCGTAGTCCATTGGCTTTAGTGTCGACTTGAGAAGGCTAATTTCTGTTTTGAAGTGGTTGCTAAAATGAGTTGCCGTGAGGGAGCAGCTTTTTGGTAAAGAGTTTAGTGACTTTGATTTGTGTGTTAGTGTTCTAATGGCTGCCCAGACTTCTTTGCTGTTTGCTTTGTCTTGAATCATCTTTCGGAAATGTAGTTTCTTTTCCTGACGAATGAGATATTGTACTTTGTTTCTAAGCATCCGATACCTGCTGAAATCTTTGAGCTTATGTGCTTCGTCCCGCTCTCTCATTGTTGATAGTATTTCGTTGGTTATCCATGGGGTCTTTCTGATGTTTTTGACCCGAACCTGCTTTATAGGAACATGTTTGTCGAATACGTTGTTGAAAGTTTGTGTCCAGTATTTTATGGCTTCTTCTGGATGCGGAAGTTGGTACACGTATGAGAGAGGGGATATTTGTAGGTCTTGTAGGAATAATTGAATGTTAAAGTTTTTGAAATTCCTGTAATGGACTGTGATGTGTTCCGTTTTAGGTGCTTTAAACCCCTTTCTCGTCCAGGTACAGCAAATAGGATAGTGGTCACTTAATGATGTCTGTGGGACTATGCATTCTATAATGTTTTCTGGGCAGGTCGTATAGATATGATCAATTAGTGTAGATGATGAGTCTGTTACTCTCGTGGGTTGATTGATTAACTGTATGAGGTTGTATGAGATGGTAATATCATTCCACGTGTTGTTCGGTTTGTGAAGGTCAATATTGAAATCCCCCAGTAGAATAATTTCCTTCGAAGAAGCCCAAACGTTGTCCATCATTCGTGAGAATGTGTCAAACCATACAGCAGAAGAGCTAGGGTTTCGGTACAGGTAACCAATTAGAACGGGGGTCAGGTTGGGGAGTTTTATTTCCAGCCATAAACATTCAATGCCAGTATGTTCTAGATCATCACGGCGTCTGTACTGAAGAGATGTTGAGATGTATATGACTAGCCCTGTTTCATGTTGTCTGTTAGGATCCCTGCGAATGGTGGTGAATCCATTAATCCTAATTTCGTCATCTGTAATTTTGTCATTGAGACGGGTTTCAGAAAAACCAAATATGTGGAAGTTTTGTTGGAGGGAGGTGGAGACTTCAGAAAGCTTACCTAGCAGGTGGTAAATGTTTAAATGACCAATTTTAAGCCCTGATAGTTTAAGCCATGAATTAGTGGTATTGCCTATATTTTGATTAGAGTTTTTGCACTCGGACATGATAATAGTCAATAGGAAAGAAATAATGAGGGGAGTAGGAATGAGTAAGAAGCAATAAAATTGGTACACAATGGTTTATACAAAATTGTAGACAAGTAATAAAATATGCACTGCTAGAGTCCGTGGACACTGTTTACAGTATCTTAATCTCTGCAAAAAGTGTGGTTTTTATCTTAAAATACAGTCTGTTCCGAACAAAAAGGAATATTTTTACTTCAACCACAGTCAATGTAGAGAATTAATCCTCCCGGGACAGTTAAAGGTCCACGCTGTGACTTAGTTAGTTAGTTTTGTGAGGATTTCCTAATTTTCCTCAAAATGAAAAAAACGAAGGTGCAGATGTATAAAAGATGTAAAAGAGAATGGTGAGCGTAGGAATGAGAGGAATAAGCACAGAGATAATAATAATAAGAAAACAATAGTATTAATACGATAGAGTTATTACTAAATCGGAAACAAATTTAGATACGCCCTGCTCTGACGAACAGAAAGAAATGTTTAAACAGACAATGTAATAAAAAAAATAAAAAAAATTATTAACATCCAAAAGTGACAGTTAAAAGTTCAACGCTGATACTCAGCTATTTCTTTTATCTCAGGACAAAGGTCACTAAAGTGCTTCCGAAGAGAACGCGTCAGGTCGAATGTTACACTGCAATGATAGGGGGTAAGGCAGTGAAATAAAATATGCAAACAACTAATAACTTTGCAAGAAACAAAATCACCTATAATACAGTCACAGTGTTATGTTAATTATTTACAGGAAGTATATCGAGTAGTCACAGATTAAAAATAATCAGAATAAATATGAGAAATACAGCAATGAACGAAATACGACCAAGAGGTAAGAGGTAAGGCACAATATGGTGGGAGTAGCAAATACGACAATCAAAAACTTGCCTTTCATAAATGAGTGTTTGCGTAGAATCGAGAAATTAAAATGGCAATAGAGGATCAGCAATGTTGGACATACGTAACACAACCAGACAAGTATCAGTGAAATAAGTAGTGAAGACAAGAATTAAGCGATGGTTGGGATACAGGTAGATACAATTGCTGATATAATTGCTGATACAATTGCTGAAATAATTGCTGATATAATTGCTGATATAATTGCTGATATTATTGCTGATATAATTGCTGATATAATTGCTGATATAATTGCTGATATGATTGCTGATATTATTGCTGATACAATTGCTGATATTATTACTGATATAATTGCTGATATAACTGCAAGTCAGTTCTTGCTCTGGAATCCCCGCAGTAAAAGAAATAGAGGTAGAAAAACACACGGAGACGAGAAATGGAGACATACTTTGAACGGCAAAAGAACACTCAGGGAAAGCTTGAACGGACGGCACAAGACAAGAGGGTGTGGCATGACCTGATTGAAGGCATATATTCCACAGGAAGCTAAAGGGTAATGATAATGGTGTTACCAATGCGTTTTATAGATAATGAATATCGGCAACTGCACCTTTTACTCACCTAGTTCTGGTGATGCCACAGTCCGCCATAATCTTTCTGTTCATGCTACTATTCGTGATCTCATCCAAGATAACCTCCTTCCTTCTAGTGCCACGTCTCTCCATATTATTGATAGTAGTCTAGGTAAACCTTCCTTCTACATGCTTCCTAAGGTTCATAAAATTGACAATCCGGGTCGACCTATTGTTTCAACCTGCTCTTGTCCCACTGAACGTATCTCTGATTTCCTGGATAGTATTTTGCAACCCTTAGTGACCAATCTACCTTCTTTCTTGAAGGACACCACCCATGCTATCACTACTTTTGATTCCATCCAATTCACACCTGACCACACCTACCGTCTTTTCCTTCTGGATGTCTGTTCGCTTTATACTTCCATTTTACACTCTGATGGCCTTAAAGCACTACAATTTTTTCTCGACAGACGCACTGACCTTACTTTTAGCACAGGTTCTCTTCTTCGCCTTGCGAAATTGGTTCTCACTCTCAACTCTTTTGAATTCAATGGCCAGTTCTTTAATCAAATTAGTGGCGTTGCTATGGGCACCAAAATGGGCCCGAGTTATGCTTGCTTCTTCATGGGTCACTTTGAATATTTGGTGCTTCAAAGTTACGATGGACCATTACCTGAGTTTTACCGTCGTTATGTCGACGATGGTATTGGGAGTCACAGACATGACTGAAGTTAATCTCCGTAGATTCATTGACCATGTTGGCAATTTTCATCCTGCCATCAAATTCACTTCTCAGATTTCTACTACTTCAGTTAACTTCCTTGACCTTACTGTCAATATTACTCCTACTGGCCTTACTACCTCTGTCTTTTATAAACCTACTGATGCTCATGGTTTTCTTCTTTACACCTCTTCCCACCCTCTCAGCTGTAAAGATTCCATTCCCTACTCTCAACTTCTACGCTTACGTCGGATATGTCACGATGAAGATGACTTCCGTGAACGAGCTCAAGAAATGCTCGATTTTTTTCGCCGACTTCACTATCCTGAAAGAGTTTTATCTGATGCCCTTAAACGCATTAGTCATGTTACTCGTCAGGTTGCACTTACTGCTAAACCTACTACTACATCTGACAGACTCAAACTTGTCTTAACTTTTCACCCTCATTGTTTGGCGGTCAAAAAAATTCTGTTTCGTCATCTGCCTATTCTCCACTCCGATCCTGATACCAGAGAGTTGTTTCGTGATACCCCTTTGGTGGGATATCGTAGGGATAAGAATTTTAGGGATATTCTTGTGCATAGTCGCTTGAGACAAACTAGTCCTTCTCACTTTGGTACTAAACCGTGCCAACGCCGCATATGTAAGACCTGTCCTTTTGTACTCCAAACGCAGTCAGTCTCCTTTCCGAACGGTAAATTTGCCATTGGGGAGTCTTTCACATGCGAATCCAGAAACCTGATTTATGCTATCATCTGCAAAAGGTGTGACATGACCTTATTGGTGAAACTGGCAGACGTCTGGTAGACAGGTTTCGTGAGCACTTGAATGACATCCATCATGGCAAACATTTACCGGTGGCCCTTCACTTCAATAGCCCTGACCATTCAGGTAACTCTGACATTCATGTCACTGCCCTCCTGTCATGTGCCGGCGACGACCGAACTCGCTTCTCATTGGAGAATCGTCTCATTTTTCAAATGGGCGTTTTATCTCCTGCTGGCTTGAATGTCCAGCATCATTTTGCATAATTCTGGTGGCTTCTGTCTCTGTTTCACACTTTATTTCTTCTGCCGTTATTTTCCTATCTGTCCTTGTTTTTGCTTTGGTTCGTTTCGTTTCCTCAGTTATCTTTTCTTAGCCGTCACTAGCTCATACGTCACTTCCGCATGATGCCTCATTGTTTCAGCAATCTTGAATGTTTCTTTCTTGGATCCAACTAAGTGATTCATCAGCACTGCGGCGAAACTTGTTGGGAACCCAGCATTGCATACTAAGCTTGGAGAAATCACTTGATCCCCAGACTTCATTATTTGGTTTTGATCTGGTTGACAGCATGTAGGAGGATCTCACTATGGACCCAGTGATAGGCGGAAAGGGGGTGGGAGAAGAGAAGTGACTGTGCATGACGTGACAATTCCTTGGGAGAGCCCAGAACCAGAGCACAGTACTTTAGCTCTGCATCCCCTTGGATGGTGAGGAATGCCAAGTATGCTTAGCGTTTCTTCCTCCTAGCTTCGGGCCAGATGTAACGATCCTCTAAATGCAAGCCAAACTGGAGGAACTGGTGCTCATGACTTCAACTCATCGTGTTGTTTCGCAATAGCAGAAAAGCCACAGGAAAAGCTTAGATGTGCAGTGTAGATAATATACTCTTCAACTTGGTATTGGCTTCAAATGAGGGAGAAGCTCAGCAGCCTTAGTTAAACAACAACAACAATGTATGTATGTATATTGTGGTAACAGCCCTCAGTAACGCTGTATGAATTTATGTAAATTTACTTTATGTAGATTGTAATGATTATCCTATATGCCATGTTGTATTTCATTATATCATGTCAATGCATATCAATGTATTTTCTGGAGAATAAAGATTCTGATATGTATGTGTGTATGTGCGTATGTATGTATGATCGTAATATAAACGTATGTGTGTATGTATGTAAGAGTCGAGTTCTTATTTTATCTCATTACTTATAACTCAGAACAAGAAAATCAGTCACTTTGATAGGCTAACGATAAATCATCAAAGTTTGTCCTGTTAGAAATACATGATATCGCCTTATCTAGCGAGACATGCCAGCTCGTCCATCTCACTCCGTCGTTAACCCACTAGCGGAACGGGGCTTGGCGTCTCAACGAAAGCACTGATATATTCCAGCAGCCCATGTAACGAATATTGCAGACTGGTAGATTACCTTCTGCATGCCAAATAAAAAATTGTTTCCATTAAGATAAGTGTATTTGAGACAAAAATAATGGTGGAGAGCTGTGATTAGACAATATCGACTTTATCTAAGTATTATTTATTAGCAGTATGTGATGGTTTCAAATTATTTTTATTTCTTAAAGTAATTTAAAGTGCGCGATGAGTACTATTTGTATCACAATGTACTGTATATGTATGTATGTATGTCTGAATGTAATATATATATATATATATATATATATATATATATATATATATATATATATATATATATATATCATCAAATAGCATAATTCCCACCGTAAGGTACATCGGTCGGTCGGTCTGTCACACTTTGCACACCGTCATTTGCGCACTTTTTTTCTATTTTTGAGAGAGTGCATTTACTTTCGACCACAGCTAAGGGGTGTAACTGTGGTTGAAAGTTAGACAATAATTTTATTATTTCCCCTTATATGTACTCTCGCGAAAAGAGCAAATTGTGACGGTGTGCATTAAATCAACAGACAATCAAGATACTCTACCGTCCAGTTTCATTCGGGAAACGGATTTAACTCGTCATTTTTCTTAAAAATTAACCTTAAAATGGGAATGAACATATAATATCAATATGCAAGACCAGGCAATATGGCTACCTAACTCCTACGGTGAACTCCGCTCAATGTAGCGGCGAACCAACATGGTACTAACGACCTAACGACTATCAAAAGTACGTACAACCAATTCTCAGCTTACACAAAAATCATCACTGAGCAAATAATCACTTCCCTAGCATAAATATTACCATCATAAGACTATAGTGCGTTTCAAAAAGATCGGTCGACGATTGACTTCAAATATCTCCATATTCCTTGCACTGATAAACATGATTTTTTGCATGTGGTCTTATATTTTCAATGTCCCAAAGTTTTTATAAAATTCAATGTTGCAGGTAGTGTTCTTTTCTTGCAACGGCTAATTCCTTTGATCTTTTTTAACGAAGTAATTATTTTGTCCTGGAAGAAAATAATTTACCATAAATGAAGGAAGTTGCATATTTTCGGCATAGGCGTATGTACAATTCGAATGTTAGAGGGGTTTGTTAACTGATTACTACGTGAGGTCCTTTTTTATTTCTTCGAAATATTTGAGAGAATAATAACGCCTATTCGTTGTAAATGTTACTTTTTATACTAAAACGTGAATGGATGCATGAAGAGGTGAAAGTACTGTGTATATTAAAAATAGTAGTGAAATCGCGGAGATAAAAAGGAAATGAATTGGTTTACATATACACATAGATGAAGGAGAAAACATATAAGGTATTTACACATTTATTCTGAGTCAGACGAGTCTAACATATTGATTACTATTCTCGGCTGAACGGACGACAGTCCATCTTTTTTCCAATAGTCATTTTCCTCTTTTAAGACATGGTCTTCACATTTACACCAATAATCTTTGTCTATCTGCGAAAGGGCGGCATATGTTAGTTCTTTCATATTGCATAGTTTGAAAGTTTTATTGTCAGCTGCCACCTGTCCTTTAACTTTTGCCCAAACGAGTTGAATTGGGTTTAAGTGTGAATGATAAGGTGGCAGTCTCAAACACACATGTCAAAACTATCTACTACTTTCTTCCTTGCGTCCTGGTATTGATTGAACTGAAAATTCCATTAGCTTTGAGTAATTGACGAAATGAGCGTTTACTTAAACCCAAAGCGTGAATAGTTCTCTTTTCAGGATTTGAGAGACTCCGATACAGTTTACCACGCTTAGCTTCTCTGCAGAAATATTTATACATCTTCACTGCCATTGTATGCAGTGTAAGGAACTTGACTTTCATACCCATTGTATTACAGACCTAGAATACCGCAAGATACGCCTATGCACTGAAATACACAATCTGTAGAACGTAGTGCCCTGGTAGAACGGTAACTGAACACACCGGAAGGGTCAATGTAATGTTCAAAACAGTGCGGTAGTGAGCTGAAACACGTGATTTTCGTTCAAGATGTTAAATCGAAAAAGCTCACAAATATGAAGGGGTAAGCCCTTTAAAATTACGGTTGGACTAGGAGGTAGTCGATTTTGTATACTTTAAATAAAGAAAATTTAAAACCATAAGTTTGTTAACGAGGAAAAAAATGTCCCCCTCGGGACATAGCGATCATTAGGTCATATGCAAAGTTGCAACAATTACGATCAAGTGGTTGCAGAGATATTGAATATTAAACAGCGGCAAACATTGTGAAACGCACTATAGTATAACAGTTCTGGTGATGGTGTCAAGGTCCCTTCTGAGGACATGGCCAACCCAGTTCCAACGTCTGCCCGCAATGGTGGTGTGCATGCCTTTTCGACCGCATCATGTAAACAGTTCCTGGTTGGAGAAGGTATTCGGCCAAAAAATTCGAAGAATTTTCAATAGATGATGCTTGGAGTTTCTTCTTCTTCTTCCTCGTTCGTCCTGAAAAGGACGTTGGTTGCGTTGTGTCTGTTTACAGCGGAGCTGTGATATCTGCGCCTGTCGGGCGACACATCCGACTTCAGCACGGCATTTGTTGGGACCGGGTTTGCTCTTCAATCCCTACCCTCTCAGCCAGACTGCAGTGATGCAGCCTGTTTCCAGGACCACTACTTGGAGGTGGAGTAAGGTCTTGGTCAGCCCTGGTTCGCTGACCCTGACGCAAGCAGTCAAGCTATGGGTCGCTGACTGCATTCTCTGTTGCTGCGTCTTTGGGTCCCGATTGAAATTGTATGATAAGATCACTAATGTGGAATTGACAGAGCCAGACAAATGTCAGTGGAACAATAGGTTAGGAAAAGGGTTTGGCGATGGATAGGACACACACGAAGGAGACTGGCTGGTAGCATTACAAGGTAGTTCTTATTCTGAAACCCGCAGGGTAAAAGAAATAGAGAGAGGCTGAAAAAAATCATTAAAAAAAAAAATTGGAAACAGATTTGAAAAAGGGATTCAGAAGAAGTGGATAGACGGATGGCACAGGTTAGGAAATCTTGGCGTGAATTTGTTGAAGGTGTACAAGGCTTGCATGAAGCATGCAAGTGCTCTTGCAGTGATAGTTTCTGCAGTAATTTATTTGACATGATGATGATGTCAGCCCCATACACAACATTAAATGTATCGTCTGTTACGACATGCTTGAGAATACGTTAGGCCTATTCTTTATTTATCTTCTCAGAGACGCCAGGGCACGGAGGAAGTTAGGTTGTATTAAATAACCAATGAAAATTATTGTTGTTACTCTTTGCTTACAACATATTTTTTTTAACTTTCAACATATTAAAATGATGTCAAATGTTAAGAAAAAAAGGCAAAAAGAAACAAAATAAAAAAAAGAAGGAAATATTAGTCTTTATCAGACTGAAAAAGGAAGGGGAAAAGCAAGGGTTGGGTGGGGTGGTGGGTCAAACACACAGCAAGTCAGTAAAAGTGACGGTACGCCACTGAATCCAAGTAATTAAAAAGTCGAGAAACTAAGTTTTATCAATAACGTATTTAATTTACAAATAACCCTGTCACAGAGTGGCGTCCATACACATTAGATGTGTGAAAGCAAGCAAATCTCTCAAGACATTTCCCAAGCACATGCTGGACAATGGTTTCTCAGACGTAGCTTCACTGGCCAGCTCGTGGCCCTGTGTTACCTCTAGAGCTAGTAAATCGCCTTCATTACCGGGCTCACGTCAAGACTGTTATCTTCATATCCCGAGTTTACGACACTGTCTCTGGAAGTTGCCCTACCGAGATTTACAGCCCCTTAGATATGGTCCTTCAGACAAAGCGCTTGCGTTATTATTTATGACAGTTGCCATGTTCGCGAAACGCTCGAAATAAATTTCTGTGCTGTTGTATGGACATAAAGTGTTGGTGTCCCACCTCCGTTTATTGATTTCTATCATTTCCTGATCAACTTTATATCTTAGCCACCTGGGACATGTTATTGTTAAATGTTATCATTGTAGCATGTGATATTTTTGTTATACTTATTAAAAAAGGTAACGGGAGTCCCATAACAAATACTGCCATAGTGGAGGGATCTATTAGTGACGTCACTATACTTGGTTTAGCTGTATGAAGCTCTGTCAACAGTTCTTTTTTCTCACTGCCTTTGCTTTTCCGAAATCAAGAGCAGAGTAAGGAACCCATTTACAGATGAGCAGACTGGAGTGTGACGATACCAGAATTATCTCTGGGTAACCGGTAACTTTGCCACTAGATCCCAGAGCTCTAACTGCTCAACCAATCGAACGTTGAAGACTCTTACATCTATTGTTCGTCATCTTGTATATCGCTACAGATATTTTTCTTTTCTGTCTGTCTACTCGTGTGTTAGTATCAGATAAACGGAGGACGATCCTTTGGAATGTTTCCCCTTCCTATTGATTTCTGCTGTCTCTCGTTTCCTCCACTTTTTAGCTATTTATTTGTTTTCATTTATCGTCACTATTATCACTTCGTTTTAGTTTTTTCATTGTACTTATGTGTATTTATGTGCGTATGCAAATAGGCATGCGAGTGTATATTGTACGATATATATGTATCTAGTTATGTATGTATCTAGTTATATATGTATCTAGTTATATTTGTATCTTGTTATATATGTATCTAGTTATGTATGTATCTAGTTATATATGTATCTAGTTATATATGTATCTAGATATATATGTATCTAGTTATATATATATACATATATATATCTAGTTATATATGTATGTCAGTTATATATGGCCAGTGAAGCTACGTCTGAGAAACCATTGTCCAGCATGTGCTTGGGAAATGTCTTGAGAGATTTGCTTGCTTTCACACATCTAACGTGTATGGACGCCACTCTGTGACAGGGTTATTTGTAAATTAAATACGTTATTGATAAAACTTAGTTTCTCGACTTTTTAATTTCTTGGATTCAGTGGCGTACCGTCACTTTTACTGACATACATATATAACTGACATTATTATTACTTACATTATCTGAAAGATAACAACCTCAGTCCCTATTCATACAATCGTAAACTTTTCGATTACTTTATGAGTTCTGATTATCTGCCCCCCTAATGTGATTATTTTTCCGAACAAATGGTATAATATTTGTAGTGAAATCTGTGGGAACAAACGCTTAATTCCACAGCACGTTCAATTTGCATACCGAAGTAAGGGCCTAAACGATTTGCCGCGGTTTAACATTATACACTTTTGCTAGCGTTGGCTTTGAGATTTAAATATTTTCTTGTGCCAGAAATGCGATACCATGAATGGCGTTTGAATTTTTCTCGACCCGCGTTCTGGACATATATTCACACGCTGGTTTTAGCAGACGATATATATACACACACGCAATGTGACGTGGCGCCGTAAGGTTAACGTCCGATAAGGTAGTTTAAAATAAAAGGAAAAATTAAGGTTAACGTCCTATTGGTTTTTGAAAATGCCGTACGAAAGGGAATAGGAGAGAAAATGTTTTAATTGAAGCGTTGTAGGAAATAAAAACGAAACCAGGCCTTAGAAAGACATAAAAGAATAAATATGTACTGACTGTGAATAGATAACAGCAGGATTAATAAGTATGTATGAGTATTTAAAACTATTAAGTAATAAAGAAGTTGGACAGAAGACAGATAGACAGATGGACTTGCTCAGTTTGCCCGTAGGTGGGGTAAAGGGGAAGGAGTCCTTAATTTGAATATTTAAGGTCAGTTTTATTTGAAAAGGAACGCTATTCACTAACCGCCTCTGGTTGGCTGTAGTGTAATAGACTAAGGGTTGTATAAAACCAATTAGTATTGGGTATAGGGGGCCACTAGATGAAAAATTTCTTACACTAAAGACGTTGTTGTTAGAGACAAGGCAAGAGTACTGTCTTGGTTGCTAATTCTGCATAGCAGCTATCTGTATCGCCCTATTCAACAACCTAGTGTATAAAGTTTCTTTGATTGCGGTAAATATGAAAATCTTTATATTAACATTTATATTGTCATTTGTATCATGTATGCATTATCGACTCTGTATGAACCTAAAAGGGGAAACATTTATCTGGAGGGAAGCTAACATTAAACTCTGTGTTGTTTCACAGCGTTGTTAGGAACTGTATTAACCTGGTATAGACAAGCCAGACAGGCTTTCGGCCATATGGGGAGAAAAGAAAATTAAATATTTATGATGAAAAGAAAAAGTTGTGTTATGACATAAGACCAGGAAGATCACTGGCCGCCTTCTTCAGCAAGTCACCGTGATTGTACATGACTTGATAGTATTAATGTAAAATGTTTCCTTTATCAAGGAAAATGTCAAACGGGGTTTGAAAGTTATTTATCCAGAAGGGGGTACCAACCAAATTGAGAACGTTAACTAATTGTTTAGTTACCATACTGATGTCTGATGATATTGCCATGTTAGAATAATGAAAGAGAGAGATTATTAGATGCTGAGTGGGACACATTTGTATTGTTCCAGAGTTTCATCTACGAGTGAAAGTGAGCCCAGGTGACCTAACACCTGTTCTTAAAGTATGCAGTGAGGCCTAACTACTGAGTGCCTACACAGTGATTCACCTATAGAAGCAGAAGCGTGTCTTGGCAGTGGAGACTGGCGTTTTATACATACTTCAACCAGCCTGGTTCCAGAGACCTCAGATAAGACTTGTCTGGGAAATTGATATCACAAACACTCCACTCTCTCAGTTTTCACATAAGATAGGGTATCGGACAGTGAGGAACAAAAACGTTCAATAAACTTGTACCCTTTTCTAGGAGCAAGAAATACTTGACATTTTACCAGCTTGAGACATATAAGTAATTGTGGGATAACACCGACCCAATGACAGTTGTAAAATAATTGGTTGTAAATAATTTCATTATCGTGTTGAGTTGATTATTCCTGTGTCAGAAGAATAACTAGATACAGGAAAATAAATTGAAAAATAATAAGTTACATTCAAAACTTTACTCAGTGACTTGTTTAATCATTGTTTATTAGTAATAGGTGTAGGTGTTGTCTTGTTCATACATTTCATCACATTGCATATACCCTAGACACTTGCTAGACAACCTACACACACCAATACACTTCAGTAGGGGAAGATATATAATCGGGTGAGGTCGTGGTGGAAGCAGACAAGTACCCTGTAAACTTATTTGTATTTAATAAACCTCAGGGACTTGCATAGCTGACCTCACACCAGATACCTTACTTACTTACTTAGTCGTTCCCCTTCTACCGTGAAGTGTAGAGGTTTGGAAGAGAGAGCGCCAGACCATTCTATCAGCTGTACACCAGATACCATTAATATAATATTGTAACCAATAAGAACAACTAATTCACCACATAAATTGGGACGCTCTTCCGGGATTTTATAGTTTCTTAGTACCCTACATTAAGTGAGTCACTAGTCCCAGTATTTGTAAAATATAATAGTAAAAATAATCTGAGAGTGTTTTGAGATATCATTGCCCTTTGTCTTGTGTTTAGAGTTGATTAATTAGTTAAGGTAGTGGATAGTATTTCATATTGGTAACTATAAAATGGCGGATATGGCTAAATACAGATCTGCTGCTGTGCAGACTGCAAAGGAAATGAATTTAGATGGGCAAGCTCTGATTCAGTATGTGACATCAGAGTGCGATAAGTATATGGAAAGGGAAGATAAGAGATTAGCTGAGGAGAAGAGAATTATGTTAGAGGATGCTAGGGAGCTTAAGAAATTAGAGGCTGATAGGGAGGCTGAGATCAAGAGGCTGCAGTTAGAGGAGAGGAAACTTGAGGCTGAGGCCAAGAAAGAACAAAGGAGACTTGAGGCTGAGAGAGAAGATAAAAGACTCCAAAGGGAACATGAACTACGACTAAGGGAGTTGGAGTTACAAGGCCATTCTCCTGATAATGGAAGTAGCTCATCCACCTCCGACTCTGCTGCAGGCCAGGTTGCCTCAACCTCAGCCATGGGGTTCCAGTTGGACCCATTTGTAGAAAAAGATGATGATATTGAGTCATTTTTATCTAGATTTGAAAGGTTAGCTACTATGTATGGGCTAGAGAAAGAGAGATGGAGTATGAAGGTATCTCAGGGGCTTAGGGGAACCTCTTATGAGGTCTTCGCCAAACTGAGCAAGGATGATCAAGATGACTACGACATTCTTAAGCAAGCTCTTCTAGTTAGATATGAGAAAAACAGTGAATTTTACAGAAAGAAATTTAGGGATGCCAAACTGTTGACTGGAGAGACTTACCACCAGTTCTCTGCTCGCCTGGAGACATACCTGGAGAAATGGACTGCTCTGGGGAAAACCCAAGATTTAAAGGAAATGATTATGACTGAGCAGTTAAGAGAGTCCATGGCTCCAGACCTGAGAAAATTTCTCACGGAACAGGGTGCTGAGAGGCTGGGGGAGATCTTAAATGTGGCTGAGAGATATCAGGCAGCCCAGTCTGAGATAGCAAGTTTAAAGAAGAAGCCTATAGACCATAATAAAGCTCCACAAAACCAAAATCAACCTAAATTTGAGCACAGAGATAAATTTAACAAGGGTAAAGCCTATTATGATAAAGCCAAGTTTGACCAACGAGATAGAAACTCGCAATTGAATGATAAGAAACATTTTCCTCAGGGAAATAAATGGTGTAAGTGGTGCAAGAAAAATAATCATGACACCACAATGTGTACTCGAAAACCTCCTAACTTTGCTGCAATGAAAATGGGGAGAAAGGGACAAAAGGTTAAACCTGTTGGACAGCAGGAACCTTACCACCCCCCAGTTTGTGAGGATGTTGTATGTAATGGTGTCACCATTAGGTGCCTTTACGATACAGGTTTAGATTATGACTCAGTCGTGAGCTCTCACCTGGTGCGAGCAGATCAATACACCACAGAAACCGTGGAGATCCAAGCCGCAACCAAGGACGTAGCAACCATGACACTTCCCATTGCTAGAATCTGTGTAAAAACTCGCTATGTGGAAGGAGTAATCAAGGCAGCCGTGATAAACGAACCCATCTATCCTCTGATATTGGGGTGTCGTTATGTATTCTTGGGGAATCCCAGGAAACCTGTGATCATGGCAACAGTGCAGACCAGGTCACAGTCACGAAAGGAGGAGGATGAACCCATAAATACTCATCCAGAGGAGATGAGGAAGGCACAGGCGGAAGATAGGTCACTCAACCCGTGCTTTAAGAAATTACCTAAGTGCCATACACCTCCTACGAAAGGAGACTACTATATGAAGAATAAACTGTTGTATAGGAAGGCCGGAACTGGATCCAATGGTCATGGCCAGCTAGTTCTTCCTACTTCATATAGGAATAAAGTGTTGGAACTAGGGCACGCGATTCCTTTCAGTGGTCATATGGGGATCAGTGCAACAGGACAGCGTATAGCTTGTCATTACTTCTGGCCAGGGATAACTGAAGATATAAAAAGATATGTGAAATCCTGTCCAGAGTGTCAAAGGGTAGCTCCAAAGCATTGGACTGCTCCTGCAACTCTAGGGGAGATGCCCATAGTGGGAACCCCTTTTGAGAGGGTTGCAGTGGATATTGTGGGACCTCTCACTCGAACCAAGAGGAGGAACAGTCATATTCTCACTCTGGTGGACACTTGTTCGATGTGGGGAGAGGCTGTAGCCCTGTCATCTATAGATTCCAAGCATGTGGCAGAGGCATTACTCACCATATTCACAAGGTTAGGTTTCCCGCACCAAATCTTGACTGATAACGGCTCGCAGTTCAAGGGGAAACTAACGGAAGAAGTTTTCAGGCTCTTCCAGGCCAAGCACTTTCATTGTAGCCCGTACCATCCCCAGGGAACGGCCAGGTGGAGAGGTTCAATGGGACTCTCATTTCTATCCTGAGAAAGCTGGCACATGAGAAACCTGATACATGGGACCAATTTTTGCCCGCTGCGTTGTTTGCGTATCGGGAAGTTCCACATAATTCAACCGGGATGGCACCCGCAACCCTGTTATTTGGGAGGCCAATAAAAGGTCCATTAGAAGCCTTGTTAAGGACATGGACTGATGAGAAGGCAGAAGAAACTGTTACCTCATCTTATAACTATGTGAACGAACTGACCACTCGTCTTAAAACTGGATGGAAACTGGCAAATGACAATCTCAGACAAGCCAGGAAGAAACATGCTGCTTACTTTAACAAGAAAGCTAAGGATAGAGAGCTTCATGTGGGAGAGAAGGTGCTCCTTCTTCTACCCGGCAGCAGTAACAAGTTACAAATTGGATGGCAAGGGCCATACACGGTTCTAGAAAGGATATCTAGAACTAATTATAAAATCGACAAAAAAGGTAAGGAGAAAATTTATCATGTGAATCTCCTAAAGAAATACCTGGACAGAGAGATCCAGGATGAGACACATCTCATGACCTTGTCGATAGCCACAGGAATGAAAAAGGAACCACTCGCCTCTCACGAGTATCCCTTAAAAACAGAGGAAACACAGGCACAGGTGAAGATCAGTAAGCACCTGACTAAAGCCCAGAGGGAGCAGGTTCAAAAGGTTCTGGTTGAACATACAGATGTGCTAACAGATAAGCCGGGGCATACCAATCTATTAGAGTATGACATGAAAGTAATAGACCCAACACCCATCTGTATGAGGGCCTATTCCATTCCTTTCGCTAAGGAGAAAGCTTTGAAGGAGGAAATTGAGTATCTGTTAAAGGAAGGAATCATTTCTCACAGTGAATCTCCTTACAGTTCCAGTGTGGTTTTACTAAGGAAACCTTCTGGAGAACACCGTCTGTGTATAGATTACAGAAAACTGAATGCTATCACAGAAAATCAGGTGGATCCATTGCCGGATACCAATCAGCTGTTTGCCAGGCTGAATAAGGCAAAATATTTTTCTAAGGTGGATCTGAGCAAAGGCTATTACCAAATTCCAGTGAAGCCTGAGGTTCGACCTTATCTGGCATTTAGCACATCGGAAGGCCATTATGAATTCAACATGTTACCATTTGGCTTGAAAAACGCCCCGAGTGTGTTTTCCAGAATGATGCGCAAGTTATTGGATCCCCTGAATA
The DNA here is from genome assembly GCA_024509875.1 of Oreohelix idahoensis. NCBI lineage: Eukaryota > Metazoa > Mollusca > Gastropoda > Stylommatophora > Oreohelicidae > Oreohelix > Oreohelix idahoensis. The sequence continues at coordinate 1,239,977 of JAMPIV010001256.1, read as the reverse complement.
ACCCATGTATAACCAATTTCATGGACGACATTCTTATTGCTACTGAGACATTCGAAGAACACATAAACTCTCTGAATATGCTATTTGATAGGCTCAGGGAAGCAAATTTGACGGCTAGACCAACCAAATGTAGTGTGGGGTGTAAAGAACTCGAATTCTTGGGACACACAGTGTATCAGGGAAACATGACCCCTGACCCCAAGAACCTGGAGAAATTACAAAACGCACCGAGGCCACAAACCAAAAAAGATGTGAGGTCTTTTGTATCTTTATGTGGATTTTATCAAAAATACATAAAGAACTTTAACTCTATTTGTGCACCACTGACAGACTTAACTAGAAAAGGTCAACCTGAAAAAAATCATTTGGTCAGCGCAGTGTGAATTGGCATACCAAGAGTTAAAAGATAAACTCACTAGCAAGCCGATATTGAAATTGCCTGATCTAAGTCAGGAATTTGTGGTGAGAACGGATGCGAGTAACATAGGATTAGGGGCCACTTTGTTACAGAGGTCCACCTCACAGGATGGAGAACTGAACCCAGTTGCTTACGCTAGCCGCAAGTTAAACAAAGCGGAAAAAAATTATTCAACAAGTGAAAAAGAGTGTTTAGCATTGATCTGGGCCATAAAAAAGTTCCAAATTTATCTTTATGGTAGGTCATTTGTGGTGCAAACAGATCACCAGCCTTTAGTGTTCTTATCTCAGGCCAAGCATGAAAATGCACGTTTATTAAGGTGGTCTTTATTGATCCAACCTTATACATTTTCCATCGAATATATACCCGGTTCGGAAAACGAGGGAGCGGATTTCCTGAGTAGACATCCTTGTGAGGCAAAGCAGGAAAAGCCTAGGGAATAGTACTTTATTTACGCTAATTGTCTCACAGATAATAACTTGCAGTGAATGCATGTTTTAGGAAGGGAGGTATGTAGTGAAATCTGTGGGAACAAACGCTTAATTCCACAGCACGTTCAATTTGCATACCGAAGTAAGGGCCTAAACGATTTGCCGCGGTTTAACATTATACACTTTTGCTAGCGTTGGCTTTGAGATTTAAATATTTTCTTGTGCCAGAAATGCGATACCATGAATGGCGTTTGAATTTTTCTCGACCCGCGTTCTGGACATATATTCACACGCTGGTTTTAGCAGACGATATATATACACACACGCAATGTGACGTGGCGCCGTAAGGTTAACGTCCGATAAGGTAGTTTAAAATAAAAGGAAAAATTAAGGTTAACGTCCTATTGGTTTTTGAAAATGCCGTACGAAAGGGAATAGGAGAGAAAATGTTTTAATTGAAGCGTTGTAGGAAATAAAAACGAAACCAGGCCTTAGAAAGACATAAAAGAATAAATATGTACTGACTGTGAATAGATAACAGCAGGATTAATAAGTATGTATGAGTATTTAAAACTATTAAGTAATAAAGAAGTTGGACAGAAGACAGATAGACAGATGGACTTGCTCAGTTTGCCCGTAGGTGGGGTAAAGGGGAAGGAGTCCTTAATTTGAATATTTAAGGTCAGTTTTATTTGAAAAGGAACGCTATTCACTAACCGCCTCTGGTTGGCTGTAGTGTAATAGACTAAGGGTTGTATAAAACCAATTAGTATTGGGTATAGGGGGCCACTAGATGAAAAATTTCTTACACTAAAGACGTTGTTGTTAGAGACAAGGCAAGAGTACTGTCTTGGTTGCTAATTCTGCATAGCAGCTATCTGTATCGCCCTATTCAACAACCTAGTGTATAAAGTTTCTTTGATTGCGGTAAATATGAAAATCTTTATATTAACATTTATATTGTCATTTGTATCATGTATGCATTATCGACTCTGTATGAACCTAAAAGGGGAAACATTTATCTGGAGGGAAGCTAACATTAAACTCTGTGTTGTTTCACAGCGTTGTTAGGAACTGTATTAACCTGGTATAGACAAGCCAGACAGGCTTTCGGCCATATGGGGAGAAAAGAAAATTAAATATTTATGATGAAAAGAAAAAGTTGTGTTATGACATAAGACCAGGAAGATCACTGGCCGCCTTCTTCAGCAAGTCACCGTGATTGTACATGACTTGATAGTATTAATGTAAAATGTTTCCTTTATCAAGGAAAATGTCAAACGGGGTTTGAAAGTTATTTATCCAGAAGGGGGTACCAACCAAATTGAGAACGTTAACTAATTGTTTAGTTACCATACTGATGTCTGATGATATTGCCATGTTAGAATAATGAAAGAGAGAGATTATTAGATGCTGAGTGGGACACATTTGTATTGTTCCAGAGTTTCATCTACGAGTGAAAGTGAGCCCAGGTGACCTAACACCTGTTCTTAAAGTATGCAGTGAGGCCTAACTACTGAGTGCCTACACAGTGATTCACCTATAGAAGCAGAAGCGTGTCTTGGCAGTGGAGACTGGCGTTTTATACATACTTCAACCAGCCTGGTTCCAGAGACCTCAGATAAGACTTGTCTGGGAAATTGATATCACAAACACTCCACTCTCTCAGTTTTCACATAAGATAGGGTATCGGACAGTGAGGAACAAAAACGTTCAATAAACTTGTACCATTTTCTAGGAGCAAGAAATACTTGACATTTTACCAGCTTGAGACATATAAGTAATTGTGGGATAACACCGACCCAATGACAGTTGTAAAATAATTGGTTGTAAATAATTTCATTATCGTGTTGAGTTGATTATTCCTGTGTCAGAAGAATAACTAGATACAGGAAAATAAATTGAAAAATAATAAGTTACATTCAAAACTTTACTCAGTGACTTGTTTAATCATTGTTTATTAGTAATAGGTGTAGGTGTTGTCTTGTTCATACATTTCATCACATTGCATATACCCTAGACACTTGCTAGACAACCTACACACACCAATACACTTCAGTAGGGGAAGATATATAATCGGGTGAGGTCGTGGTGGAAGCAGACAAGTACCCTGTAAACTTATTTGTATTTAATAAACCTCAGGGACTTGCATAGCTGACCTCACACCAGATACCATTAATATAATATTGTAACCAATAAGAACAACTAATTCACCACAATATTGAATGTAGGTTTAATGATGATGATAGTGTTTTTCAACATATTTTGTTTCATGGTGATACTTAGTTTGTATTTTTCAACATACTTTATTTCATGTTTATAATTAGATACTGTTAATGTGAGTATGCTATTATTTTACCTTTATAACGTTGAATTCCTTGAATTGATGGGTAAAATGTATGTGAGAATAAATGAAATCAGTATAAAAGATGAGAGAAAGGAAGGGCAGAATGTCAGACGGGCCTGCGTGCCCAATTCTCAACCCTTTGAAAATAAAGTTCGTTCGTTCGTTCGTTCGTTTGTATCTAGTTATATATGTATCTAGTTATATATGTATCTAGTTATATATGTATCTAGTTATGTATGTATCTAGTTATATATGTATCTAGTTATATATGTATCTAGTTATATATGTATCTAGTTATATATGTATCTAGTTATATATGTATCTAGTTATATATGTATCTAGTTATGTATGTATCTAGTTATGTATGTATCTAGTTATATATGTATCTAGTTATATATGTATCTAGTTATGTATGTATCTAGTTATATATGTATCTAGTTATATATGTATCTAGTTATGTATGTATCTAGTTATATATGTATCTAGTTATATATGTATCTAGTTATATATGTATCTAGTTATATATGTATCTAGTTATGTATGTATCTAGTTATATATGTATCTAGTTATGTATGTATCTAGTTATATATGTATTTAGTTATATATGTATCTAGTTATGTATGTATCTAGTTATATGTGTATCTAGTTATATATGTATCTAGTTATATGTGTATCTAGTTATATGTGTATCTAGTTATATGTGTATCTAGTTATATATGTATCTAGTTATATATGTATCTAGTTATATATGTATCTAGTTATATATATATCTAGTTATGTATGTATCTAGTTATATGTGTATCTAGTTATATGTGTATCTAGTTATATATGTATCTAGTTATGTATGTATCTAGTTATGTATGTATCTAGTTATATATGTATCTAGTTATATATGTATCTAGTTATATATGTATCTAGTTATATATGTGTCTAGTTATGTATGTATCTAGTTATGTATGTATCTAGTACTTTAATTATGATGATTATTGCAAATGTAATATTACTTTTATAATGATAAATGCCTTAATAATGCTTAAAGTAAATGTGAGGATGAAAGGATATTAGTATACATGATGAGAGAGAGAGGAAGGGCAGAATGTCAGACGGGCCTGCGTGCCCAATTCTTAACCCTTTGAAAATAAAGTTCGTTCGTTCGTTCGTTCGTTCGTTGTATCTGGGACCGAAGACGCAGCAAGAGAGTTGAATGCAGTTAGTGACTCATAGCTTGACTGCTTGCGTCAGGGTCAGCGAACCAGAGCTGACCAAGACCCTACTCCACCTCCAAGTGGTGGTCCTGGAAACAGGCTGCATCACTGCAGTCTGGCTGAGTGAGTAGGGATCGAAGTGGGAAGGCAAACCCGGTCCCAAAATATGCCGTGCTGAAGTCGGATGTGTCGGCCGAAAGGTGCAAAGGTCGCAGCTTCGCTGTAAACGGACACAACGCAACCAACGTCCTTTTCAGGACGAACGAGGAAGAAGAAGAAGAATGTATGTATCTAGTTATTTATGTATCTAGTTATATATGTATCTAGTTATTTATGTATCTAGTTATATATGTATCTAGTTATGTATGTATCTAGTTATTTATGTATCTAGTATCTAGTTAGTTATGTATGTATCTAGTTATATATGTATCTAGTTATGTATGTATCTAGTTATATATGTATCTAGTTATATATGTATCTAGTTATGTATGTATCTAGTTATTTATGTATCTAGTTATGTATGTATCTAGTTATGTATGTATCTAGTTATGTATGTATCTAGTTATATATGTATCTAGTTATATATGTATCTAGTTATATATGTATCTAGTTATATATGTATCTAGTTATGTATGTATCTAGTTATTTATGTATCTAGTTATGTATGTATCTAGTTATTTATGTATCTAGTTATGTATGTATCTAGTTATGTATGTATCTAGTTATATATGTATCTAGTTATATATGTATCTAGTTATTTATGTATCTAGTTATGTATGTATCTAGTTATGTATGTATCTAGTTATATATGTATCTAGTTATATATGTATCTAGTTATATATGTATCTAGTTATTTATGTATCTAGTTATGTATGTATCTAGTTATATATGTATCTAGTTATATATGTATCTAGTTATAAATGTATCTAGTTATATATGTATCTAGTTATATATGTATCTAGTTATATATGTATCTAGTTATATTTATGTATCTAGTTATGTATGTATCTAGTTATGTATGTTCTCTATGTATCTATTATATATGTATCTAGTTATGTATGTATCTATGTATAGTTATGTATGTATCTAGTTATATATGTATCTATTTATATATGTATCTAGTTATATTATCTAGTTATAGTTTATGTATCTAGTTATATATGTATCTAGTTATATATGTATCTAGTTATATATGTGTCTAGTTTATGTTATGTATCTAGTTTATATATGTATCTAGTTATATATGTAGTCTAGTTTATTGTTTAATGCAGTCAGCGATATATGTATTGATGGGGGGGGGGAGGGGGGGGGGGAGGGGGCGGGGGGGGGGCAGGGGGGGGGGGGGGGGGTGGGGATGGGGGGGTGGGGGCTTTATCAGCGAACCAGAGCTGTATGTCCCCCTCTAGTTATTTTTGCAGTCTGTATCGAAGTGGGAAGGCAAATCCCAAAATAGTTTCGGATGCCGAAAATATGTATCGCTACGTCCTTTTCAGGACGAACGAGGAAGAAGAAGAAGAATGTATGTATCTAGTTATTTATGTATCTAGTTATATATGTATCTAGTTATTTATGTATCTAGTTATATATGTATCTAGTTATTTATGTATCTAGTTATGTATGTATCTAGTTATTTATGTATCTAGTTATGTATGTATTATTATATATGTATCTAGTTTATTTATGTATCTAGTTATTATTATATAGTATTTAGTTATGTATGTATCTAGTTATTTATGTATGTATCTAGTTTATTTATGTATGTATATGTATCTAGTTATATGTATCTAGTTATTATGTCATCTAGTTATATATGTGTCTAGTTATATATGTATCTAGTTATATATGTATCTAGTTATGTATGTTATTTATGTATAGTTATGTATTATTTTTTTGTATGTATCTAGTTATGTATGTATCTAGTTATATATGTATCTAGTTATATATGTATCTAGTTTATATGTTATGTATTCTAGTTATATATGTATCTAGTTTTTATGTATAGTTATGTATGTATCTAGTTATGTATCACTAGTTATTATTATTCTAGTTATATGTATCTAGTTATGTATGTATCTAGTTTTATTTTATCTTATAGTATTTATCTAGTTATGTATGTATCTAGTTATATTTTTTTTGTATCTAGTTATATATGTATCTAGTTATATATGTATCTAGTTATTTATGTATCTAGTTAAGTATGTATCTAGTTATATATGTATTAGTTTATAAGTTTATTTAGTATTGTATTATTAGTTTATATGTATCTAGTTATATATGTATCTAGTTATATATGTATCTAGTTATATATGTATCTAGTTATGTATGTATCTAGTTATATATGTGTCTAGTTATGTATGTATCTAGTTATATATGTATCTAGTTATATATGTATCTAGTTATATATGTATCTAGTTATGTATGTATCTAGTTATATATGTATCTAGTTATATATGTATCTAGTTATATATGTGTCTAGTTATGTATGTATCTAGTTATGTATGTTTCTAGTTATGTATGTATCTGGGACCGAAGACGCAGCAAGAGAGTTGAATGCAGTCAGCGACTCATAGCTTGACTGCTTGCGTCAGGGTCAGCGAACCAGAGCTGACCAAGACCCTACTCCACCTCCAAGTGGTGGTCCTGGAAACAGGCGGCATCACTGCAGTCTGGCTTAGAGAGTAGGGATCGAAGTGGGAAGGCAAACCCGGTCCCAAAATATGCCGTGCTGAAGTCGGATGTGTCGGCCGAAAGGTGCAAAGGTCGCAGCTTCGCTGTAAACGGACACAACGCAACCAACGTCCTTTTCAGGACGAACGAGGAAGAAGAAGAAGAATGTATGTATCTAGTTATATATGTATCTAGTTATGTATGTATCTAGTTATATATGTATCTAGTTATATATGTATCTAGTTATATATGTATCTAGTTATATATGTAAAGTAAAGACCAAACCAGAAATTGAAATTGATAACGAAGAACTGGAAAGTGTCAATGAATTCGAATACTTAGGATCAATCATTAACAGCTCTGGCGACTGTGCAGTAGAAATTAAAAGAAGACTTGCAATTGCTTCACATAAGCTAATACAGATGAAAAACCTATGGCAAGGCACAAGCAAAGAAACAAAGTTACAACTGATCAGAGCATGTATATTCCCAGTAGCAACATACGGCTGCGAGACTTGGACACTCAATAAAACAGTTGCAAAAAAGATTACATCATTCGAAATGTATGTATCTAGTTATATATGTATCTAGTTATATATGTATCTAGTTATTTATGTATCTAGTTATATATGTATCTAGTTATATATGTATCTAGTTATTTATGTATCTAGTTTTTTATGTATCTAGTTATGTACGTATCTAGTTATATATGTATCTAGTTATTTATGTATCTAGTTATATATGTATCTAGTTATATATGTATCTAGTTATATATGTATCTAGTTATGTATGTATCTAGTTATATATGTATCTAGTTATGTATGTATCTAGTTATATATGTATCTAGTTATGTATGTATCTAGTTATGTATGTATCTAGTTATGTATGTATCTCGTTATATATGTATCTAGTTATATATGTATCTAGTTATGTATGTATCTAGTTATATATGTATCTAGTTATGTATGTATCTAGTTATATATGTATCTAGTTATATATGTATCTAGTTATATATGTATCTAGTTATGTATGTATCTAGTTATGTATGTATCTCGTTATATATGTATCTAGTTATATATGTATCTAGTTATATATGTATCTAGGTATATATGTATCTAGTTATATATGTATCTAGTTATATATGTATCTAGTTATATATGTATCTAGTTATATATGTATCTAGTTATGTATGTATCTAGTTATATATGTATCTAGTTATGTATGTATCTAGTTATGTATGTATCTCGTTATATATGTATCTAGTTATATATGTATCTAGTTATATATGTATCTAGTTATATATGTATCTAGTTATGTATGTATCTAGTTATGTATGTATCTAGTTATGTATATATCTAGTGTATCTAGTTATATATGTATCTAGTTATATATGTATCGTCGGCGTCTGTGGCATAATGGATATGAACGCAGTTTCATAATCCAGATATACCAGGTTCGAAACCTGCTGCAGGCGGTTTGGTAGCAAATCGCTTTGTGTGGATTTTTAACAATGGTATAAGCGCCGTACCGTTCAGAAAGCAATGGCAAACTACTGAATGAAAAAATTGCCTAGAAAAATCACAAACAGCCAATAAAAGCTGGTTTTGATTGCCACGTCCTGTAAAGGATAAGCAACTAACTTTATATATGTATCTAGTTATATATGTATCTAGTTATATATGTATCTAGTTATGTATGTATCTAGTTATGTATGTATCTAGTTATATATGTATCTAGTTATATATGTATCTAGTTACATATGTATCTAGTTATGTATGTATCTAGTTATGTTTGTATCTAGTGTATCTAGTTATATATGTATCTAGTTATATATGTATCTAGTTATATATGTATCTAGTTATATATGTATCTAGTTATATATGTTTCTAGTTATATATGTATCTAGATATATTTGTATCTAGTTATATATATATACATATATATATTTATATATCTAGTTATATATGTATCTAGTTATATATGTATCTAGTTATATATTTATCTAGTTATATATGTATCTAGTTATGTATGTATCTAGTTATATATGTATCTAGTTATATATGTATCTAGTTATATATGTATCTAGTTATATATGTATCTAGTTATATATGTATCTAGTTATATATGTATCTAGTTATGTATGTATCTAGTTATATATGTATCTAGTTATATATGTATCTAGTTATGTATGTATCTAGTTATATATGTATTTAGTTATGTATGTATCTAGTTATATATGTATCTAGTTATATATGTATCTAGTTATATATGTATCTAGTTATATATGTATCTAGTTATATATGTATCTAGTTATGTATGTATCTAGTTATATATGTATTTAGTTATATATGTATCTAGTTATGTATGTATCTAGTTATATGTGTATCTAGTTATATGTGTATCTAGTTATAGGTGTATCTAGTTATATATGTATCTAGTTATGTATGTATCTAGTTATGTATGTATCTAGTTATATATGTATCTAGTTATATATGTATCTAGTTATATATGTATCTAGTTATATATGTGTCTAGTTATGTATGTATCTAGTTATGTATGTATCTAGTTATGTATGTATCTGGGACCGAAGACGCAGCAAGAGAGTTGAATGCAGTCAGCGACTCATAGCTTGACTGCTTGCGTCAGGGTCAGCGAACCAGAGCTGACCAAGACCCTACTCCACCTCCAAGTGGTGGTCCTGGAAACAGGCGGCATCACTGCAGTCTGGCTGAGAGAGTAGGGATCGAAGTGGGAAGGCAAACCCGGTCCCAAAATATGCCGTGCTGAAGTCGGATGTGTCGGCCGAAAGGTGCAAAGGTCGCAGCTTCGCTGTAAACGGACACAACGCAACCAACGTCCTTTTCAGGACGAACGAGGAAGAAGAAGAAGAATGTATGTATCTAGTTATATATGTATCTAGTTATGTATGTATCTAGTTATATATGTATCTAGTTATGTATGTATCTAGTTATGTATGTATCTAGTTATGTATGTATCTAGTTATATATGTATCTAGTTATATATGTATCTAGTTATATATGTGTCTAGTTATGTATGTATCTAGTTATATATGTATCTAGTTATATATGTATCTAGTTATATATGTGTCTAGTTATATATGTATCTAGTTATATATGTATCTAGTTATATATGTATCTAGTTATATATGTGTCTAGTTATATATGTATCTAGTTATGTATGTATCTAGTTATATATGTGTCTAGTTATGTATGTATCTAGTTATATATGTATCTAGTTATATATGTATCTAGTTATATATGTATCTAGTTATGTATGTATCTAGTTATATATGTATCTAGTTATATATGTATCTAGTTATATATGTGTCTAGTTATGTATGTATCTAGTTATGTATGTATCTAGTTATGTATGTATCTGGGACCGAAGTCGCAGCAAGAGAGTTGAATGCAGTCAGCGACTCATAGCTTGACTGCTTGCGTCAGGGTCAGCGAACCAGAGCTGACCAAGACCCTACTCCACCTCCAAGTGGTGGTCCTGGAAACAGGCGGCATCACTCTGGCTTAGAGAGTAGGGATCGAAGTGGGAAGGCAAACCCGGTCCCAAAATATGCCGTGCTGAAGTCGGATGTGTCGGCCGAAAGGTGCAAAGGTCGCAGCTTCGCTGTAAACGGACACAACGCAACCAACGTCCTTTTCAGGACGAACGAGGAAGAAGAAGAAGAATGTATGTATCTAGTTATATATGTATCTAGTTATGTATGTATCTAGTTATATATGTATCTAGTTATATATGTATCTAGTTATATATGTATCTAGTTATTTATGTATCTAGTTATGTATGTATCTAGTTATATATGTATCTAGTTATTTATGTATCTAGTTATATATGTATCTAGTTATTTATGTATCTAGTTATGTATGTATCTAGTTATATATGTATCTAGTTATATATGTATCTAGTTATTTATGTATCTAGTTATATATGTATCTAGTTATATATGTGTCTAGTTATTTATGTATCTAGTTATTTATGTATCTAGTTATGTATGTATCTAGTTATATATGTATCTACTTATTTATGTATCTAGTTATATATGTATCTAGTTATATATGTATCTAGTTATATATGTATCTAGTTATATATGTATCTAGTTATATATGTATCTAGTTATGTATGTATCTAGTTATGTATGTATCTAGTTATGTATGTATCTAGTTATGTATGTATCTCGTTATGTATGTATCTAGTTATATATGTATCTAGTTATATATGTATCTAGTTATATATGTATCTAGTTATGTATGCAAAAGGAAGTTGCTGCTGTCATCTAGTTATGTATGGTATCTATTTATGTATATATCTAGTGTATCTAGTTAAAGCTTGATAATGTATAGTTATATATTTTGGAACGTCGGCGTACCGTTCCTGTGGCAATGGCAAATATATATGAAAAAAGCGTTCTCGGTTGTGTTGCGAGTTTCATAATCTGTAAGCAGATATACCAGGTTCATGGTGAACCTCCGTGCAGGATAGCAAATCGCTTTATCGCAGTGTGGATTTTTGCTTTATTTTTTAACTAATGGTATATGTTTCTAGTTATGTATGTATCAAGTTCAAAAGTATTTGTTTGTTCTAATGGCAAATATTACTGAAAAAAAAAAGAAATGAAAATCTATGAAAAGTTATCACAAACAGCCTGGAAAATAAAAGTTCTAGTTTTGATTGCTACGTCCTGTTAAAGGATAATCTACTAACTTTATATATGTAACTAGTTATATATGTATCTAGTTATATTTGTATCTTGTTATATATATGTATCTAGTTATGTATGTATCTAGTTATGTATGTATCTAGTTATATATGTATCTAGTTATATATGTATCTAGTTATATATGTATCTAGTTATGTATGTATCTAGTTATGTATGTATCTAGTTATATATGTATCTAGTTATATATGTATCTAGTTATATATGTATCTAGTTATATATGTATCTAGTTATATATGTATCTAGTTATATATGTATCTAGTTATATATGTATCCAGTTATGTATGTATCTAGTTATGTATGTATCTAGTGTATCTAGTTATATATGTATCTAGTTATATATGTATCTAGTTATATATGTATCTAGTTATGTATGTATCTAGTTATGTATGTATCTAGTTATGTATGTATCTAGTTATATATGTATCTAGTTATATATGTATCTAGTTATATATGTATCTAGTTATTTATGTATCTAGTTATGTATGTATATTGTATCTAGTTAATATTATGTATCTAGTTATATATGTATCTAGTTATATATGTATCTAGTTATGTATGTATCTAGTTATATATGTATCTAGTTATATATGTATCTAGTTATAAATGTATCTAGTTATATATGTATCTAGTTATATATGTATCTAGTTGTTATATATGTATCTAGTTATATATGTATCTAGTTATGTATAGGAGCTGCGTTAGCGCAGTGGTTAGTGCACTGGCTTCCTAGCTCAGTGGTCCGTGGTTCGATCCCCAGTTGAGGTGGGATTTTTTATACCGCAAACGGCTCCGGGGTCGACCCAGCCTCATGAATTGGGTAACAGAACAACTCTGGAAAGGTTAAGACGACCGCGGGATGCTGACCACATCACCCCTAGTGTGCCGATGGTCGCGAAAATACTGGCCTAACACCGTATTCCCAATATGGAGCCGCGGTAGCATAGTGGTTAGTGCACTGGCTTCCTAGCGCAGTGGTCTATGGTTCGATCCCCAGATGAGGCGGAAAAATTTTTAGGCCACAAACGGCTCCTGGGTCGACCCAGCCCCAAATGGGTACCAGAGCTACTCTGGGAAGGTTAAGGCGGCCGGCGTGATGCCGACCACATCACCCCTCGTGTGCCGACGGTCAAGATAATATGGGCCTAACACCATATTCCCAATATGCCTCAATAGGCGTGTAACGGGTTCCTTTACCTTTTTTTTTTTCCTTTTTACCGTATTCCCAATATGCCTCTATAGGCGTGTAACGGGATCAGTTACCTTTACCTTAGTTACGTATGCATCAAAGATAGATGAACACCTCTGCTCCATTATGCTTGTCAAAAGAGTAAACTAATATGAGATAGTACACGTAACTGGCACCTCATCATGTGACACAGATTGCTACATAAACCACCACTACAAGAAGTGCTTTACCGCAGGCTTCCTGCAGGGTGTTAACTATCCCATGCTCCTTATGGTGGAAGACAAGAAGAGATATGTGTATATATGTATGCAAATATGCATGTAATATCAACATATTTTTTATTATGTGCGTGTATCCCCAGGGTATGAGAAGAGAGGGGGCCCCAAAACCCCCACGGAGAAAAGAACTGGAGACAGAAATAAAAGGGATAAAGTTGATATGGAAGGATCTTGGTCGGATGGCACATGCCAGGAGAAGGTTAACATGAATATGTTGAAGGTTTATGCTTCTTGGGTAGCTGAACAGTACTGAACAAATGAATGTACATGCATGCTTATATCGAAATGTGTACACGCGGTTAACTGGACTCCTGAAAGTAAGTGAGATAAAATTAATGGAGGGAAAATAAGAAAGCATATTCATTACACGTACCGTAATTTACGGCTAATTTGCTATGGCTAGACGTACGTCTGCCAGATTTGGTGATTATTTTCACCTTTTAATAATTGGACCGACCTTTACCCTCAGACTTATCTTAGAGGTCAATGGAAAGATAGCAGAAGATCGTCGTCCCGTCTGGCCTAATATCTCACGGTTATTGTTTCAAACGGCCACACTTGAAGTACCTGGTATTATTCTTTCCAGGCACTATTTATCACGCGTGCCAGACGTGCCACACCACCGCGCATGCCCGCACCATGCTGACATAACTAGGATGCAACATTTCAGAGCTCTTTTATGTTCGGAGGCGGTAGACCGGAAGTGCTGGGCATTCTGGCAATAATAGCGCCACGTCAGCATCAGATGCAATCGTTTGTTTCCGTTTAAAGGTTTTATGGCAGTCTGACGAGTACCTGGCATTGCACACGGAAGATCAGTGCATTTTTTATTTTTAATAACCTTCTCCACCCGTTTTCGGATAAGTAAAGAAGTTCAAAACTTACAGCCTGGTGTCTACGACGATGAAAAATTTTATAAATTATTATCACATCTACAGTTTAATAACAGGCGGTTTTTGTAGAACACATGAAACCGTACATCAAACCATTCGATTGTAAAGAGCTGGTTTGATGGCTAAATATGAAACATGGAGAACAAGTATCTAGTTTATGTAACACAGCAACTAATATAAGGTACAGACTTTCATAAATGAATGCTTGTGTAGAATAGAAAGATTGGTACGACAAGATGACTAATGGGACACTGATGACAAATGCCAATGGAACATGAAACAAGAAGAAGAATAAGATAGTCTTCAGAAGTATTTAGAAGTGGGCTGCAGAAGCACGTAGGAAAAGTTAGCGGACGAAGTTTGTAGGAGCAGTGGTCTGCCGAAGTATGTAGGAAAAGTGGCTTGGTGAAGTATGTAGGGGCAGTGGCGTGGAAATGTGGCTTTCTGAAGTATGTAGGCGAAGTGGTTTGCTGAAGAATGTAGGGGAGGTGGCGTGTTGAAGTATGTAGGAAACGTGGATTGCCGGAGTTTGTGGAAAAAGTGGCTTGCTGAAGTATGTTGGAAAAGTGGCCAGACGAAGAATGTAGGAACGCTGGCCTACCAAAGAATTTACACAAACTGGCCTACCAAAGGATATACAACAGCTCCTTCTACCAGCGCCGCGATAATGATGCGACAGTCCTCAACAATCGCCTAGTCCATGACCCCATCAAACGAACAATCACTAACAAGTCCGTACCTTCTACTGCCTCTCATCTCTGTATTCATGACAGTTGTTTGGGCAAGCCTGTGTTCTACATGCTTCCCAAATGCATGGAGGCATATCTGTAGTCATCCTTATATGACTACCAGCTATGCGCAATGCTGCAATATATATACATATGTGGAAGTGATCCTCTGTCTGTGAGGCTAATTACACCCTCATCAACTCTTAAAATCATCCACACACTTCCAGGAATCCTCCCCGTTGTGAAACTTGTTGAGAACCCAGCATTGCACACTAAGCTTGGAGAAGTTACTTGAGCCCCGAACGTAATTCTTTGACCTAGTTGACTGCATTCGGGAGAATCTCTCTATGGACCCAGTGATGGGCAGGGAAGCTGAGAAGTTGCTCTGTGCAGGACTTGACAATTCCTTGGGAGAGCCCAGAATCAGAGCACTGTATTTTAGCTCTGCATAGTTGGTGAGACTTCTTGGATGGCATAAAATGCACAGTATGCCATTCTCTTCTTACTTCTATCTTGCGACCCCTACGTGACGATCCTTTGAATGCAAGCCAAGCTGGAGAAACTGGAGCTCATGACTTCAGCTTGACAAGTTTCAGAATGGCAGAAAAGTCACAGGAAAGGCATAGATCTGCAGTGTAGATAATGTCAAGGAGTCTTCAACTCGGTATTGGCTGCAAAAGTGCGAGAAGCTCGGCAGCCCTAGTTAAACAACAACAGCAACAACAACAACATGCTTCCCAAAATTCATAAACCCTTCAACCCTGGGAGACCCATGGTATCGGCCTGTGCCTGCCTACTGAACTTATATCGGACTTCCTAGACTGTGTCTTCCAGCCTATCGTCGAGCAGCTTCCTTCCTTCCTTTTTAAAGAACACCAACCATGCCTTGACCACTTTTTCCTGTATTCAGCTCTCCCAGGACTGCCCCTACCGTTTATTTATGTTAAATGTCTGCTCGCTATACACATCAATTCCTTACCCTGATGTCTCCAAGCTCTCCGGTTTTTCCCGGACAAGCACACTTACCCCTCCATCGCCACAGGGACTCTCCTCCGTCTTGCAGAACTGGTTCTTTAACTCAGTTTCTTTGAGTTTAACGGACAGTTCTTTGATCAAGTCAGCGGAGTCACTATGGGCACCATTATGGGTTCCATTTATGCCTGCCTCTTTGTCGTGGTTGAGTTTGAGTGTAGAGTATTTGTCGAGTTGGACAACAGTAGCGAAATCGACAAGGGATAGTGGACTGACAGAGTTATAGATTACACTTTAGATAAGGTGTAAATAGGAGATGGACTTGAGACAACCTGGAAGAAGATTTATTCAAAGGATCTCTCTCTCCAGGCCTCAACTCACTTATGTCTGTCTAAGCACCTCCTGCTCTCAACTCTTTTCTCTTATCATACATAGAGATTATAGTAAAGAGCTAAAAACACAAATATGGATGGAAAGGTCGTGAACAGCGTATTAATAAAGGTGTAAACTTTATTAAAGAAGAAAAAGCATGGAATTAATGCATATCATCACAACAACATAAAATTACATCAATAATCATCAATAACCAAAATATGCAAAATACACCATCAACCACACACACACCACCATTCATAAAACCTGTAGAACACAGAGAGATGAAATAACTGAGTGTCAGTCCGTCCGCTTTCGGGACAATATGAAATAGCTCCAGTAAGTGGTTTTTTTCGTACATATCCTCCATGGGTGATGGAATTAACCTGAATAAAATCACTGTATAGGCGCTATCATTGGTGATTCCTCCCTAATTGCGCGAGGTGGTCTGGAAAACTCTATCCATAGATGGCTGCTCATACGTGCGAGGTTTTAAGTATCCAGAAAATACACCAGAAGAAGTCACTTGAGGACAAAAAAAGTCCCAGGCGCGCTTATCCGGCGCAAGGCTCCGCTTGGCTGTAAATCCTGTTTAAACTGGTTTGGCTGTGGTTTGCTGAGTGCCCCGTTTAGGCACAAAAAAAGGCGGGTGATATGGAATTCTGCTATAGGCATGCTGGGCGGTTTTGATATTCTGGAAGCCGCAATGCTCTGGCTGGTAATCCAATAGGCGAGTAGAGAACTACTACTGCGTTTGGCGATTCCAGATTTTGCGTTGGCTCCGTTGCACTGCGTGAGCTTACCTTGGCGTTGACAAAAAGGGGTTTTGATTCAGGAACGGGGTTGACGATTCGTGACGCTAGCGGTATTCAGAGACCCTCTGGATCGAAGAGAATATTTCGTTCTTCGCCTGACT
The DNA here is from genome assembly GCA_024509875.1 of Oreohelix idahoensis. Lineage (NCBI taxonomy): Eukaryota > Metazoa > Mollusca > Gastropoda > Stylommatophora > Oreohelicidae > Oreohelix > Oreohelix idahoensis. The sequence continues at coordinate 1,222,812 of JAMPIV010001256.1, read as the reverse complement.
GGAATCTGCTCTAGCGATTCGGTCTCCCTGAAACTGAGACCCAAAAAGAGACACCCTTTTACTTCAAGCAAATAATAAATCACACTAACTTTATACAGAAAGATTTTCGCTCCACTATGGGGGATTAAATTTTATTGTAGTTATTGCTATGATAGTTTAGGGCTGTCTTTAACCATGTCTCCTGTTCCTTAAAAATATCAATTATCAACACGCGCCCGCATAGGCTTAATATCTTTTGCACCCCCAGGTACCTGTCAGTAACTGTTCTGACAGCAACAATCTACTCCTCTTCTCCCAATCTCAACATACAGGAAACCTAACCTGTAGTTACAGTTAAATGAATATGCTTATTCATCTTACAACATTAAATGAATTTACATAAACAGATTACAGCATTTGACATTACACAAATAAATCGTATGTCCCCTTTGGAAAATATATTAGCATTCCACAAAATGAGTACAAAGAAAATGCAATGTTCTTGCTATAATAATACAGTTGTGGCTAGAATCATACGATATAATTATATCTATGCCTGGTGACTGCTTTCAGTGAAAGTTATAGACCAGGGCCTACACACACAAGTAAGCATAAAATGATCCTCCCTTGCCACTAGAAATATCTATCAAAAAGGAATAAGTGACTATCTCCTATAATCTAGAGTTATTACCTGCATCTCACTATTCAGTTTTAAAGTGAACAATCCACACCTGACATTATCTTACAGAAATGACAGTTAATTTTGCTGACTCTTAACCCAATGGTAAGCATTCGTGGACTGATTCTACGCCTAATATCTGTTATTGTAAGTTTAACATTTAACCCATGATAAACCGTAACAGTTTAAGCACCACTTAATAGGCCGTAGACAGCGCTACCTTATCACTGAATAAATTACTAGGAGAAGTCCTCAAAAATGAATTCACTTTCCTAACAGATATATATATAAAAGCTAACATGAATATATCATATTATAATTATAAGATATGTCAACTCACCCCGAAAATGACTAGAACATAGGCAAACACATTCTAGTACTGTGTTAAAGTTTGCCTTATCTCATGATGGTCATCTACGGGCCAGGAAAATTTACGAATGTCTTTGTCTATTAAAACCAGTCTACTCTTATAGATCACAAAGGACGCTCCCCCCGGACACCTGGCCCGCATATTTCTACAGAAGTTCGGCGAAAGACGTAATCTAGAGTAAGACAACAGAAATCGTGCGAAAGTTCCCCAGGTAGAGAAATGCATAACATTATGCTCTATCTTGTCTAAGGGCAAAAACCCAAAGACTGACCGCGGGTTTGTCTTCCCCTGTTTCCAGGATGCATAATATTATGATCCGAAGCAGCGTTCTGGAAGCCAAACACAGGGACCCTTTCGCTCGTGATCAAAGGCTTTAAAGCGACCAGAGAAATTCCCCTGTTCGGCCGGACCAGGTGCGTGTTGACGTAACACTATCGTTCGCTGACCGGTACAGGCCGGAACGTAACCAAACCTCGGGTGGGGTTAGAGAAGGTGAAAAAGTTTGGCCACGAAGGTAGAAAATGAAAGAAAAAGAAATTACAAAATGTCCAGGAAAACAGAACATTTAAAGGAGTAATCAAATTATGGACAAGATGGTAAAATACATTATCGGTCACGTGACACTCTTCATGGGCTACCTGAAGTACCAGGTGTGGCAGCAGTATCCTGGACCTTGTCCACTTATGTATCGTAGATCTATTGATGATGGCATAGGTCTCACCGAATGCCAGAATATGAACTATCTAGGTTCATTGTCTTCATTAACAACTTTCACGCTGCTATCTAATTCACCTCTCACATCTCCACTGCCTTTGTCAATTTCTAGGACATTGTTGTCACTACCACCTCCTCCTCTCTCTCTCTCCCCCCCCCCCCCCCCCCCCCCAAACAAATATATTGTTTATTTTTGTAAACAAGCATTAACACAGCGGTTTTATTATATACCTTCTTCTACATTAGGAATGTTTTTGTTATCTCTGAGAAGGAAACGTTTTATTTTCTACTGATATGCTCTAATGAAGAATTGTTCTGCTTGTAAAGAACGTTTTATTTTCTACTGATATGCTCTAATGATGAATTGTTCTGCTAGTAAAGAACGTTTTATTTTCTACTGATATGCTCTAATGATGAATTGTTCTGCTTGTAGAGAACGTTCTATTTTCTACTAATATGCTCTAATGATGTATTGTTCTGCTAGTAAAGAACGTTCTATTTTCTACTGATATGCTCTAATGATGAATTGTTCTGCTAGTAAAGAACAGTCTCAGATTTATTCATTCATTACTCATAAAAAAGATGAAGGTTGTCCCATAGCAGATAATGCCGTAGAGGAGTGAAGTGTTAGGGACTTCACAATGCTACGGCCAGCATCGAGAGGTGAGATGACCAGTTCCTTTCCTCACTGCCTTTTCTTTCCCTAACTCAAAGTCAGGTACCAATTTACAGCTGGGTAGACTGGATCGTTTCGGAACCGTGATTCGAACCCGGTACCTTTCCTGCGAGAGACCAGCGCTCTAACCACTCTGCCAATCGGACGCTACTCATTACTAATGAGTCTTCAAAAAAATTCACACCAAGCTTTCTCTTCTTGTGCTGCCGATTAAAGGTCGTTTTCCTCTATTTCTGTTACCCTGGGGATTTGACAACAAGAACTGCTCATGCTATCAACTGAGGGTCATGGGTTCGAGTCCTGGGTAAGCCACTCACGTCTGTTGTTTTTCTGTTGTCTAGTTTTCTACTTCTTTATTTCTTACGAGTGTCTGAAAACATACCTTTATGTTTGTCTAATATTTATTTACTGTTTACAGGCCTCGGGTTTCCCTTCATTATGTATCAACTGGCTTCCTTAGTGTGTATCGTATCCATTGCAAGTGTTTTTTCCACTCACTGTTTTGTTCTACATGAATTTGTTTGGTTCCTGCCACCAGTTTCAGATGTGTAACCGTGTCGTACCCTTTCAAGTCTCCTTTTTCAGGGAAGCACCTGTAAAGTTTCTTTTCTTCTTTCCACTCTGTAAAGTGTCAGTCGGTATGCTCTGTAAGGAAGAGTGGTGTGTTGTTGAGATCAGGCATGCTCCAGTCTACCCAGCTGTAAATGGGTAACTCACCCTAGTCCTGAGTTAGGGAAGGCAAAGGCTCCATGGGGAAGCAGGCCCTAAACTTGGTCACTCCAACCGACGCAGGATGGTGTATGTATGAAGTAGAAGTGTAGAGTGTGATTACCGCGAATGGTGTACTGTTCGTGTGCTGACCAATATAACCACTCATACACTTGTGTCTACAAGGCACCAATGCAGACTGCTGGAATCTTTGTTTACTCAATTTATTCAGACGTACACACTGGGACATACGAGTACATCATGGTATGTTGACATATCAATTTGTAGGTATACATAGCAGATCTGAAGTCATGACACATTCAGAAATAATGGGCAGTACATCAAAAGTTCAATGTCATGATATATTATGGCCGCATCCCCCTATCTGACTAAACGCGTCAGTGAAGGCAGATCGGTAAATAACTAAAGTTATTTGACGTCCATAGTTTGTAGCATATATTATGAAACCACGAAAGAGGGGGTTTCTAGCAAGATTGAGATCTCCCTGTCACTGTCCGATAATAGGATAAATAATCTGTTCTCTTGGCAGTGATCAAAACATATGATGACCGAAATCTAACATGGCTGCCTCCCTGAGTTGTCGTTCACTCATTCATAGGAAGGAGAATATAAGCCAGAGTTAATTTATAATGGGTATATAAATGATTTCATAAATGTTTCCATACAGCTCTACGGTGATCAGGTTAATTCACGTAGCCATAACCGCTGCAGGAAAGTCTGTCATCTTCGTCGATACAAAACACGACCCTAGCGATACGAAGCACAATGTTCCATCTAGGTCGAATCGACATGAGATCATCAAAATAGGGTCTGGCAATACATGGAGTCCGAATTATACATTGTACCGTACCTTAGGAGAGTCTCTAACATAAACTATAGTAGAGATACCATCTCCTTTAGAAGAAAACCACTTCATGAATTATATTTCCTTAAGAATCTACCAGCCCTTTGAAAAATGCGTACCCGCCATTATCACGGTACATCGGAACTCATCACGACTTGTCAAGACAACTCATACTTCCGCTAGACCGGAATAACAAGAATCTAGTCCCTCCTACCCATCCAAAATATACAATATAGGACTGATTCTACTTGTACTAATAATATGTAATACATATGAATTCAGGCCATAAACACAATAAGCAAATTAATATATTTTCTGGCCCTAAAAAATAAGTACAAACGTAAGCGCAATATCCTTGCGCTGGATCAATATCCAGAACGATTACTCCTATAATCAAAAGTGTGAATCAAACATGGATTCTCTCGCTTTTACCATAGACAGCATTTTCATACACAAATGAATGAATGTCTATATTTTTCCATATTAAATAGCCATATCGATTTTTGTAATATGTGCGTCAAAATATGCACGCAACAGATTACCACACCCCTCGGGAAAAAAAAATGGTACTTTTTTTTTTTTTTTTTTTGAAATACATCTAGGAGCAACATACAATAGGCTCACAACGCACCAATACAATGCGCAGATGATAAGCATAAGTTTTATGACCTTAGAGAAAGTACTTCTCTAAGTATAAATATTTCCAGAGAGGTGTCACCAACGCATACTACAATAATAGCAATGACACAATTTCCACCTTAGTTTATACATAAATTTCATCTAAGATATCTTAACATCATGATCATCAAAGACGAAAAACATTGAAAGATCAGCGGTGAATAAATATCAATGAACCGCTAAGTAGTGTTACAATCAATATATGATATATTACATATGTGTACACATTTCAACATAGAAACAACTGTATCAAAGTTGTATAACAGTTATGAATCATGTGGGCATCTAGACAAAATATCTGCCATCACATTTTCTGACCCACGGATAGCTCGCACCGAAAAATGAAATGGCTGTAGAGCAATCGCGTATCGCGTTGATCTCGCGCTCTTCAGATTTTTACTCTGAATAGCCGTAAGAGCTTTCTGGTCAGTTTCCACAATGAAATGCGTGCCCAGAAGAAATCTTTGCAGTTTAAGGATTGACCAAACCATAGCCAATAATTCACGGTCTAGGACCGAGTAATTCTTCTCTGCGGCATTTAATTTCCGAGAAATATACATCACAGGATGCAGAGTTCCAGAGTACTCTTGCATTAGTGCAGCTCCAATCCCGGTGGATGAAGCGTCACTACGAAGAATAAATGTCTTATCCTTAGAAGGCAATACTAGGATAGGTGAAGTAGAAAACATAGTTTTAACCTTATCCAAAGAGGATTGACATTCTTGAGTCCAATGGACTACATTAGGAGACCCTTTCTTTAGCAAGGAAGAAAGATGTGACATAATGGAGGACAGATTCGGGATGAATCGTCCATAAAATTGTATTAGACCTAAGAGACTTCGTACTTGCTTTTTAGTCTTAGGAATAGAAATGTTAAGTATCTTACTTGTATTATGGTCTTCTGTTTTTAGGAACCCATGACCAACACGGTGTCCTAAGAAAGATATTTCGCTAAAACCAATACATGCTTTCGATGGTTTCGCTGTCAGGTTATGCTCGCGTAAGATAGACAATAGTTCATTTATACCATTATAGTGATCGTTCCAAGTATCACTGAAAAGACAGATGTCATCAAGATACGCAATGACATCTGAGCGATGAGATAGGATTCGACGCATCATGCGTACAAATGTAGCAGGGGCGTTCATAAGACCGAAAGGCATGAAATTCCATTGGAATAGACCCCTAGGCGTCGAAAAAGCAGTAAACGGTTTGGCGTGTTCGGATAGTGGAACTTGCCAATATCCCTTAGACAAATCGAGTTTAGTAAAGAAGTGAGAATTCGATAGTCTCGTAAGTAGCTCTTCTAGTAAAGGCATAGGTTCAGCATCGAATTTAGTCACTTGATTCAATTTGCGATAATCCACGCAAAGACGTATGTTATTGTCTTTTTTTTCCGTACTATAACCATCGGCGAAGAATATGCTGATGTGGATGGTTCAATAATTTTTAACTCTATCATCTCATCTAACTCTTTCTCTACCTGTGCTTGAAAATGTATCGGGATAGGATACGGTCTGACTCTTATAGGACTATGGTCAGTAAGAATAATGTCATGTTGAATGACATCAGTTTGACCAGGAATGTCAGTAAGGACATCCTGAAATTGTTCTAACAAAGTAGAAACTTGTTTCTGCTCTCCTGGAGATAATTCTGGAGAAATTGCAACATCTTTCCATGATTCATTAGAGTGAAGAGGAATCATTGGAAAAGGTAAATTTACATCCGAGAAACTCGTTTCCTCATCCTGTATTACTGACAGAGATGAGTACTGTCCATGTTGGACTGGAAAATCGTCCGTTGCCTGGAAAACAGGTTGTAAATAATCAGGACGTTCATGGAATTCCGTGAGCATGTTGATGTGGAAGGTTTTACGCTTCCCGTCAATATCGACGATATAGTCAACATCGGAAACTTTTGATATTATATCGTACGGACCTTTCCAAGAAATGAGAAGTCTATTTTCCCTACAAGGTAGCAAGACAAATGCTTTGTCACCTGGACAAAGTTGTCGCAAACATCTCTTTTTATTGGCAAATTCCCTTGCCTTCTGTTTCGCAAATTCAGAAGAAGCAGTTGCCAATTTGCATGCTTCAATAATCTTGTGTCTAAGTGCGATGACATATTCATAAGAGGATTTTGTGTCATCGACAATATTATCAGCAGTTATAAGATCATGAAGTAAGGACATAGGACCTCGCGGTTTCGCGCCAAAGACAAGTTCAAAGGGAGAAAATCCTGTATGTTCGTTGGCGACCTCTCTATATGCAAAGAGAGCCGCGGGGAAAACCCTATCCCAATCCTGAGGATGATCTTCCGTTATCTTACCTAGTAGGTTTTTCAGAGTTCTATTCAAACGTTCCACCATCCCATTGGACATAGGATGATAAATACTACTCAGCGATCTCTCTATCTTCAGAGTCGACATTACTTGAGACATGGTATCCGATATGAGTTGGGTACCATGGTCGGATAATATTTCTGCTGGAAATCCCAGACGAGAAAATATTAACCAAAGAGCATCTGCGACATCAGCAGTAGTTATGCTCTTTAGAGGAACAGCCTCCGGCCAACGTGTGCACATATCAACACACGTCAAAATAAATTGGTGTCCTCTAGCAGACTTTATCTTAAATGGACCAATGATGTCTATCGCCATTTTTTGAAATGGCCGAATGGGAATGTCTGCAGCCTGAATAGGTGCATCATGGCGTGGACCTCTGGATTTAATCTCTTGACATACTTTACAAGATCGACAATAGATTCGTATGTCCTTATTCACAGCAGGCCAAAAGAAAGATTGAAGAACTCTAGCTTTAGTACGGGAAAAACCCATATGTCCAGCACACTGCGAATCATGAGCGTGCTGTAAGATTTTAACTCTCATATTTTTAGGCACAAGGATTTGAGAATGAATGGACTTAGCGGAGTCTTGTACCATACGTACAAGTACGCCATTCTTCATCGTAATCCAAGATTTACGATTAGTATCCTTATTCGGATCACCTTTTGTTGCCAGAGTAAAGAATTTCTTTAGAGTAGGATCATCTTCCTGCTGTTTGATAAAGGAATCGTGGGAAATCTCCAAGGGATCATCTTGGATCTGCGCATCATTATCTTCAGAATGTGAAGATTGTGGCATATTAAGAGCTTGAGCCCTAGTGATTACTGCATTAGCAGATTGCATATTAACATTTTCCCAATTAGAGATTTGCTGTGGAGTGCATTCTTTCACTCCATGAATGCGACCGATGATAAGATCAGCGATCGGATTCGGCAAGAGACATGCTTGCACCTCTCCTGTAAAGAAAGGCGTAGCAATATTGATAATGGCAGTGGAGTACTTCTCCAATGTGCCACCAAATGTTACACATTTGACTATATTGCCTGTAGCTCGAGAAGGATTTACGAGTGATTGCCTCACTCCAATGGTAGTGCACCCCGAATCGAAAAGAATTGATACCGGAGTACCATCTATTAGGCCCCTATTAAAGACAAGAGCACCCCTTCCATTATGCGCAATTGACGCATGGAGAGCGGGAAGCGGGTGACCGCAGCTTAAAGTAGACACTGTGGTTGGATCGAATAATGTTTTGCATTGCGAACACTCAGATGCTCTAGCAAAATCGAAAGCGGAATTTGCTACACTGTTGGAGTCTTTTTTATCATTATTCTGATTATCGGTGTCGTGGAACTCCTGTTGTGCAGAGTTAGCCTGGTAATAAGATTTACCATGTCTTTTGTGTTGTGATCTACCTCGGTTATAATTGTCTCTATAATTATTATTGCCTCTGTTATAACCCCTATTTGGGTTTGAATCATAACATTCATGATCATAATCATCTTGCTCATTATATTGAGTATCCCTGTAATATTGTTTCTTTTGTCTCCATGAAGCACTTGGGTAGTTCCTATAGCTACTCCCTTTCCGAGAATTTCTAACATTATGGGTACCCCTCGCGTGTCGAGGACTATCAGCCCGATTCCAGTTCTTCAAAGAAGAACTCTGATTTGAGCGGTTATCTTGGTTTTGATACCTATTCCAATTAACCTTTTTATCAAATTTATTTTTAGCTCCTTGGAATTTGTGTGAGTAATTCTGATTATATTCTGTTGCCGAAGCAACTGGCATACTCTCTTTAATGTTAGAGTTACTAAGAATCATGTCAGGGTGTGCCGTGGCATACTGGTCACAATATTCTTCCATTTGCTTTATTGTACCAGGTTTACGCTCATGTAAGAACTCTAGGAATGATTTATTTACAGAAGACATGACCTTGTCTCTTAGCAATAAATCCGTAAGACCATCAAATGTTTTTTTCTGTTTTGGATAATTCAATCCATCGTGAAAGTGTAATTCGTGCTTTTGAGATGAAATCTGAGAATTCTACACCTACCTCAGGTCTCATTGTTTTAAACAAAAGACGATAACCTTCTTCAGACAGCTGATATCTCTTTATCAAAGCTGCCCTAACAGCATCATAATTATCTTTGTCGGCCTCTTCAACAAAATATAACTTACTCAGAGACTCCCCTTTTAGATTTTCAGACAACTGATTCACATACTGTGATTTGTCAACATTATGAGATCGACAAGCCCGTTCAAATCTAGAAAGCCAAAATGTTATGTCATCACTGGTAGGGTTAAACGCTGGTACCTTGACCTTGTACACAAAGGGTTTACCATTACCACCAGATGCCTGATTAACATTACTCATACATGTCAATTTTAATTTCTCTAATTCAAACTCATGTTCTCTTATTGCTTTTCTCTCTTCAGCTTCTCTATCTAATTTTTTTTGTTCTGCAGCAGCAGCAGCTTCTAATTTTTTCTGTTCTGCAGCAGCTTCTAATTTCTTCTGTTCTGCAGCAACTTCTAATTTCTTCTGTTCTGCAGCAACTTCTAATTTTTTTTGTTCAGCTGCAGCTTCTAATTTCTTCTGTTCTGCAGCAGCAGCAACTTCTAGTTTTTTCTGTTCTGCATCAGCTTCTAATTTCTTCTGTTCTGCCTCAAATCTCCTTTCCTCCATTTGCATCTGCAATTTCTTAAGTTCAGCAGCAGTATCAGCTTCTTTTTCTAATCTTTTTTCTTCAGCCAGAGCTTTTTTTTCTTCAGCAGCAGCTTTTTTTTTCTTCAGCAGCAGCTTCTCTTTCTAATCTTTTTTCTTCAGCCAGAGCTTTTTTTTTCTTCTATTTGAAGTTTTCTCTCCTCAGCCGCAGCTTTTTTTTCCTCAGCAGCAGCTTTTCTTTCTTCAACAGCAGCAGCAGTTTTTTTTCTCTTCTGCAGCTAATGCTTTGTCATATTGAGCAACAGCCCATTGTTCTAAGTCTTTTCCAGTCTTATCAAGAGATTTTCCTTGTGCAATGAAATAATCTAATGTAGACATATTGTCTTCTTAAATCAGAAACCTGAAAAAGTAAATAGATTACCCTATTTCACTTTAATGGGAGACAAGTCTATACCATAGACTTAGTCTTAGTCCAAACTTGTATGGGTTTATAATAACCAATGATAACTTGAGTACCTGTGGACAACAATAACTGTATCTCAAATACTGTGGGGACAAGCCTTACAAAGGTCTTGTATACCTCAATGTAATCAAAGATCACTTGAGTACCTGTGGAAAAAATATTTCCCTTTACCAATCACTTTGGGAGACAAGCCTTACAAAGGTCTTGTACATTTTGTTTTATAACAATAACAATCATAAAGTACTGAACTGTACTATACTATCAGTGTATACCACTATACGTCATATGTCAACTAAAGACATTACAAAGGACAAACAAGAAAAGACAATATGAACACATTTGCAGAGATCAAATTAAATTAAATAGGAGAAATGAAAAAAATGATCACAGAAACCGTGATGATAACTGCCATAATATAACAAGACAAATAACGCCACAGTGTATAAACATAAGGGTGTAAAAAACTGAAATGAAAGAAAAGATGAGACCTACAATTATACAAACAAATCAAACAAAACTAAGGAACACAAAATTATTACCAAAAACAACGAAGAAAAGAACACCTCATCACAACTAACAGAAATAGCAGCAAATTGTTGCTAACAAATTTCCAATTAAGAAAATGTGTACCTATAGAATACTAGTACCAGACCAATGTCACTCGGCATACCTTGTACTAGTCACACAGAACATAAACTAATTTAATACATAACAAATAACATGTAAGCATAAATAGCATATAGCATACAATATAATTTATGTCATGAATGGAATGTGTTGCAGGTATAGTGTTGTAAAGCAGGCACAGTTTATTTTAATACTAATAACTTGCCACTTTATTCAGTAATAGATTTAATTTTAAACTATTACACTGTCAATTTTTCTCTGTTGAGCATATGAAGATCCAACGATGAACTATGCACTTTATGTTCAACAACACTGTGATTCTTCTGTACGTTGAGAAATGTCAACAATACTGCTCCAGATATTTTCTACACTTGATACTACTGTCCTGTGTAATACTGTCTGTACAGCGAAAAAAACTGTCAACAAGCGCTGACCTAGATACAGCATCCTATCGGTAATACAGGTCAAGCTGACATCGACTGTATAGCTGTCCTACTGGTGTTGATGTGTTCAAACAAATGTTCTTTCAGCTGTAAACTGTGATTCTCAACACAAAACTGCGTAAGCTGGACCCAGGAATCTGGCTCGCCACTGTAAAGTTTCTTTTCTTCTTTCCACTCTGTAAAGTGTCAGTCGGTATGCTCTGTAAGGAAGAGTGGTGTGTTGTTGAGATCAGGCATGCTCCAGTCTACCCAGCTGTAAATGGGTAACTCACCCTAGTCCTGAGTTAGGGAAGGCAAAGGCTCCAGGGGAAGCAGGCCCTAAACTTGGTCACTCCAACCGACGCAGGATGGTGTATGTATGAAGTAGAAGTGTAGAGTGTGATTACCGCGAATGGTGTACTGTTCGTGTGCTGACCAATATAACCACTCATACACTTGTGTCTACAAGGCACCAATGCAGACTGCTGGAATCTTTGTTTACTCAATTTATTCAGACGTACACACTGGGACATACGAGTACATCATGGTATGTTGACATATCAATTTGTAGGTATACATAGCAGATCTGAAGTCATGACACATTCAGAAATAATGGGCAGTACATCAAAAGTTCAATGTCATGATATATTATGGCCGCATCCCCCTATCTGACTAAACGCGTCAGTGAAGGCAGATCGGTAAATAACTAAAGTTATTTGACGTCCATAGTTTGTAGCATATATTATGAAACCACGAAAGAGGGGGTTTCTAGCAAGATTGAGATCTCCCTGTCACTGTCCGATAATAGGATAAATAATCTGTTCTCTTGGCAGTGATCAAAACATATGATGACCGAAATCTAACATGGCTGCCTCCCTGAGTTGTCGTTCACTCATTCATAGGAAGGAGAATATAAGCCAGAGTTAATTTATAATGGGTATATAAATGATTTCATAAATGTTTCCATACAGCTCTACGGTGATCAGGTTAATTCACGTAGCCATAACCGCTGCAGGAAAGTCTGTCATCTTCGTCGATACAAAACACGACCCTAGCGATACGAAGCACAATGTTCCATCTAGGTCGAATCGACATGAGATCATCAAAATAGGGTCTGGCAATACATGGAGTCCGAATTATACATTGTACCGTACCTTAGGAGAGTCTCTAACATAAACTATAGTAGAGATACCATCTCCTTTAGAAGAAAACCACTTCATGAATTATATTTCCTTAAGAATCTACCAGCCCTTTGAAAAATGCGTACCCGCCATTATCACGGTACATCGGAACTCATCACGACTTGTCAAGACAACTCATACTTCCGCTAGACCGGAATAACAAGAATCTAGTCCCTCCTACCCATCCAAAATATACAATATAGGACTGATTCTACTTGTACTAATAATATGTAATACATATGAATTCAGGCCATAAACACAATAAGCAAATTAATATATTTTCTGGCCCTAAAAAATAAGTACAAACGTAAGCGCAATATCCTTGCGCTGGATCAATATCCAGAACGATTACTCCTATAATCAAAAGTGTGAATCAAACATGGATTCTCTCGCTTTTACCATAGACAGCATTTTCATACACAAATGAATGAATGTCTATATTTTTCTCATATTAAATAGCCATATCGATTTTTGTAATATGTGCGTCAAAATATGCACGCAACACACCCATTTATGAAAGTCTATAACTTTTTTGGTTGTCGTTTATGTTGACGTCTGCATTTCAGACCCATATAGTAGTACTACTTTAACATTTTAGCAGAGCTCAGATACATATTGATTATTTCATTAATCTCAAATATCACGATAGGAAATTCAGCACCAATCGTTACATCGTTCGAAACATAAATAAATAAGTAAAAATTTAAAAAAAAATTGGACCAATATTCAAAATTGTAATGCTGACATATTCTGCCTAGTCACGTTTAATTTGAACAGTGATTGACTGATTTCGAGCAAGTAATTAACAAACACAACCTGTAGATTGATTGACTACTTTTTAAGTGTCATTGACTGATTAGCTCTTTGAACATCTGAATTGTGATTGATTGCTGGGACACTTCACTTACTTAAGTAAGGTTGCTGGAATTATAACACGGGCTGAACATAAACGGCCAACAAGATGACATTTTATAGAATGTAGAAATTGTTACCTTTGCATGCTCGGAGATCGTGTTCAAGACTTACTGGGAAGTACTGCAAACGGTGAGTGATCGTCTGACATGGGACTGTTGTGGAGGTCATCAATAACCTGCACTAATTAGGTCATCTTGGCTGTGTGCAACACAGAAGAAGAGTTACGGGGGACGAAGATTTGGGGGAAACTGTAAATAAATTAAGGGAAGAGTGTGATACTTAATGAAGGATATAGGTTATAACCGAGGATACTGTGCTCTGTGCGTCTAATATGTGGTAGAATGGTGAATATACCGTTCGGTTTGAGAGAACAGACTGCTGAGAATTTGATTGAAAAGAGATGGAATTACATAGAAAACAGAGGTATAAATGTGAGAAAAGTACGTGGAAATTTTGACAAAACAGAAGTTTGAAAGAATCTTAGAAAAGAGAGATGCAATTTATAGAGAAAAGAGAGGTATACATGTGGAAAAAGAGATGGGTCTGAACAAAAGAATGTCCGAAAATATGAGAGGAAAAGCAGACGGAGGTAGAAAAGAAAAGAGAGCTGACATGACATAGAAAATAAAGGTGGGTAGAATGCAATGGTAGATCTAGGAGTTGTCCAAGGGAGGGGTGATACATCAGAATGATAATTATAACATAATTACATAAAAGTAAGATACAACTACAAAGAGACAACATTTGATAAAAATGTATACATATTTTACACTAAAGCATAACGTTTTTTTTATTTGGGATTGGCCACCCGATACAGAAATTATACGCCTCTTGTCACAAAATCCCCTGTTTTGACGAACGAACGAACGAACTTTATTTTCAAAGGGTTGAGAATTGGGCACGCAGGAAAACCATAATCCACAACAAGTACAAAAATCAGTGGAAGGAGGAAGGGGATATGTACAGCAGAGATGACCCAATACACCATCTAAACAGATACCAACAGACCACAATGTTTCGCCTGAGAACCGGCCACTGCAGATTACTAGGACATCTCTATCGCCTCAAGATATCCCACACAAATGAATGCCCATGCGGAACAGGAATCCAGACCCCAGAACACATTCTCCAGAACTGTCCAACCCACGCAGAAGAAGAAGGTCACGCAGGCCCGTCTGATATTCTGCCCTTCCTTTCTCTCACCTTTCATACTGAATTCATTTATTCTCACATGCATTTTACATATCAAGGTCAAGGAATTTAATGGTGTAAAGTAAAATGACGGGTCGAGTGAAGTCCCCTTGTGGGGTCTGCCTGGCGCCGTCTTTTGTCTCATTGTTGTTCCCTTTATTGTCTTTCATTGTCCGGTCACTTAGAATTACTTACAAACTACGTTCGTAACCTTTAGGGTACTTACCATTGTCCAGTACCAGACACGTTTTAATTCGTCCGTCCTAACGATTACTTACGTTTAAGTCCCAAGTGGAGCGGGTGATATTAAATAAAGCTGTTCAAAGTCCCAAGGGAGGAACGATCGCCCCGTCGCCACCCCCTTGGATCCGCCAATGGTAGAATGAGTCAAACGAGCTTAAGTGAAGATAGCGCTGATGAAAGAGGGAATAGAAATTTAGAAATACAACAAAAGAAGATGACACAGAAGTAATAGGTCAAGCAGGTATCTGTCTGAGAACATGGAGATGGGGGAGGTGGACTAATAGGAGATGCAGTTGAAAGACAGGAAATGTTGAACTATTAGAGAAAGCGTCAGGTGGACGTGAGAATAAAAAATGTGGAAGTGTATGAGAAAAGCGAGCATGAACCAAGAGATGATGAAAGGGTGGTAGTAGAGCTAAAAATAGAGATGGGTGACCGCTCTGACGACTGGGTATTGTTACGATAATACGTCTGAGGAGTGGTAAACAATAAGATACGCATTACTCCCGAAGCAAATACTGACATAGGGGAGTGGCGTGTTAGAGACTTCCCCATGCTATGTCCAGCAAAGAGCAAAATAGTGAAAATAACGAATGAAAAGGCATGATTTATGCACAATAAAAGCGATGAGCGAGAAAAATGAAGAAAAAAGAAAGGATACTGCAGGAGGGCTGAAGGTGTGAGAGATTACACAAAAGAGCATGTTCAGACGTTTTGTCACAGGCGTGTGCCTGCTTCTTGTTATCAAATAACGTTTCGAATAGATTTAAAGGTAAAGATCCTTCGACCGGGACTTGGACTGGAATAACCCGAGCGGCTCCTGAGCACAAATCCTCTATGGATGGGAAGGAGCGAAGCTCCTGACCGTGTTGGAAGGAAAGTCCACAGGCTCCCTAGCCTCGCAATGCCATGTCATTTGTTTCATGTTATTTGTTTCATGTCATTTGTTTCATGTCATTTGTTTCATGTCATTGAGCCGAAGGGCTGAAGCCCAAGTGCCGCTGGTTAGGAAAAAAAAGGTAAAGATAATGCCATAGCAGATACTGCCGTAAGGGGAATGAAGTGTTAGAGACTTCACCATACTTTTTTTATGAGGTCGCGTGACTAGTTCCCTTCCTCGTTGTCTTTGGTCTTTCCTAACTCAAGAGCGGGGTCAGGTGCCCATGCACAGCTGGGTATACTGGAGCGTCACGCTACCAGGATTCGATACCGGAACCCAGTAACTTCATCGCTAGAGGAAAGCGCTCTAGCCGCTTAGCCAGTCAAACGCCGATGGCTTATGTACTGTAAATATATAGTAGGTACTCCAAACTGAATTTTAAATTACATATTTCTGTTAATAACATATGTAGATGGGTAAGTCTTTTTATTCTAAGCATTTTGGTACCAAATTTAGTGCCCAAGGTTAATTTGTTCAAAAGTTATGCAATTTTGAATGTTTGAAAAATGTGGCATGTTGCGTAACTTGTCAAAATGCCAACTTTGAGTGGTCATAAATTTAAAATTTACAAACTCACACTGACAAAGTTTTGTAAACACACTCTCGTGTAAACAAGAAACAAACTCAATTTAATATAGTCACCTTTTAAACCAAAAATGCCATGATGAAAACGGATGTGTCGGGCCGAAATGCGCAAATATCGCAGCTTTGCTGTAAACGGTGACACAACGTAACCAACGTTCTTTTCAGGTGAAAATGTTCCTGGCTCCAAATCAGTAAGGTGTAAACAGCCAAAAGAAGAAGGAATACGAAAAAAAATAGTGGTTTTCATTGAACTTGGTGAATTATCACTCTTCAGAATTGTAGGAGGCAATGTGATATTTCATCTTCACTATCATCAGCATTCGTCGCTCCTTCTGAAGCATGGGGTGATCAGTGCAGCTGGCTCCATTACATGAAACCTACACCAGAGCATTTATGTGCTCTTGTAGTTACAGATTTTGTAGCAATCTATGTTCCATGTTGAGGTAGTCATATTATGTCGCCTCTTATGAATTATCGGAAGCAGAATTAGCCATATTTTTTCTTGTACCCGCCAGGAGATTCACGCAGCAACTTTTGCTTTCAGTGATACAATTATATTTCCATCTTTTCCAAAGTTGACAGAAGTGACGCGAGTTTACACCCATATCTGCTCCAGAAGAAGGAGATACCCCTTCCCCGAAGTGGGTCCCTTCTAGAGTGAAGCTGGTGTGGTAGCGCTGGTTAACAGTTGGTTGGTGCACACAGCCTTTGTCTACCCAGGATCTTTTGCCTCAAGCGTTGGTGATTGACTTCTCCGTATGTTGGCCGTTTATATACAACACACATTTAGTGACCACATAATACCACGTAGTAACTCTGGTACAAACATACAGATCATGAACATCAAGAAGGTTTCATCCTTTCATCGGTGAAGACAGCACTATACTAAAACGAGCGTCCTTTTCAGGGCGAACACAGCCGTCAGAATTTACAAAAATGACTCGCACCAAGCAACAAGCTAAAAAGAGGAAAGTATATACAAGCCCTCAAACACTTGTCAGCAGCATCAAGCAAGAACCTACAAAGAGCAAACAGAGGCATCCAGAGAGCACGGATACTCCTAGCGTCGTGGCCAGTCGTTCTCAGAAGACGAACAACATAACCTCTGATACTACGACCGATGATCGACCCAAAGATTCGAAGACAGATGACAAACAAGCTCCGAAACCAGACTTAGCAACATCACCGCTGAAACAAGGTGTCGAGGCGGTAGCTAAATTGAGCAGTGACAAGGCAACATCGAAGACAGAGGGTAACAAAGCATTGAAACCCAACAAAATCAATCCACCGGCAAAACGAGATGTCATTGTCGAGTCTCCAACATACAGTGACCAGCCAACTCCGGTGAAACTTGACCAGATGCAGACGACCCAGAATGCGAATCCGTCCCGCAGACCGTACACACAATCTGAGACAGAAGTTGGAACGTGCCAACTTCGCAAGCATCAAAACGCAGTATCCAACGTGGCACTACAGGAGAGAATAATTAAGATCACCCAGATGTCTGGAGGTGAGGCCTCGCTCAGGGCCCTACCCGACGACAAAGTAATCGGCATACTTGAGTCAATAACGGGCAGGAGAAGCATATCTAAAGTTTCAAGACACGACAACGGAGTTATCATAACTCTAAACAAAACGGAGAAAACAAACCAACTGATGGTCGAACTTGAATCCGGACACAAAGAAGTCCAGCTGCCCCACCAGATTAAAGCTACTGTGGAAATATTCAAGAAGACCAAAAAGATAGTTGTGAGAGGGATCGACAACAGCCGGTCCACACAAGAGGTCCACAGCCGCCTACAAGAAGAAAACAAGAACATCAACATAACACAGGTTGAAAGACTGAAGACATGGGACAAGAAGGACACAAACCTAGTTATCCTAACTATCGAGGGGACTTCCAGACCAAGGCAACTCAACCTAGACGATAGATGTCGAAAAACAGAAGAGTACATCCCTCCTGTTATGCAGTGCTCAAACTGCCAACAATTCTCGCACACTAAGAAAACATGCAGGAGAGAGGCAGTTTGTCGATACTGTGCGGGAAGTCACACTTACAATGAATGTCCTCATGCGAAAAATGATGATAACTATAAAGTGCGCAACTCCAACAGAACCTGCGCAAACTGTCTTGGGAACCACGGAGCAAGATACCGTGGCTGTCCGACCTTCTATGAAACAAAGGCCATACTGAAGGAATCTGTAACCAAAAACATCTCCTTCAGAGAAGCAAGAAACCGAGTGGCTTCAGGCGGCACTGGTAAACAAGAACAGCACACAAGAGCCCAGCTGATAAGACTAGCCACAGATATGCGGGACATAAAACAACAACTCAAAGTCGAGACGAACAAGCAACACAACGAAGACTCAGATGCCATAAGAGACGAAACAATAGGAGCCGTACAGAGCGCCCAGGCAATATTACAGGAAATGAAAACTATCAAACACGAGATAGAAGTCGACATCGTCAAACTCACAGAGCTAAAGGAAGAGAACGAAGAAATCCTCAAAAGAATTGAAACAGAGAGAAAGATAGCTGAGGATACCCTTACAAAAAGTAGAGAACAAAACAAAGAAACTAAAGACAAAATAAAAACCGAAATCGTGCAGGAAATACAAAGCAAACTAGAAAGAAGAGAAGCAGCGGAAATAAACATAATTTTAAAAACCATAATGGAGATGCTACCAAAAATAATAGCGACAGCCTTTGAACAACACAAACCGGTAACAGACAGCAAGTAGCTACAGAACAGGCAGCTAGTGGTCCTTTTCAGGAACAATCAGCTCTAGGACTCGGAAAGCGATACCAACGAAGACTAACGCTAACACCCTATATACCGCAATACAACCGTTTGTAACCTGTAAGGCAGGAAAGGAACTCCATGAGAACGCCACGACACCATAAAAATACAAGCAACGACGAAGGATCCAGACAGTCAGCTAGTAGTCCTTTTCAGGGCTAATCATTTCCAGGACTAGGAAAATGATACCAGCGAAGATGTTAACACACTATATACCCCAATATAACCGTTTGCAACCCTTCAATGGGTTTTGGTTGAACAGGGTATCACAGCAAAATATTAGACCCAAAGAAAAGAAAAAAAAAATGGTACAAACATGGGAACGCCGCATTCAACTGGAACAAATGTTTATTTACACTATGTATAACCAATGTCGTCGGTGACCTCTCCAACAATCTGGGTCCATCCGACTCTCCTCTCTTGAACACTATTAGCTTCCATACACCCATGTAATTCAGAATTTCACTGTCTTATGCATATTGTCCCTTTGAGGACAGTACAGGTATATTTTTGGAATGCGCTCAGGTTATGAAGATAGTTATACCGGACTGACTCCGGGGAATGTAACTTTTCCTGATTATGGTGGCCGCTATCTTAGCACACTTATCCACCATCGAATTGTCATGACTACGTACCCGTCCTTCAGAATAAAGCTTCGCCGCTCTTTCCTCCTTGTACTATTGTCGGAATTCGTCAGCCTACCTATATATTGAGACTTATGTCTACACAACCCGGACTCGGGATATCTAAGAGACATAGGCTCCTTTAACTAGTGGTCGCCTTCAATATGGCTGCCCTGCTTCTGTTTCGACGTCTCTCACGCTTCTCCTGATGCCGAGCAAAACGTGCCTAACCTCTTTCTGTTTTGACCCTTCCTATGCGCATCATTTCCGTACATCCCTTTTTTCTACCTCGTCTATACCACTCATGTTAGACTTCTCATTCTTTTTTCCCTTACTGCCACACAAAAATAAAGGGACAAATATTCACCAAATTGGAAAATTCCTCTGATGGTAACGTCACCATTTGCCCTGCCTTATAATTAGTGTTCCGTATAGTTCTGTACCAATGGCAAAATTTATAAAAGCTCCAGATTTTTGGCAACAAGTAACTGGTGCACGAAACTGGATTTTTCATCGGTGCTCGGCAAACACTTAACAAGGTATGGGCAGCGTCGGCGAAGCTGGCAGTCCTTTTTAGGACGAGTCCTTTTCAGGGCTACATCATACTAGCAGATAGATTCTAGTTTCAGAACTTAGCATCTATCAACGCTGCACGACCTAGCAGTCCTTCTCAGGACTACCCCTTTTGAGGGCTTCTTCATGCCAGATGATAGAGTTGTCCTTTTCAGAGCTTAGTTTTTATCTGAAGAATGCTTCAGTTAACAGAGTTCACTTATTTTTGATTGGCAAAATGCGCTCTGACATAACGGACGGACTAAAGTCTAGGTTCCCAGAACAAGGTAAAGATATGAAAGGGGAGGGGGAGAAACGTGTATTGGAGCAGAAAACGATGACAAAGCACGATGAAATAATGTTAGTAGGCCTACACAGCAGGCTCGTCACGTGATCGAGAAACTACTACAATTATTTTCCCACGCCCGTGAATTAAAACCCTCACTCGCATGTTATGAATAGTGCGCGCCACCGTATCGATCTTCGACGACGTGGTGTAATGATTGGCCGTCATCAACTGTCGATTTGCCTCGGCTCAAAGGATTAATTACCTCACCTTGATGGATGGCGGGTCCTGATTATGCTGGCGGTTGGGCCTGTAATGAAGGAAGAACACTCTAGCGATAGCCATTTTCAGACATAACCATATCAGCCATGTTTGTTCAGTTCTGTCCTCTTGCTTCCTACAGCTAACAGCCGGTCTTTTGTTTAAATATACGAGTAACAACAAAGAAATAACCCTGAATGACTCCGGTTAGTTTCAAACAATAAATATGTAAATATTTCAGTTTGAATTTATGTGATGTTTGCATATCCAAAACAGCCATGAGCATTATCTTTATCTTCATCCTCAAAATTATTCAACTCATCATCATCAGTGATTGTCAAGCCTGAAGACGCGTAAGGCAGAAATAAAAACGCTTAATCTAATCTTGTGCTGGACTCTCCTCTCTCTCTCTGCCTCTCTCTGCCTCTCTCTGCCTCTCTGCCTCTCTCTGCCTCTCTCTCTCTCTCTCTCTCTCTCTCTCTCTCTCTCTCTCTCTCTCTCTCTCTCTCTCTCTCTCTCTCTCTCTCTCTCTCTCTCTCTCTCTCTCTCTCTTTGCTCATTCAGTTTTTCTTTTCAGTTGTCGAGAAATAAATTATGAGAAACTTTTATAAAGCAAAGCAAGTAAATAAATCATGGAATCTCACATGAATACAAAAATAATGTACCTTATCTGATGTTACGAATGAAAAATATGATATAAAATAAAAATTCACATGCCCTGCTCATGCATATACACACAGACACAAACAATTTATATTTTTTAAGTAATAATATATGTATAATTGCTTAAGATAAAGACGATATATACAATAAAAATGTACGAATGTATCGGCAAACAATGAATAATACATAACAAATAATGATGTTGCCAGTAAGCGAATATCAGTAATTCAACAGTTAGACACCGTATACTTAAAAAGTAAACCTGTCTGGGGTTTAACTGGGTATTTTAATTCATTAATTTACAAAAAAAAATTTTGGATTTCTGTTTGAAATATCGACCTCATTGTGCCTCTGGGTCTACCTTTTTCGTTTTGCCTTTGTGGAGTCTTGTCTAATGCTTGTCTTTTCCATAAATGTGTTTTAATGTGTAGTAAATGACTGAATGATTTCCTTTATCCTTTATTTTGTTTTGCTAGATAATGGCCGTTATTTGCTTTTGTATGGCTTTCTGTAAGTGTTTTTCATAGTCTGTTTTAAATAATAATAATAGCAGTAGAATAATAAAAAGCAGTAAGACTTTTTTAAGACCCGAAAATATCGCTGCAGACGAGATGAATGGTAGATGGGTGGAAGGAAACATATTTTTAAAATGAAGCCAGAAATGGGGGTGGGGGTGGAAGAGAATTACGGGATAAGGGGGGAGCAAGGTTGATAAACGTTCTGTTGCATTAATTATAAACTTCGTCTTTCTCTAAACTATTTTTTTTTTTTTTTGGTAGCATAACAGGCTCTAGAAGCCCTCATGTCCTAGGCATGATTCCCAGGACTGGACTTATGCTGTAGAAGCCACTTTGGTCAGGTGAAGATCCGAACCTTCCATGCCATCTGCTATGTTTCTCTGCACCTTGAGAGTCATTTCATGTTTTAAAACCATCAAGTTGTTGGGTTGCATATTTTAAAACAATCAAGTTGAATGGTTCTATATTTTAAAACAATCAAATTGTAATCTTACGTGTTTCAAAAGCATCACGTTGTAGGCTTCCATGTTTTCAAGCAATAAAGTATTAAAATAAAATACATAAATTAAAAAAAAAAAGCATTGATAGATTTTGAATTGACGACAAGCATTACCCCGAACAGAAAATATAAAGCAGGATTACGAACACACATTCATGCCTTAACTAACCACTTAGCATTCCCAATAATTTGCAAGAAAACAGAACGGAACAAAGACACACAAAAAATTAATTTTAGACCGTACATCAAGGACTTCCCCGAAGTGGCCCACTTTTCAACATCACACACGGTGACAAAGAAATAAAACAGAAATTATCATGGAAAAACAGTACCTGTTTTGAGGTCAGGAATTACTGAACCGAGTTTACAGGAAATTACAGTGTTTTCAACACGAGTTGAGTGAATTATCCCCGGTTCTAGAGTACGAATGGCATAACATGCCTGGGAGATACTGATTGATTACGAATTATGTCTTACTACGAGTTTCTATTAATCTTCCATCTCCCAGAACATAAACCTCTGTTATTATCTTATTATAGGTAAAGTTTTCCATTGTTCCCTGCCTTCCCAGTGGAGCATAGTTGCTCAATCGAATCCCGAGGGGGGCCTTTCTGCCTCAGGCATTTTGGTTCACATTTCCATGTTTGCCTTGCTACGTTTAAAAAAAAAAATGTAAGTTTGTAGTAGCATAGTTCTTCAATCGACTCCGGCAAAGACTTTCATCTGTAGGTATTCTGTTTCACATTTTATTGTTTTCTTTGCCACACTTTTTTTTTTTTTTTAAAACAGGTTTGCAGAATTGTACTCATTGTGGCTCCAAGACTGAACTGCAGATCGATGACTTCCTCAAACGGAACATGAGGTTAATACTGGAATTCATAAGGAAAGCGACGAGAACGAACGAACGAACGAACTTTACTTTCATAGGGTTGAGAATTGGGCACAGAATCCAACCATAATACTCACCAGAGTGCCAGTTGTGTAACTACCCTTACGAAATTGTTAACCACCATCTCTGTGAGTGCCCAGTACTCGATGATGTTAGGAAAATGCTCCTTCCTCCCAGGCCAGATAAGTGGAACACCTTGTACGGAGAAACCAAACAACTTGTGAAAACATGCAGATATCAGTTAATATCTTTACAGGCCATCTCCGCCAGAGGTGTAAATTCCTGGATGATACTATAATCCTTTTCTTGTATACCTCGGGTTCGTTCAGTTCCTTCTTCGATGTTATAGTGACTTCTCATATAGTGGTAGTGTAAACGAACATGACCTACTTTCAGCAAATCACTACATGGCATTGGGCCTAAGGGCGAGAGCCCCAGCGCCGCTGGATCAATAATAATAACAACAACAACAACAACAACATACTAACTTCATTTCTTCTCACGTGCATTTTACTTATCAATTTAAAGAAATTCAACGTTGTAAAAAGTAAAATTATAGCATACTCACATTCACAGTATCTAATTATAAGCATTATAAAGACTATATAGAAAAGTACAAACATCATCATCATCATGAGACGTATACATTCCATATTATATATTTATAAAAAAAGGTAAAGTTAGTGCCATAGGAAATACTGCCTTAGGGGAGTGAAGTGTTAAAGACTTCACCATACTAGATCCAGCATTGAGAGGTGGGGTTCCCTTCCTCGCTGCCTTTTCCTTCCCTAAGTCAGGTACTCATTTACATCTGGGTAGAATGGAGCGTGTCGGTACCGTGATTCGAACCCAGCACCTTTGCCGCGACAGACCAGCGCTCTAACCACTCTGCCAATCGGACATACTTGCAGGTAATCAGAACTTTGTTTGTTTAGTTGTTTGGTTTGGTTTTTGCCTTCTTGTTCCTTTCAACCTGTTTGGTTATGTCAGAACGCATTTGCCATTCACAAATAAGTGAACTCTGTTAACTGAAGCCCGGTCAGCGTTGATAGATACTAAGTCCTGAAAAGGACTAACATTATCCACCTGCTAGCATAAAGCCCTGAAAAGGACTTGCCCTAAAAAGGACTCACTAGCTACGCCAACGCTGCCCGTACTTCCTCGGTCTTTCAGCGAAGCACCGGTTGTATGTGAACTCTCAAATAATCAGAATTCATAAAGTACTCGAAGAGTCTATGATTGTATGAACAGGGGGGGGGGGGGGGGGGGGGGGTTACGTTTTAGATCATTTCGGAAGACTGTTCCTTCTTCTTCTTCTTGCGATCGCATCTTTGATGATTACACCGTCAGACGAGTTCTCATGATGAATTCGACTGTTGTTTGAAGTTCCTCTTTAACTCCATATAGCTTTGAGTTTAGTGTTGAGTCGTTGGGCCAGTATATCTTTCTTAACTGGTCATACAGAGGACAGTCCTGTAGAACATGCTCAGCAGTTTGTTCGTTTAATCCACATGTGCACAGTGGTGAAGCAGACAATCGTAGCTTGTGCATGTTAGGAAGACTGTTCCAAAATGAGCAGTAGACTAAGCTTAGCTTTTCTTGAAAAAGTCAACCCTAGGCTTGGGAAGTTTCAATTTGTTCAGGCGTTGACTGCTAGAGCATGGAGAAGAAGAAAAAAAGAAGAATCCAAAGCAACAGAGACTTCAAGGCCATAGCTGAGAAATGGGCCCCAAAAAAATGGCTGGCGAATAACACTTTCAGTTCAATTGTTCTACGAGGAATTATAAAAAAAAAACACATATAAAAGATGGATACTTGTTATGACTCTTTTATTGTTGGAGATGATGCCTCTCTGAAGTTATCTTTTATATCAGGATGTATGAGGGATAAAAGACGTTTAGTGGAACATCGGTTATAGGAGTGCAATAGATTCTCGTTACAAAGAGACCGTGATCAAAACCAGATAGCAAGACATTACAGTCTAAAAGATAAAAGTAGCCCCATAGCAGATATTGCCGAAGAGAAGTGAAGAGTTAGAGACTTCACTATACTATGTCTAACTTCGAGGGTGGGGTGGCAAGTTCCTTACCTCGCTGCCTTTGCCTTTTCTTCTCAAGAGCAGTCATGTACCCATTTACAGATGGGTATAATGTGCTCATTTTGGTCATTTGTGTACAACTCAATGGCCTCAGGTTTTCGCCTTTATTTATTTCTGTACTTCTACATTGAAAAAAATTTTGTGTCTTGCATCTAGTTTTGTTCTCAATCCCATTC
Source organism: Oreohelix idahoensis (assembly GCA_024509875.1). Lineage (NCBI taxonomy): Eukaryota > Metazoa > Mollusca > Gastropoda > Stylommatophora > Oreohelicidae > Oreohelix > Oreohelix idahoensis. The sequence goes on along the minus strand of JAMPIV010001256.1, from coordinate 1,197,201 downwards.
TCATGGATGGTATAAAATTTACAATTTCCAGTAAACAAATACGTGTTTTCTGACAGAGGCACGAAGTGGATATAATTAATTTGGTGGAAAAAGTTGGACTCGAGGGAGAAAATCGCTGAAATAAATAGTACTGGGTCCGCTATAATCTAAAAGGTAGTCCGATCTCATGTACTGCCGTAGAGGAGTGAAGTATCCATTATACTAGGTCCAGCATCGAGAGGTGGGTGTTGACCAGTTCCCGTCCTCGCTGCTAAAGTCTCTAACACAACACACACACACACACACACACACAAATAGTGAGTTAACTCTTTAGTTCTTTTTTTTTTTTTAATTAGAAAGTGAAGACGGTAGGTCTAGCATAAAAACAATAATAACGGATAACAATTATCTGAAATTTCGGTTATCCGAAGAACGCATGCCACGAATTTATTCGGATAACTGTATGTGCTTACGTAATAATTCCCATATTTCATTCTGTCTAAATTGTAAAATTTGTAATACCCAGTATTATATTCCTTATTGCTAACATACTGTACAGAACTGCACATACGTCCGTTTCTAAAAGTATGCTGCAGGATTCGATGATGATGGAGCTGCTATTAAATTTCGACCGTGGCTTGAGCTCTGCGTTCCACTTGTAAAGAAACCGATTTGACATAACATCACCGGAACCGAGCCGTTACAGGCATTGATGGAACAAGGCGGCAAGGGGAGATCGTCTGCTGAACAAATGATTGGCGACTGGCGGGAAAAAAGGAGCGGGTCACGCGAGATTGCTGGCCGGGCTGATGCCGGTACTTGATCTTGTTCGAGGATTGAACTGACAACCAAAATGGAGAACTATCAATTTCTTTGGACAGCCCCGCCGGTCTTTACTAATTAACACTTTGTGTTACAGAATTTTCGAAGGGATAAATCGGCGAATGATTTAGGGTCTAAGACGCCTTATCTCACCACGCGCCCGCCTCGGTTTATGGGTGGCTGTAGGCTGGAATCGATGTCTTCAAGCCAGGGATATAACAGTGATTAGTTTCTGAGTGCGTGAGTTTTGTGTCTGCGCAGGGCAGGAGTGCTGAGTATATGCGAGGGCTAGTGTGTATGTATGTGTGCATGTGAATTGGCGCTGACAACACTATGTTCTCTGATAATAAAATTTAAAGAATTGAACGCTATGAATAATCTTTTGTCGAAAAAGCAGAGTCGAGCTATGGGTGAGGCAACGTTGGACTTGGTGTGATATCTGTGGTAAGCTTCTCAATACACTATCTAAATTAGATTATAACAGTATAGTGCATGAAGTCACAGATAAGAAAGTACTAAACATTTTCGGCGAGAATCGTAAGTTGTCGCCTACGCCTTCAGCGTATTATTTGATAACGCAATGGCCGAACCAAAAGGGTACCCTACTTTTCAAATTCGTCATTGAGACAAACGTTTTACTTCCCTAGGTCAACTAAGTATTTGCCTAACATGCATTGTAGAGGGGAGGGGCAACGGAGAAAACCCAACGCAAATCACGTCTCACATTGTTCTAAAAAAAAAAAACTACTTGCTAGTATTGCCTTAGGCGGTTTTTCAAATTACGATGAAAAAGTTAGAAAAAGTGGACACTACGGTCAGGGAAACACGCTTAGCTCTAACTTCGTTCTATAACTGACCTCGAAACCCTCGAATCGGTCGGTTGGATCGGAGGGTTGATCAGTGAGTTAACAATTCACTATCGTAAAACAAGCTATTGTTACCGAAACAGAACCAGGCTCGACAGTAAACATGACTCACTCTAATATCTTGGGGGCTAAGGAGATTTCTAAAATTGGATACTGGAATGTAAGAACTATGTATCAAGACGGAAAATTGGAAGAAGTAATTAAAGAAATGGATAATTATAAGTTGGACTTATTGGGTGTCAGCGAGTGTAGATGGACGGGGAAGGGCATAAAATATATTTCAGAAGAAAAAAAGCAAATTATATACTCTGGTAGTAATGATAATCGTCACACAGAGGGAGTAGCCATCCTAATGACACAGAAAGCAGCAGCATCGCTTATCAGCTGGGTACCTATCAATGAGAGGCTAATATTAGCTAGATTTCAGACACGATTTTTCAAGCTCTCAATTGTACAATGTTATGCACCAACTAACGACGCTCTTGATACCACAAAAGATGACTTCTATGAAGCACTTCTAAGTACCATCAACACAATACCCAAGCATGACATAATAGCAGTCATGGGTGATTTTAACGCCAAAGTAGGTGACAACAACGATGGAGTACAAAGATATCTCGGTACTCATGGCATAGGCTGTATGAATCAAAATGGCGAAAGACTTCTAGAACTTTGTGAAATATCAAACCTCGTTGTGGCAGACACCATCTTTCCACATAAGAATATCCACAAGATAACATGGAATTCACCTGATGGCAGAACTAAGAACCAGATAGATCACTTCTGCATAAGCGCTAAATTTCGCTCATCAGTTCAAGACGTAAGAGCATACAGAGGTGCAGAGATCGGAAGCGATCATAACCTCTGCATAGCTAAAATGAGAATTAAACTGAAGAAGTTATACCAACCGAATAAAAATAGAAGAATAGATGTACACAGACTGCAATCAAATGATATAAAGAAGGAATATAATGTCAAAATGAACAACTATTTCGATGCTTTAGGCAAAATTGACAACGATATCACCACCAAGACAATCGATACTAAATGGGAACAACTGAGAACAGCAATGACAGAAGCAGCTGTAGCGACCACCGGATACCTAGTACATAAAAAGAAAAAATGGATGAGAGAAGATACTTGGGATAAAATACAAGAAAGGAAAACAGCAAAACTTAAACTACTAGCGGCAAGTACACATAATGCAGTTGAATCTTGCAAACTAACTTATAACTTGTTAAATAAAGAAGTGAAGACAAAAACTCGAAGAGATAAAAGACATTTCATCAATGAACTGGCCGTAGAAGCTGAAAATGCTGCAAGAACTGGTAATAGTAGGTGCCTTTATCAAATTACAAAACAACTACGTCACCAGCCTACTGCTATGGAAACACCTGTTAAAGGTAAATTAGGGAATTCAATACCAACAGAAAAAGAACAAATGAAGAGATGGGCTGAGCACTTCATGGAGGTGCTAAACAGACCACCACCAACAGTAACACCTGATTTTAATAATGAAACATCCACAACCACCTTGCCAATAACTTGCGATGAATTCACGCTGGACGAGATCAAACAAGCCGTTAAAAGATTACAAAATTTTAAAGCTGCTGGAGTTGACGAAATTTCAGGGGAAATGATTAAAGCAGTTAATGACAACAACCTCTTGAGAATTTTAGATATTATAAATGAAGTATGGAGAGAAGAACAACCACCACAACAATGGAAAGACAGTATTATTGTAAAGTTACCGAAGAAAGGTGATCTATCAGACTGTAATAACTGGCGTGGTATATCTCTATTATCAGTACCTGGAAAATTATTATGTTGCATGATGTTAGAAAGACTTAAATTGCATGCTGACGAAAAGATCAGAGAAGAACAAGCGGGTTTCAGGCCGAAACGATCATGTATTGATCAAATATTCACACTAAGAACAATTATAGAAGAATCAGTGGAAAGGCAATCGCCACTTATTATCACCTTCGTCGATTTTCAAAAAGCCTTTGATAGTCTACACCGCCCATCATTGTGGAAGATACTTACAATCTATGGTTTTCCAACAAAATATGTGAATATAATCAAAGCGCTATATGACAATGCAAGATGTTGTGTTAGAACAAATAAAGGGAATACAGAATGGTTTACAGTAGAAACAGGGGTGAAACAAGGCTGTATTATGTCACCACTACTTTTTGGAATAGCTATTGATTGGGTTATGAGAAACTATACCCACAATGAACAATTGGGTATAAAATGGACAAATGGAAAATTCCTGGGGGACCTGGATTTCGCAGATGATGTAGCATTCTTAAGTTCAACACCAAGACAATCCCAAGAAGCAATAAATAATTTGTGTCATCTCTCGGTTAAAATTGGTCTCCAAATAAATGCCTCTAAAACTAAAGCTATGAACTTTTCTAACGAGACCTTTGATATCATCTTGAACGGGGAAAAACTACAGAAAGTTGAAAGTTTCAATTATTTAGGCAGTAAAATGACTCAGGATGGTGACACAACAAGAGAAATCCATACTAGAATTGCTTTGGCAGCTAGCGCCTTCAATAGATTATCTAACATTTGGAAATTACGATCATTGAATATACATACCAAGCTTCGTCTGTTTAATTCAAATGTTATCTCAGTGTTAACATACGGCTGTGAGAGTTGGAAAATAACAAAATCATTGGAGAACAAGCTGAATACATTCGAGAACAAATGTCTTAGAAAACTCATGAACATCAGTTGGAAAGAATTCAAGACTAATCGACAAATAAGAGAAGACTCTAGGCAGAAATATGTCTCCGACTATATAAGGAAAAGACGATGGTCATATATCGGTCATGTCCTACGAATGCAAAACAACAGAATACCACTACAGGCGCTCACTTGGGTTCCTGAGGGTAAGCGGAAAAAAGGAAGACCAAAAGAAACACTCAGAAGAACAATAATAAGAGAAGGAAGAACGTTGGGCCTAAATAATGTGCAAGAGCTAAGAGGAGTGGCGTCACAACGAACAACCTGGAGAGCACTGGTTTCTGCCTTATGCGCCGTGTTTGGCGCTTAAAGAATTTATTATTATTATTATTATTAACGTAGTAGAAAGTTGAATTGTATTTTTGAAAGACTTTGTTTACAAGTGAAATAAGGATAATCATTGGCCAGAGTAGTTGATATTGGGGGAAAAGCATTAGGTGAGGGCTCCATTTTATAACAAAATTTTGCCAAGGAGCGATGAGAGCAGGCTTGTGCTGTGTAAACAATATTTCTCAAAAGCCTGGACAGAACGGCAGATCGAAAGTGTGCCAGTCATCGTTCACTTGTGTATTTCATTGAATAAATGTGGTAAGATTGACTTTATTAACATGTATCTAGAATAAAAAATTGAATGTGAGATAATAATGTATGACTATAAGTAAGTGGGTCTGTAGCAAACTTAGGCAGAGCCTAGAGATTGATCCACCATGTGGTAGACTATCAGAGAGGTGTTAGACTACAAGAAAATATGTATGATTGTCATCAAGGAGTATAACACCTATCCTATTGTATGGAAAAGATTACAGCTGGAATTGCAGTGGCGTTGTAACTATTAGGGGAGAGGAATACTGGTGTACATTGTCACATCAAAAGATAATGGTGGCATAGGTTGGTATAAAGCTATGACCCTTTTCGTTTGTTTGTAATGTACCTGTACTTAAATGTGGAATAGTATTGTATACTAGGTATAAAGAAGGAGGCATAACCTTCACATTTCAGGGTCCTGGGTACTGACGTTAATGTAGTACCAAACGCTTGAGAACTGCTCGATTCAGGACTCTGTCTGTATACTTCGAGCCCATGCTAGTGGCCATTGCCTATCAAACAGGTAGAACAGATTGTCAAGCGAGCAGAGGAAACGATCTACCTGTATTCTCCTGCCAAGTTAAGTTCTTGTTCGGCACCTGGCAGCTCAACTTAAAAGAACTAGAAAGTGATAGTGAAGAAAACTGTGAATAGTTATTAATATTTCCACAAGTGACAAACGAAAACAGACATAACTTAAAGGGAGTGATTATAACCAACAACCTATTGTTGATACCAGTATTACCTCAAAGTAGAAGAATACAACTACACACTTATATTAGAATAATATTGTATGTATGGACAGAAGATCTACTGTGTTATTGGACTGTTGTTAATGATTCTTTTGATTTCACTTTTGATTGTCAGTCCTGGTTCAAAATAAATTAGAATCAGGGTAATAAATTGTAAAAAATTCTATTTACACAAAGTTCAACCACTGTCTTAATTAAGATAGCCTTTTAAAGTGTCGTTTGTATGTTATTGTTGTAATACTGTTGGTTGTTGTGGATAATAAACTATTTGTTTGTATGTTAGTTGGTTATTGCACATTACACTCTACATTCATAACCCTAGACACTACACGAAGTCATTTTATATAATAATATAGATTAATTTTGAATGAGATCAAAAGGGTGGTAGCGGAAAGGTACTCTGAAAAGTTTACAATACTATTTGTTAAATTCAGAGACCTTCATAGCTGATCTCATTTAATGCAATAATAATACATAACAACAATTCATAACATCAAAACCCACCACAATATCAAACACAAGGTATCCGCAAAGTTCGGCTTCGCGGCGGAAAAAAAAAAATATTCGTTTGTGAGCATGGTTAAGAATAACGAAGAATAATACTTTGTATTGACTGTTAGAGCGTCCGATTGGCAGAGTGGTTAGAGCGCTGATCTCTCGCGGCAAAGATGCCAGGTTCGAATCACGGTACCAACACGCTCCACTGTACTCAACTGTAAATGGGCACCTGACTTTTTTAGTTAGGGAAGGAAAAGGCAACTAGGAATGGAACTAGTCACCCCCACCTCTCAATGCTGGACCGAGTATGGTGAAGTCTCTAACACATCACTCCCCTACGACAATATCTTCTGTGGGACTACCTTGACCTTGACTTTGACCTTGACCAAAACTAGTCGCTGTTCTAATCTCCATTCTCCCATGTTCTAGCCTTTATTCTCCCATGTTCGTCTCCATTCTCCTATGTTCTAATCTCCATTCTCCAATATTCTAATCTACATTCTTCCATGTTTTAATTTCCATTCTCCGATGTTCTAATCTACATTCTCCCATTTTTAAATTTCCATTCTCCCGTATTCTAATCTCCATTCTCAGATGTTCTAATCTCTATTCTCCGATGTTCAAATCTCTATTCTCGGATGTTTTAATCTCCAGTTTATTGGGAAAAGGGAAAAGGGGGGGGGGGGTTCTAAGGCTTTCCTGAAAACCCAGAGGTCTGCTCCAACTCAGCAGGTCCTGAGACAAGGCTCAACATTTGTCACTGGCTGGCTGGTGTTTTTGAGTGACAAGTTTGAGACACCTTCTGGCTTTGGAATATGAGACCCGGGGTGTGTATCATCGTTGTTCATTCCCCACCACCTATAGTCTGATGGCATGGATTAAGTTTTGTGGTGAGAATTTAGCTGCCAATAATGTGTAGACATATAGGCTTGTCACAACCTGGAATAGATGGTTAACGCTGGGCGTCTTCCTCTGCGGTTGGTCTCTGCGTCATTGTCAGCTCATTTTCCTGCATAGACTAAGTGACTTGCTGGTTGGTTAGCACCGCTTGTTTGTTAGCGTCTATGAGAGTACTAGTGCTTCTTGCTTAGTTAGAGGGATCGTCACGTCATACATCTAGCTGCATTCACAAAAAGGGTCTGCAATGTTGACCCGAGGGCTGGGTTTACACACAAGTGAGGCTTTGGAATTAGATGTGGCGGGGGGTGGGGGGGACCCAAGCAATATGAGGGCGGTCAGCGTGGTTTAGCCAGTCGGTCGAGACCGGTACTGGGGAATGGCCGCTACTATATTCCTCCAGTGACCGCTCCTCCAACTTATATCTTGGGCGCTTACTTTATGAAGCGTGTGCATTTATCCCTAGAATGGATGAGCGCAAGACCACTCAGAGAAAAGTGGATCGTTGGGGTGACAGATATCTTGGGGTGCACACTAGACCACCGCACGTGCATCATTTCCCTCATTTCTCTTTTTTTTTTTTAAATGGAGCCTACATGCAGCTATTCCTCCTACAGGAAGCTCTCACCACAGCACGCATGCGCTCTGGCAATGATTGTTTCTGTAGCACATTAGTTGCATCATTAGTTTGCCAGTCCCTTGCACGACATCATATTAGTCGACTCTTACGACATGCTTGGGAGAACTGTAGTCCTATTCTGTCTTTGTCACCCCAGAGATCTACACCCGGGGGGGGGGGGGGGGGGGGCAACGTACAAGTACAAAACATGATCTTCCATTTTCGACATTGTCATTGTTGATCACAATCGACCTCATTGCACTCCGGGGCAAACTCATACAGGCAAAGGTAGTTCCATAGTAGATACTGCCGTGGGGGGAGTGAAGTGTTAGAGACTTCACTATACTAGGCCGAGCAACGAGAATGGGGTGACCAGTTCACTTCCTTACTGCATTTTCCTTCCCTAACTCATAAGCAAAGTCAGATACCTATTTACAGCTGGGTAGACTGGAGCGTATTAATACCGTGAATCGAACCCGGCACCTTTGCCACGAGCGATCAGCGCTCTAACCAATCTGTCAATCGGTGTCACGGGATTGCAGTAGTGGTCCACTAAAAGTCACCACGCAAGCGTATCTAAAAGTAGGTCGTCCAAGGTATCTATCTTCGCGCAAGATTACTCTTGGCAAAGATATAGATAGAAGATGAATGACTTTTTTACCTTAGGGGAGCCTTCACAAGATATTTCCAGAAGTCAAGAACAAAACGCTGCTTAAGGGCTGAGAAAATTTGTTAACATTATCTGGTCCGTCGCCTTTTGTGAAGGGGTTATGCAATGATTCTGGCCCGTCAAGCCCCCAGTTGGAGTAATCCAACGAATGCCCTCTTATAATTAATGGATATATATATATATATATATATATATATATATATATATATATATATATATATATATATATATATATATATATATATATATATATATATATATATATATATATATATATATATATATATATATATATATATATATATATATATATATATATATATATATATATATAAAGAAAAACTGGCTCATAATTTTGCTTTCGTACATATAAACTGAATCAACTATTATTGTTTAGTTTAAAATAACATACAACAAATTTAATAGTCAATTAGTCTTTAACATGGAAAAATAAATATGGAAAATTTGATGAAAATTGAAATTAAAGTTTCCTCACTGAGGTTTTGGTATGGCGTTAATACTGTAATAATGTCCGTATTTTTGCTGTAGCCTGTTACACACAACTTAGCTCCAGATGCGTCCTGCAGCTGTGGTTTCCGTCACTTCTTTTTGGTGATGAGTACACTTCTCCACGTAACTCGTCCACTGTAGGCTGGTGGTGGTGATGCTCTTCTCTCACACTAGTGGCGTAGGAACTTCAGTACTTAAGTCTGATGTCTTGTAACCACGAACCCAAAATTTTGGGAATACACACTTCTCCGGGCACAGATTAGAATGGACCCACAGCCCTGTAGTTAGATGCTGTTGGAATCACTTAAGTCTGAGAAATTCCTCTTATGATGGGTGAAACACTTGTTCTGGAAATCTATAATTCCTCTTACGACGGGTGAAACACTTTGCCTGGAAATCTATAATTCCTCTTATGACGGGTGAAACACTTGGTCTGGAAATCTATAATTCCTTTTATGACTCCTTGTGATAACATTCCCAAGTTTCCAGTCTTGTATTAAAATTGCGGGTTTACTTGTAAATTCCAAAAATGCCCAATACTTGATCTGGTACTTATAGTTGTGGAATTGTAAGTCCTATCCTCTTTCTTCTGGCTTGTAGGAGGTGTTGAGTTGCCGCTGTGATGCAGTATATCTGTGTGCTGTGACTCCGAGTTTGTTAGATTATATCTCACAATCCTTAGTTTCAAATCCCAGCTGTGTTTCCGCCGAAAGTTCCAATCAAATCATAGTAGATTCTGGCGAATCAATCCAATCTATCTAGCACTGTTTGGGAGGGGAAGTTTATCATTACTCATCCCACGCGAATTTGAAAATATTAAATTTAATATACACGCGTGGCCTCTCAAACAGTGATGTCATATCGTTACCTAAGACTTCCGGCGCACCTCTATTTATCACCTTTATCTGCGTGCCTCCGCAAGACAGATGTCTGGTCAAACCATATTGATTTCTTTCATCGTATCACCAAACCGGCTTGTGTCAACTGATCAACAGCTTTCCAGTGGGGTCAAATGTTTGACCGCCCCATTTCCACGGGCGGTCAGACAGATTAGACGATAAAATATTATCGCTGGCCGGGTCACCAAACCTTGCGAATCGTAACAACAGTCTGGGAGTGGAGTGTGAAACAATAAGATACGCATTACTCCCGAAGCAAATACTGCCATTGGGGAGTTGCGTGTTAGAGACTTCACCATGCTATGTCCAGCATAGAGCAAAATAGTGAAAATAGCGAATGAAAAGGCATGATTTATGCCAAATAAAAGCGATGAGTGAGAAAAATGAAGAAAAAGAAATGATACTGCCGGAGGGATGAAGGGGTGAGAGATCACACAAAAGGACACGTACAGACGTGTCGTCACAATCGGACGTTCACATACAATGGGGATCACAGAAAAGGAAAGACTGCTTTGCGTGAGGGGGTAGTTTGTAGCGTAATTGTCAACTATTCAACTCGACTTCTTAAGTTACAGGCAGACCCACAGCAGATACTGCTCTAACTACTCCTTATTAAGGATATCTACTACCCAACTGTAAACGGTTACCTGGCTCTGCTCGTGAGTTAAGGAAGGAAAAGGCACAGATGAAGGGAAATGGTCACCCACCTCTCGAAGCTGGACCAAATATAGTGAAGACTCTGACACTTCGCTCCCCTACGGCTGTATCTATTATAGGACTACATATTTCACTACTTATTCCCGTTTCTGTTTCGACGAGTCTCTGATGAGACAACTGAATCAATGAAGCAATCGCGGAAGACCACTAATTGAGTTGTCCATAGGGCTTACATCAACATGGTGTTAAACAAGTTGCTTCAGAGACCACTGCTGCATGAGCACATCAAGTTGTTTGGGGCAGATTTTATTCATGGGGGACAGCGGCAACATTTAGTGAACCAATGCTCTTTTCAGTGCGGAAAACAAAAGAAAGACAAGATCTGAAAGCTGTTTACATCACGTGTTTGTATGTCTGACATCACCATCGTGTATATTCATCATCAACTCCGTTTTCGCTCATTATAGGCGTGGATCCACTACTGGCAAGCACCCCCCCCCCCCCCCCACAAGAAGAATCCTATGCAAATGCACAAACTCTTGCAGCAGTTGTTTCCGTATCAATTAGTATCATACGATGAGATATCCAGCTCTTCATGCCCAGCCTCGTATCAGCTGCTTTTTACAACATGCCTGAGGTAGGAGTACCCGTATTCTTTCTTTGGGTCCCCAGTGACCCCCGGGAACTACACGGGGCACACATATATTAGTTAATAAGTTGTAAACAGTTATAAACAGTTATAAACAGTGGTATAATCAATAACATGCGGCAGATTTATATCGAGAGGTCGATCTTCGAATTCTAATTTTCCCGTTCGGTCTTTCCTCCCTCACCACTTTTCATTTGGAATGGAATTATGGATTCCCGGCGGAGTAAGGTCTCCCTCTCCCCTCTCTCTCTCCTCAGCAGAACTGGCTGAGAGATTTACGTGGCAGTCCCAGAATTTCGGTGAGGCAAGCGTAGACGAAGTCTCGTTTACGCAGTCTGAAACCATCTCGTTGTCTTTGATGCTGCTGGGATCTCGCTGTTTTTAAGGCTCCCTGATCGTGCCATCCATCAGCAGACGTGGACAGTTATTGCCGCTGCTGCTGCGATGGTCTGCTCTCTTCTGATAGGATTCAGACGCAGATGGGACGAGATTAAAGCCAGGCAGGACGAGAGTTATGGTTCGTGTTATAGCTGATCGCGGGGGACTAATAGCCAGCGGGTATTTGAAACGCGGTTTCCACTCGCATTCAATTTACAATGCTTATGAGAAAAGACGACGTAAGACGAAGACTGGTGGGTCGTTTGGTTTGTTAAACTGTAAAACCATTTCTTTTCTCAGTTTGAGCTACGATCCCATAATTTATCACACCGTGCTGCTGTTTCAGTCTTCTCGTCTTTGATGACAAAGCATGGCTGCGAGTTATGGAAGTCGTAAAAATCGCTTGTAAATAGGCCAACGTGGCGGTTGTAGACTGGAAAAAACGAAAGGCTGTTGGACGTTTGTTGCTTGTAAAACTGGATATTATTTGCATTACGTCCAAGATGAACGGTTTTATGGGGTGTGTCAGATATTTGAACAGGTTCGTCTGATGGATAGCTTACAGCGCTTTCTGATTGATGTATGGCCAGGGTTATGAATTCTCTACGCTCTGTAACTTAAACATATTTTTTATAGCTTTATATTCTGTTTTCGCCACCTGCTGGTGTTATCCGTAACGCCGTATGGTGCCGGAAAATTTCAAACCGCTTCCTGCTAATAATGCATGTAATAACGTATATTTAGGCACAGTTTGTTATATTTGTTTTCTCTAAACAAAAGTACGAATGTGTGTGTATGTGTTCCTGTAATATTCAGGCAAATGTGTGTATCGTATGTGTTTTCGTAATATTCAGGCAAATGTGTGTGTGTGTGTGTGTGTTCCTGTGATATTCATGCAAATGTGTGTATCGTATGTGTTTTCGTAATATTCAGGCAAATGTGTGTGTATGTGTTCTAGTAAAATTCAGACAAATATGTGTGGATGTTTTCATGTGGTATTCAGGCAAATGTGTGTGTATGTGTTCCTGTGATATTCAGGCAAATGTGTGTATCGTATGTGTTTTCGTAATATTCAGGCAAATGTGTGTGTGTGTGTGTTCCTGTGATATTCATGCAAATGTGTGTATCGTATGTGTTTTCGTAATATTCAGGCAAATGTGTGTGTGTGTGTGTGTGTTCCTGTAATACTCAGGAAAATGTCTGTGTATGTGTTCCTGTGATATTCAGGCAAATGTGTGTGTATGTGTTCCTGTAATATTCGTGCACATGTGTGTGTATGTGTTCCTGTGATATTCAGGCAAATGTGTGTGTATGTGTTCTTGTGATATTCAGGCAAATGTGTGTGTATGTGTTCCTGTAATACTCGTGCAAATGTGTGTGTTTGTGTTCCTGTGATATTCAGGCAAATGTGTGTGTATGTGTTCCTGTGATATTCAGGCAAATGTGTGTGTATGTGTTCCTGTAATATTCGTGCAAATGTTTGTGTTTGTGTTCCTGTTATATTCAGGCAAATGTGTGTGTATGTGTTCCTGTGATATTCGTGCAAATGTTTGTGTTTGTGTTCCTGTGATATTCAGGCAAATGTGTGTGTATGTGTTCCTGTAATATTCGTGCAAATGTTTGTGTTTGTGTTCCTGTTATATTCAGGCAAATGTGTGTGTATGTGTTCCTGTGATATTCGTGCAAATGTTTGTGTTTGTGTTCCTGTGATATTCAGGCAAATGTGTGTGTATGTGTTCCTGTAATATTCGTGCAAATGTTTGTGTTTGTGTTCCTGTGATATTCAGACAAATGTGTGTGTATGTGTTCCTGTGATATTCAGGTAAATGTGTGTGTATGTGTTCCTGTGATATTCAGGCAAAAGTGTGTATGTGTTCTTGTAATATTAAGGCAAATGTGTTTGTGTGTGTGTGTTCTTGTAATATTCAGGCACATGTGTGTGTATGTGTTCCTGTAATATTCAGGAAAATGTGTGTGTGTATATGTGTCCTTGTGTTACTCAGGTAAATTTGTGTAAAGGTAGTCTCATTGCATATACTGCCGTGGGAGGTTGAAGTGTTAGAGACTTCACCATATTAGGTCCAATTAACTTCATGCGAGGCGGCTATTTCCCTTCATCGCGACCTTTGCCTTCCTAACGCAAAAGCAGAGTCAGGTACCCATTTACAGCTGGGTCGACTGGTGTATGATACATAGTACTGATTACCGGAAGTTCTATACAACGTCTTCTTCTTCAAGAACCATGTCTCGTGACGTAGGCGAACATGTCTCCATAAGCGTCCAGTCTCCAATACTGTATATCAATTCTGTTGTTGACTTTTGTCTATGCCATTATGTCAAACTGTCCAGAACCTTCTGTCTTCATCGTCCTCTATCTTCCTTGCCATCAATATTTCTTGTTGTCATGATGTATCCCAGCATTCTTCTTCTATTCTGTTATACCGGGTACATTACCAAGAAGCACGCGCTGTAAATTACTCAGCTGATGAGATAGGTTTTTGTTGCTATTTTCCAAACAAATAATACATCAGAATCGTGTGACATCTAGGACTTCACTTCATCAGCCACAGTTACAAACAGTACAAGGGCGAAAATATAGAAAGGCTAAAACTAAACTAAGGGAGCCGCGGTAGCATAGTGGTTAGTGCACTGGCTTCCTAGCTCAGTGGTCTATGGTTCGATCCCCAGATGTGGTGGGATGTTTTTAGGCCGGAAACGGCTCCTGGGTCGACCCAGCCCCAATTGGGTACCAGAGCAACTCTGGGAAGGTTAAGGCGGCCGGCGTGATGCTGACCACATCACCCCTAGTGTGCCGATGGTCAAGAAAAAAATGGGCCTAACACCATATTCCCAATAAGCCTCAATGGGCGTGTAACGGAATCCTTTACCTACCTTTTAAAACTAAATATCAAACACGAGGAGTAATAATAAATAAACAAATACTTGTTATTGTTGAACAGAATCGACATCATTGCACTCCGGGCAAACCCATAGGTGCTCAGTCTCCCCCAGCATATGTCGAAGGATATGAATACTAACTGTTCCTGTAGTTCGCTGGTTGTATACACGACGGATGCATCCTCTCATACGTCCATCTCTGCTAGCCTGACCTTTGATGCCAAAGTCCAACCGTCTTAACCTTGATGACTCATCTATTATTGCATTGTCGTTCTCTAACAGGCGATCATTAATTGTCATCATATCTCTCCCTTATCCAAATCCAGTGTTTCCCGACTGTCAGCTCACGCATTACCGCGTAACCCTGCATGACTAGGACAGTAGATCAACGCCAGTTACTGCAGACTCGAAGCTTCTATGAATGTTTTCTATTCGTGCCGTAGCCATCCATTTTGGACCTCCCGAATCATGGACTGAGAGTCTGACACAATAACTGCCTTTGTTAATAAAGTTTCAGACAACCACCTTAAAGCTGCAGTAGCTGCCATTACCTCCATTCTTATGATGGAGGTTGTGGTCATCTAAGCCCCGCTATGTTCAGCGATGATTCTGCCCTTTAGCTGAGAAGCCCCATCCAGATGAATCACCACGGATTTCAGACCCATCAGTGTACACAAATACACACATGCTAAGCAAGAAAGAAATATAAAACCCAAGCAGCCACTTTCAATAACACAGTAACACAAACAAAAGAATAACACTGTAAGTTCTATTGGCTCCGATACCATTTATTTTCCCACTAATCAAACATTTTACGGTAAGTTGTTGTTTCCTAAACGTAAGGCTCGGTCTCAGATTAAGTTGCCAACTATATGAAATAGTCCAAGTGTACATTCGCCTTAAAAAATGTTCTGCTTATCTCCCGCTCGGGGAGATATTGGTTTAAGATGTGATGCCACTTTCCCAAATCGGCAGATGCTCATATATTATTTGGAATTGAAAACAATATATATCCTATTATAACCCATAAGAGGTTGAACGGGGTATTTTTCATCATTATTGTATTTTTTTTAAAGTTGTCAACTGTTTTCTGTCTCATCTAAAACATATTTAAATCTGTCATGTAGATTTGAAATCTTGAAGATATTTTCAGATATTAACATCAAAGAGGTAACTTGCGACATATTGTCACTGAATCTTGAAAGGGTTCCCTTGTGATGTTAATCTAGCTTAGAACAGTATACCAAACAATCAGGCAGGAAATAAATTTGACACCTTCAGTTGCGTCTAACAGCATGAGGTTTCAATATGAGTCTTATACAGCTATTTGAGTCAGTAAATTCGTTTGATGAGATCAAAAACTGTTTAATTCTTGTATAATTGGATATGTGATGTAGAAACATGGACAATGAACAAGCAGTTAGAAGAAAATATTGAGGCCTTTGAGATGTGGTTATATAGAAGAATGGGGACTGTCTCGTGGAAAGAGAATAAAACAAATAAAGAGGTCATATAAAATTTAGGATGAAAAGAGAATGAATGAAAGATATCAAAAATAGAGAACTAAAATGTTATACCATCTAAAAAGGCATAACACCTTTCTGAAGACCGTAATGGAAGGTAGAGTTGAAGGCAAACGTCCAAGAGGAAGAAAGTGCTGTAAGTAGGAAGATAACATCAAGATATGGACAGGAACGAGTCTGCCAGAGTCCACCATCAAGAGAAGAGGCAGAAGACGTTGGAGCAACGGATGTTGCAGTCCACCTCCGATTTGGAGATGATAGCTGATGATGATGAGTTGAGGTGATGTAGCGGAAATCATACTCAGATATAGTTTGTGTTATGGTATCTATTGTAATACTAGTAATTAAATACAATATGCTGGTATGAATTTGTACCAATTAATGTAATGTATTTTTCTGTGCACGTGCACAACTGTTTTTCTCTTCAATTAATAAACATTTCTGTTTGTTTTAAATGTTTTCTTTGTCTCACACACCTTTGGGGTTATTTTTATTATATCCAGTTGAAAACTGTAAAAGTAGGTGCATGAAAAACTGTATGTGGTAGATCGATGCTTAAATGAAAAAAGTAGAAGTAGATATTGGCGTGCTAAAGTGTGTCATGGCCTGATTTAGATTATTCTAGAATTTCTACCCGGTCATCACTCATCTCCCCCCCCCCCCCCCTCTTCCCTTTTTGTTTTCAAAAGGAGACGTAAATACAATGCTTTGTGTATTTGCATCAGGGTTTTGTTTAATTTTTTTTCTTTGTAACGAAACTTTCTAAAGTATCAAAATTCAAAATCAGTCATGAAAGTAGTCAATTCTCGTTTTTTAGCTTTCCCTGTTAACGGGACAACTTTAGACATGCTGTACTTGGAAACTAATATGACAGTGCTCATAGGACTGCCAGTCTCAACTTGTAATACTAGTGGCTATAGAAACCTGTGCGGCAACAGCATGTAGACTAATTAAGGGGGGCATTACAGTCTGGCGCCCGTGAGCATCCCCACCCCAGCTAGAGCCGCACTGGTTTGCCATTCCTCTGACCTTTGTTGAAAAAAAAATCAGTAAAATCAACAGCAAACACACTTATTACCTGAGAGAAGACATGCGGCTTAATCTAAACCAGCGGCAGATAACCCAGGAGCTGTGTGTCTCTCTAAAGACCTGCTTTGATAACATTATGTCTGTTTTCAGGTTTCAGAGAATATGGAATTTGGAATAAATCCAGCCTATATGTGACTTTGTAGCCAGCAGGTGAGTCTGAACATCCGTCTAAAGTAGACAGAGGTTATGACACTCCTGAGGCAATCCTGAGCCCATAACAATTGTCACAGAGAGATTTATGATCATTAAATTTTCTATATTCTCTTCTTTTTCTACCCGTGTCCTTTACTTTATTATTGCTCTTTTATCCTTTTCCTGTATTTTTCGCATTCATTCGTTTGCGAAAAATATTTTCTTTCCCATTCTCACTTTACCGTTTTTCTTTCTCATACTGATACGCATTCTATTACGTAGATGTCAGACGAGAAACTTTGAATATTCATCTATCTCAGACATAGGAGCAAACTTTTAGCTAGCATTTTCACCTGACACCAACGTTTCTCCGGCGTGAGGTGTGATAACCGACATCTGCACGGCGCAGAATGAGACATTTGTCTGGTATTTTCCTCTGTCACGGCACTCTCGGCCAGTTTCGTTAGCAGTGAGGTGTCAAGACGCGAAGTTGCAGTTTATGGCAGGTCTTCTGTTATGGAAAGTGTTAAAGACGGAAAGGGGACATTATTTCGGATCTTGCGAAATAACGTGGGACCTCTTTGTCTGTTTCCTAGATAAAATCAGAGTTTTAAACTTGATTCATTCTTTCTCCTAAATTCGCAGTAGACGGTCGCTCGTGCTAGTGAAAGAAGCTTGTATAGCGAAGTTCTTAGTGCTCTTCAAAGTTTGCCGAGCTTCTAGAATATCTATCTAGTGAATAATTCTAGTCGTTGTGATCTGTAGTTCTGTGTGGAGGTAAATATTATATTAAGTATCTAATATTTTGTGAAGTTATTAAGTGTTAATCGCCTATTTCATTTTCACTAGTTCTTTTGTGCAGAGAGAATTAAAATATAGTCTGTATTATTTTCTAGTGACGTGTTTCAGTGGAAAGCAGAATAAATTATATTTCTAGCTTAAAATCATGCAGCTATAAATGAATTAAATTTAACTTTCTTCCCTATGCAGTGAAAGCTGGGGTTAACCCAAACTTTGCCAGCGTTAAGTACAGAGATATCTGTGAAGAACTAAAACATTCTTTCCTTAAAGGACTTGGTGTATAACCTTTACAAGAACTTTAAAGATTTTAAAGAAGTAACGGGCCCATCGAGCCTGATTTAATTCTTTCAGAGAAAAATCTCAAGTACATTTAGCCCGTGTGGCAAGTAATAGATTACAAACATTAATTTTTCCGACAATTTTTACTCATTGTGGAGTGACCAAGAATTTTACCTTTTGATCGAAGTTACAAATCTGATATTGTTCCTAAGTAGTGAAAACCTCGTGAGTCTGATCATGTGAGCCCGCTTGAAAACTAATTCTTACCTGAACTGATAAAGTGACACTAACTTAAAATCTGAACAAAATCATCGCCTGAAGAGGACGCTCCCTGGACAAACTGGATGAAACCAAGATCTGCAGAGCTGGGTATCCGCTTCATCAAACGATAAAACAGATTGTGTCATAACGTGCGCCAGACGGCGAACAACAGCAAGCTATAGGGTAAGAAAGTGAGAAATGCACGACAGGGCCCTGATGAATGAACCGAGAGAAAGCAGGAACGAGTGACTCTTTTATGGTATACCAAATTTCACCCACTTTGTAATTTCTTTATGCAAGTTTTTTTGTTGCAACAAGATACTTTTCCTTAGGATAGATCATACTAATATCTAAGTCTGTTCATACCTTTAAAAGGGGAAAATCATTAGATTACCGTTAATGTATCCGTGACTCTTTGGGCTATCACTTTTCTTCTATCAGGACTGTGGGCTAAACATCGAGGGAAAGGATCATACTGTGGGTCTATCATTCTTGTAGCATTTTTTAATTGACTTTATGATTATTTGTATATGCTTTGAGGTAATCTTATGTGTTGTGATGGAATTTTCTGATAATTAAAAATTCCCTTGAACTTAATCAGTGTGTCGGGTCAGTCCGTTCCAAAATATCTACATAATCATTGTTATAGTTTTCCCACGAGTGTGCGTCTACATGTCGTCAATTGTGTGTGTGTGCACGTGAGTGGTTATATATATATATTAATATATGTAGTCAATAGACTGTCTGACTTCTCTAGATCGGTTGTAGAAGATAGGCTAAAAGAGAGAAAAGATTCTCGATTTCAGAGACAGCCTCTATTGATTTCTACCATCTCACTCGTGGAAATCTATTTCTATTATCATCTCTCACTGTGGCTATCACTCATTCTAATCTATTTAGAAGGGACCAACCCAAGTCTTAATTCCCCTATCAAGAATCTACGACAGAATGGTGGCTCGTTCTCCGGAAATTGAACTATAGTCCTTAGTAAATACGTATATCAGCTCGTTTGCAGGATTAATTTTCTTTATTCTGATATAGAGTAAGAATGTGATGTCTTGTGAGTTTTGTATCTTTTAAAAATAATTTTTCCCCTAGACGAATCGATCTGTTTATGGGCGTGCTGACCACACAACTAATAATTGTTTTTCCACAGCATTTTTAGTAGAATATACATTTGAGTTACAGGTTGATTTTTTCGGAATATATGTTAATTACTGATTTTGTAATACTAAACGCTGGTAAAGTTTGTGATTGTCTAGCAGTCACAGGGTTCTGAAGAAGTAGGTGTTTGAGCTAAGCTAAGGAGCGCGATCAGACTATACGTCCTGTAATTGCCTCCCTTACCCTAACTGACTTCAGGGGTGAACTTGTAGTGGACTTAAAATTAAGGGAATTTCTTTTTTTCTTAAATTTTTTTGTAATAATTTTGTTTCCACTGTAGCAACTTATTTTTTTAGTGAGTATTCTTAACTACCATTTTATTGGCGTAGTCGTCTGCATTAGGTGCTTAATTGCCGAGTAATAGCACCGATAGTTAGACACTATGTCATAGGAGGAGGTATCCCAGGTTAAAGTATATCATCTTTTTGTTTGGTATTTTCTCGTAAGTGGTAGGAACCAGTGAAGCTTTTTTTTTATTTCTTTCTTGACTAAGTCTCAGTCACCTATTTGCGATGACAGAGAGGGCGAAGCTTAGGCAGATCCTCAGACAGGAAGCAAAGGAAGAGGGATTACAAGGAGAAGAAGCGAAAGCGTTTGTCAACGAAGAACTTGACAGATATGATGCGGAGCAGAAGGGAAAAGTGGCGGGGAGGAAAGCAGCCGAAGCTAGAGAACAGAAGAAGATGGATGAGGAAATGGAAATCCGCAGGGCAAACGAAAGAGAGAAGGCGAGACAGCATGAGGAAAGAGAGAAGGAGAGACAGCAGGAGGAAAGAGAGAAGGAGAGACAGTGGGAGGAAAGAGAGAAGAGAGACAGCATGAGGAAAGAGAAAATGAGCAACGACGACAGCATGAGTTTGCGCTCACAGCTCTAGAGGTTCAAAGTCATGGTGCTGCCTCTACCTCCAGCAATGGTGAGTCTTCTCCTCATTCTTCCTTAACTGATCCTTCTAGCACTCTATCTACTCATCTCACTGCTATGTCTTTTCCGCTAGAATCTTTCCCTTGTCCTAATGAGAAGATTGACACGTATCTAGAAAAATTTGAGAAAATTGCAACTCTGTACGGTTTAGAGAGGTCGCATTGAAAAGCAGTGCGTATGATGTTTACGCCAAACTGGAAAGCAGCCAACAAGACAACTATGATGTGTTGAAGAAAGCGTTACTGGAGCGCTTTGAAATGAATGCTCGCAAATTTTTGCAACAGCAGGAAGGAGAGCTCTGAAACTTTTCAGCAGTTCTCGTCTCGTTTGAAGGGATACTTGACAAAGTCCCTTGAGCTTTCACAGCTCCCATCTACCTATGAAGGACTTGAGGAATTTGTTATAACAGAACAAATAAAGAACACTTTATCTGCTGATACCCGGAGATTTCTAGCTGAGCAGGGTGCAGAAAAGCTTGAAGACATCTTAGAAACGTCTGAGCGTTATCAAAATGCGCTGGCCGAACTGCCGGCCACAAAACGGAAACCGACAGAAGAGCATTTTCGGAAGAATAATCTAGACCAATCTTCTCATGCTTCTAATCAGAATAACCACAGAGAAACTGGACCTCAAAACCCCCCTCCTGAAAAATCCAAGTTCTACAAAAACAAGTACCCCAACCACAGTAAACAGCCTGATCAACCCGACCGCCCTACATGGCAGCGCAGCCAGAAAGGAGAAGGTGGCAAAGGGAGAACCCCTGAGCACGGGACTAATGATCAGGGCGAGCACACTGAGCCGAAACGCATAGGATGCTTGCTAACAGTCTCGCAAGGCGGAATTATTGACAGTGATTCCCAACCTGAGGGAGAGAGACCCTTAACGCGAGGTACTGTTATATTGAACGGTTCTCAAACTGTTTGTTTATTTGACACGGGGCTTTCTTATGATTGCATTGTTGCCAGACACCTGGTTAAACCCGGTCAAGAGACAGGAGAGACCGTCAAACTTTGTGTAGTTCTTAAGAGTGAGGCACCTACAGCGCTTCCCATCGCACTGGTGGAGATCCACTCTGAGTTTGTCAGAGGTGTGATCAAAGCGGCTGTTATGGATGACCCCATCTACCCAGTCATACTTGGCGGTAGATACGTGTTTATTGGGAAACCGGAAAAGCCGATTGTGGCAGCAGTAACTACAAGAGGGCAAACCAAGAAGGAACGGGAGCCTTCGGCTAATTTGTTACCTATGGAACTTAAAGAAGCGCAACAAAAGGACCCTACTTTGGCACCCTGCTTTAGGAAACTGCCCATGGCTAAGGAACCCAGACAGCACGGGGACATTTTTTCTAAGGATGGCGTACTTTATCGCAGAACGGGCAAGCCTGACCAAGGTTACAACCAGCTCCTAGTACCGAAACAGTACAGAAGCCAAAACCTAGAAATGGGGCACTCTCTTCCCTTCAGCGGACATATGGGACAGAACGCCACAAACCAACGGATAACCACTCATTATTGGTGGCCAGGAGTAAATACTGATATTATCAGGTATGTCAAATCCTGTGCCCAGTGCCAACGTGTACCCCCCAAGCAACGGATACCCCCAGTCTCGTTGGGTGAAATGCCAATAGTGGGAACACCATTCGAAAGGTTTTGATCGACATTTAAGGACCCCTAGAAAGGACTAAAAGAAGGAACAGGTTCATCCTCACCTTAGTCGACACATGCACTTTATGGGCAGAAGCTATCCCGCTAACATGCGCAGATGCCAAGCATGTCGCAGAAGCCCTCGTGCAGATTTTCACTCGGTTGGGATTCCCTCAGCAAGTGTTGACGGATAACGGATCCCCATACCGAAACCTGTTGATGGATGAGATCGTTAAGATCTTGAGGGACCAGCACATCTACACTAAGCCATATACTTCGGCCGGAAATGGGCTCGTGGAACGTGTTAACGGAAACCTCAGCATGATGTTAAGTAAACTGGCACAAGTGAAACCTGAAGATTAGGATATTTGCATTCCTGCAGCGTTATTTAGCTGCAGAGAATCTCCTCATACGTCCACAGGATTTCCGCCAGCAACGCTTTTATTCGGCAGACCTATTAAGGGTCCGCTTGAAGCCTTAATATTGTCGCTGAATCACCAGAAGGCTGATGAGACAGTTGTCTCAGCAAGTAAATATGTGTCGGTTTTAAAGGAAAGGTTAAAACTAGGATAGGACCCAGCAACGACTAACTTTAAGCGAGCACGCACAAAGCACGCTAACCGATACAGGAAAGTCGCGAAAGAGAGAGAACTGGAAGCAGGAGAGAAAGTTTTGGTATTACTCCCTACCGGGAACAACCAACTGAGGATCGGATGGCAAGGGCCGTTTACCGTCCTGAAAAAGATTTCTAAGGCTAACTACCAGATCTCTATTGAAGGAAAGGAGAAGGTTTTCCATTTAAATCTGTTAAAGAGATACTTGGAAAGACCGGGGCCGACCTCCGAACATCTCCTGACGATCGCTAAAATTGACGATGATGACGTTAGTGGCAGGGAAATTCCACTGCAAGCACACGTAATCTTTCAAAAATGTCAAAAGCGGCGTCGCTCTTTCAAGCGCGCATGCGAGACATTCCAGAGAAAGGAAACTTTGGAAGTAGACTTGAGTAGAAATTGGAGAGAGATGGAGGAGGAAGATGAGAGGGAAGAGGACAGACACCCTGAAGCTACGGATATAGGAAATTTATTTCCATAACGTAGACATGGACCCGTGTCCTTTACTTTATTATCGCTCTTTTATCCTTTTCCTGTATTTTTCGCATTCGTTCATTTGCGAAAAATATTTTCTTTCCCATTCTCACTTTACCGTTTTTCTTTCTCATACTGATACGCATTCTATTACGTAGATGTCAGTCAGACGAGAAACTGTGAATATTCATCTATCTCAGACATAGGAGCAGACTTTTAGCTAGCATTTTCACCTGACACCAACGTTTCTCCGGCGTGAGGTGTGATAGCCGACATCTGCACGGCGCAGAATGAGACATTTGTCTGGTATTTTCCTCTGTCACGGCACTCTCGGCCAGTTTCGTTAGCAGTGAGGTGTCAAGACGCGAAGTGGCAGTTTATGGCAGGTCTTCTGGTTATGGAAAGTGTTAAAGACGGAAAGGGGACATTATTTCGGATCTTGCGAAATAACGTGGGACCTCTTCGTCTGTTTCCTAGATAAAATCAGAGTTTTAAACTTGGTTCATTCTTTCTCCTAAATTCGCAGTAGACGGTCGCTCGTGCTAGTGAAAGAAGCTTGTATAGCGAAGTTCTTAGTGCTCGTCAAAGTTTGCCGAGCTTCTAGAATATCTATCTAGTGAATAATTCTAGTCGTTGTGATCTGTAGTTCTGTGTTGAGGTAAATATTATATTAAGTATCTAATATTTTGTGAAGTTATTAAGTGTTAATCGCCTATTTCATTTTCACTAGTTCTTTTGTGCAGAGAGAATTAAAATATAGTCTGTATTATTTTCTAGTGACGTGTTTCAGTGGAAAGCAGAATAAATTATATTTCTAGCTTAAACTCATGCAGCTATAAGGAATTAAATTTAACTGCTAAATAATCAGACGAGAATATTTTTTTTAAACTAACTTATAACTGCATTGCTACATCTTGAGTATTGGCGGGATACGTAGGTATTCCTAATTCTTGATGATTTATTTATGAATATAACTACTTCACGGGAATTTAAACGATAAGTCAAGCGCTACGCTTGCAGTTTAAAATGTAAGTTATAACAAGTACATAGTATGTATAGTATTTTATATGTGGTTTTTCTTCCCTATGCAGTGAAAACTGGGGTTAACCCAAACTTTGCCAGCGTTAAGTACAGAGATATCTGTGAAGAACTAAAACATTCTTTCCTTAAAGGACTTGGTGTATAACCTTTACAAGAACTTTAAAGATTTTAAAGAAGTAACGGGCCCATCGAGCCTGATTTAATTCTTTCAGAGAAAAATCTCAAGTACATTTAGCCCGTGTGGCAAGTAATAGATTACTAACATTAACTTTTCCGACAATTTTTACTCATTGTGGAGTGACCAAGAATTTTACCTTTTGATCGAAGTTACAAACCTGACATTGTTCCTAAGTAGTGAAAACCTCGTGATTCTGATCATGTGAGCCCGCTTGAAAACTAATTCTTACCTGAACTGATAAAGTGACACTAACTTAAAATCTGAACAAAATCATCGCCTGAAGAGGACGCTCCCTGGACAAATTGGATGAAACCAAGATCTGCAGAGCTGGGTATCCGCTTCATCAAACGATAAAACAGATTGTGTCATAACGTGCACCAGACGCCGAACAACAGCAAGCTATAGGGTAAGAAAGTGAGAAATGCACGACAGGGCCCTGATGAATGAACCGAGAGAAAGCAGGAACGAGTGACTCTTTTATGGTATACCAAATTTCACCCACTTTGTAATTTCTTTATGCAAGTTTTTTTGTTGCAACAAGATACTTTTCCTTAGGATAGATCATACTAATATCTAAGTCTGTTCACACCTTTAAAAGGGGAAAATCATTAGATTACCGCTAATGTATCCGTGACTCTTTGGGCTATCACTTTTCTTCTATCAGGACTGTGGGCTAAACATCGAGGGAAAGGATCATACTGTGGGTCTATCATTCTTGTAGCATTTTTTAATTGACTTTATGACTATTTGTATATGCTTTGAGGTAATCTTATGTGTTGTGATGGAATTTTCTGATAATTAAAAATTCTCTTGAACTTAATCAGTGTGTCGGGTCAGCTCGTTCCAAAATATCTATATAATCATTGTTATAGTTTTCCCACGTGTGTGCGTCTACATGTCGTTAATTGTGTGTGTGTGCACGTGAGTGGTTATATATATATATATTAATATATGTAGTCAATAGACTGTCTGACTCCTCTAGATCTGTTGTAGAAGATAGGCTAAAAGAGAGAAAAGATTCTCGATTTCAGAGACAGCCTCCATTGATTTCTACCATCTCACTCGTGGAAATCTATTTCTACTATCATTTCTCACTGTGGCTATCACTCATTCTAATCTATTCAGAAGGGACCAACCCAAGTCTTAATTCCCCTATCAAAAATCTACAACAATAAGGAACCAGAAGCTGGAACAGACAGACACATTTACATACTTAGGATGCATAGTAACACCAGACGGCGGAACAAGCAAAGACATCAACAACAGAATGAATAAAGCGAGAACAGCCTTTGCTAGTCTAAGCAACATCTGGAAGTCCTCTCAGTACAGCACAAACACCAAATTAAGATTATATGAGAGCTGTGTACTTTCTGTGCTTCTCTATGGTGCGGAATGCTGGAGAGTAAAAGAAATGTCGAAATTATCCTCTTTTCACTCAATCCGACTATGGACAATGCTCCGAATCTTTTGTTCAAATACCATCATCAATCAAAAACTGCTTACTCTGAGCAACCAAGAGGACATAATCATAGCTGACAGACGCTGGAGTTGGGTTGGCTACGACCTTGGAAGAGACCCCGATGCCATCACAAGAACAGCTGAACCCCTGAAGGAAAGCGACAGAGAGGCAGACCAAAAACAACTTGGCGGAGAACTGTGGAGGCCGAGATGTAAAAAATGAACCAGAGCTGGGGCACTGCACGAAGGATGGCCGTGAACCGAGTAAAGTGGAAGCAGTTTGTTGCTGCCCTAGCAGACGCTACTAGGCGTGATGGTCACTGACTGCTTTGACAGTAGGCGGCTAAGGATCAAAGTAGAAGAATATGCAACTTGTGTCTCTTCCACGCGATCTTCTTCCTTTTATCGCACTTACAGAGCGGTGGAAAATTAAAATTAAATATTTTACCGAATATTAACTTCACTTCAAAGAAGAGATTGCTTTCTATCTAATACAGTTCATGAATAAAGTGAATTTTAGTCAGCTAGCTTACGGGATTTTCACTGAGCTTACGGTGAAAGTACCTTCAAATGTAGGTTCCCCGCGCTTGTAAGTGCCGATGGGAGCGGGCTGGCTCGAAATTTACCTAGGTTAAGAAGTTTTTCCCCTCTGTCACCTAGGTATCTATCAATTTATGCCTTCTGATCCAGCGGTAGATCAAAATCGACCAGTTGCCAATGTATTATAAACCACACCACACGGTCTTTTATATTTAGACATGCGCCCTAAAATAACCAACGGACCCTGTATGAAAGTTGAACGGGCTGAGCCTCGTCGAAACGAGGCAACATTTTATTTAAGTTTCCGACCTCTGCTCTAAACAAACTAATATTAGCTTAAACAACAATTCTTGACGGCATCAACTACTGGGAACAGACTAACCTGCACATTGAACATACCTAGGGCCATTAGTAAGTCTCCAAGACGACCAGACACAGTGAAGCATTCCCTCCACCAACACACCAGATTATAATGACTGAACTGACAGTTCCCTTTGTAGCCTGACTAAGTAAGCAGTACCCTTTCAATGGCCAGGTACAATGACGTGGTCCCGACGCAGAGAGAAAATGGTCTCACTACAAGAATCACTGGGCTCTGTAATCTCTTCTGCCAATCATGGATTGTAGTTTTGTTACCTTATTCATTTCAATTATTGGGGCTGGGTTAAGTGCCACAGTAATGGTTCTTTCGGCCTGATTTGGTAGTCTGATTGTTCTTCTTCTTCGTTCACCCTCAGACGTCAACTTGAATATGGTCAAAGAAAGCAGAGGTCAGTTTGAGGATGTTGATATCTCCGTCTAGTTTTTTTTTCTTTCAGGAATGGTACTGGATTTGTCCATATGCGCTTTCTCTGTTCCTCATATGTTGGGCACATTTGAAGCAGATGTTCAGCAGTCATTTTATCGGTGCCGCATTTACACTCATCGGTAGCTCCTGTTTTTAACTCGTTGAATAGATGGTAAATAAGAAGCTGGATTTTCAAGTAGTTACCCAGACTGGTATTCCATATTCCAGAACCAGCCTAATATGATTTACCAAAGCAATTAGGAGCGGCCGATTGTTTTAGCGGTTACTAATACTGCGTCCTACTACTATTACTACTACAACTACTATTGCTACTACTATTATCACTATTATTACTCATCATGAATCGACCAATTCCGCCATCATGAACCGACGCTGAGGATTAAAAGAAAAAACAGACAAATTAATAGTCATTACCTCAAAACATCCGACTTTTATTGACCATCTCCATTCGAACATTAGAAAATAGAACATTAGGAAATGGAACATTAGGAAATCCCGTCGTGCTCGTAAAAGCCAAATGACAAATCCAAGCGATGCAGAATATGATAACTTAGTCATACCTGACACTGGCTCGGTTGTGATTAGCTAGATATCTTTGTCACGGCGCTAAACATTTTGGATGATAGTGCATTTCTTTCTACTAAAATCACCAATACGTTCAGATCATTTGTCGGATATTACATCAGCCATCATGAGCTTAGCGGAATTAACCGAATCCCCTTTTAAAGAATCCACTACTAGCTGAAGGCAGATGCACCTAAATAAACCGATTTTAGTCAATAATTCAAAATGATTTCTTTCTCAAGCCCTTGTTGGGGCTTCCATACGCTTCCGCTTCTGGCGAAAACAAGTTGACACTTTGACCGGTGTTACTGTTTATCTGAGAATCTGATTGGCTAAGCGGTTTCTTCTCGTGGCAAAATAGCCAGGTTCCAGGATCGAATTCTGATGGCGTCACGCTCGTCTATCCAGCAGTAAATGGGGAATTGACTCTGCTCTCGGGCTAGGGAAGACAAAAGGTAGCAAAGAAAGGACATGGTCACCCCACCTTGTAAAGCTAGACCTTGTATAATTACGTTTCTAACACTTCATTCCCTACGGCAGTATTTGATATGGGGTTACGTTTAGCGTTTTACTGTTTTTTTTTTTTTAATTAGTACGTGTGACATGAGTTTCTGTGGCTGCATTTGATTTTTGTTTTGATTGCAGAATGAAATCAGAAAAATTCTGGGAACTACATCCTGCAACAAGTATATAGACAGAAAATGAAGTGGTTTGTCCATCTCGGGAGCCCCGAACACTTACCAGTGGGCGTCTACAACAGTAGAAGATCTGGTAGCAGGGCGCGGTGAGGTAGATGGGTAGACAACATTACAGACATCCTACAACAACATCCCAGACATGCTACAACAACATCCCAGACTTCCAGCAACCAGTGTGACCCCCTTGGCTCAAGCACGCAAACATACACTCCCCAACTACTCCTACACTCCCCAACTACTCCTACACTCCCCAACTACTCCTACACTTCCCTACTCCTACACTCCCCAACTATTCCTACACTTCCCAATTACTCCTACACTCCCCAACTACCCCTCAAGGCAAGAGAGGACCACAGAAGTAAGAAAAATTAAAGTAAACGTATAACATATTTTACTGTTTTGTGTGATGCTCTGTAGGGCCGAGTACCCTCTCCCCCCTCCCCCTCCCCCATTCGAGGGATAGCACCACCCCACCAGTTAGCAGTTATGGTATTTAATATTAGTGTAGTAGAGCCTGCTGAGTTGTGGGAGTTCTCAGGGATTGAAAGAAAGCCCTAGGACTCACCCCAAATAAGATGGGTAAAAGCCCTAAATCCCTGAGGATCGTTACAAACAAACTGTGTGCATCGAAGATTACTGTTCTAACAGTGTTGTTGTCAAATCAAATGCCTGATCGTTCGTACACATAAAACGTGACGGTACACAGATTAAAACACACATAGTTTTCCTTTGTTACTTTTGAATTCGTATTTTTTGTTTCGTTTTAACTTCGCAGAATAATGACCATCTTTTAATCAAACAAAATGGGAAATTGTCCCCGGATCAGATTTCGAACTTGATATTCGACAGATAGGATCCAAACAGCCTGCCGAAGTGTTTTAGATCCTGGTGACAGATTATGGGATTCGACATTCAAAACTGATGAAAAACTGAATTGGGTGGAAAAAGTTGTGAATGTTCGACATAATAGGAGGAGAAGAAGAAGAAAAAAGCAATTATCAACAGAGCGGACGGAAGAGTGTTCGTGACATGATTATGTAAATTTGGCCGTGTCTGAAGTAACTTGAAAAGAAGCGGAAGTGTGTTAGAATGAGATGCCTGAAAGGTGAAAAGCTGTTTCTCTAACATGTTTTGGTTCCAATATGATTTATTTACACACACACGCACGCACACACAAACACACACACACATATATGTATATATATATATATATATATAGAGAGAGAGACAGACAGACAGACAGACAGACAGACAGACAGACAGATAGATAGGGAAAGAGAGAGAAAGTGAAGTATGGAGCTATTAATGCAGCTGGTAGCTTGCAGGAAACCTGCAACAAACATTTATGTGATCGTGTAGCAGTGGTTTATGTAGCAATGTGTTTGTCATGATGATGTTGCCAGACCCACGCACTATCTCATATTAGTAGCCTTTTACGACATACCAGGAGAACAGCAGTCTTATTATTTCTGTCAGTCTCTCTGACACATATACATATATATCACACACCTTCATGTCTTGGCCACTCTGATCCTGATCTTTCCATATTTGTCTTGGGTACCTTATTTTTGTTTGCACTTCTTCCAACTTTGTGTTCAAAAGTGTTCCTCTGTTTCTTTTATATAGAAGCTTCCACAAGAACTTGTGATACTAGCCGATTACTTACTCACCATGTGTCACCTCTTCTTCTTCTTTGATCCTTAGCCGCAGACTGTCAAAGCAGTGACCATCACACCTGGTGGTGTCTTGTAGGGCAGCAACAAATTGCTTCCACTTTGTTCGGTCGGCGGCCATCCTTCATACAGTGCCCCAGCTCTGGTTCATTCTTTGCATCTCGGCCTCCACCTTTCTCCACCAAGTTGTTTTTAGTCGGCCTCTCTTTCGCTTTCCTTCGGGAGTACATAGAATAGCTGTTCTTGTGATGGCATCAGGGTCTCTTCTGAGGACGTGGCCAAACCAACTCCAGTGTCTGTCAGCTACGATGGTGTGCATGTCCTCTTTCTTGCTGCGAGTAAGTAGTTCTTGGTTAGTGATAGTATTCCGCCAAAAGGTTCGGAGGATTTTCCTCAAGCAGATTGTGTGGAAGGAGGAGACAGTTTATACATTTCCTTTTCTGTTACTCTCCAGCATTCCGCAACACAGAGAAGCACAGAGAAAGTTCACAGCTCTCATATAATCCATGTGTCATATCTGCCTCTATATCCAATTCCCTGAACTGTGTTCCATGAGTACAACCTTCTTGACTCCCATGGTTTAGAGTCATTCATTTAGACTGGCACCTCAGACAACACAAGAAAGCAAACACAATACCCATTATATATATATATATATATATATATATATATATCTATATATATATATATATATATATATATATATATATATATATATATATATATATATATATATATATATATATATATATATATATATATATATATATATATATATATATATATATATACAGTGGCCAAAACTCAAGAGTATCTAATATGGGCTTCAAAGGTATCCACCTTCGCACAAGATCACTCTTGGCAGAGATGTAGATAGCAGGGTGATGACACTTCTATTACAAAGGGAGTCTTCACAAGATATTCAGAATAAGCGAGAACAATACTGTAAATTAATATGAAATAAATATAAAGGTATGTTATCAGGCACTCGCAGGAAATAAAGAAGTGCTTTGGCTTAATATGTTAACTCTGTAATTCTGCCGACACTTTTGTGAAGGATTTAAGCACTTATTAATTTCAGCTCGTTCAAGCCCCCACCCCTGATTTACTCAGTGGAATTCTTAT
This sequence comes from Oreohelix idahoensis, assembly GCA_024509875.1. Taxonomy (NCBI): domain Eukaryota; kingdom Metazoa; phylum Mollusca; class Gastropoda; order Stylommatophora; family Oreohelicidae; genus Oreohelix; species Oreohelix idahoensis. The sequence continues at coordinate 1,165,778 of JAMPIV010001256.1, read as the reverse complement.
TATTCTAGTACAGCTCTGTTTAGTGTGTGTGTAGATTGACTGTGACAAACATGCAGTAACTTTAAAATGATTAAATCGAAGTTAAATTTGAATAATTACAAATAACAAAATTTAATAATCACTTAAGTTTTAACAGTTGACAAATAATTTGAATAGTTATGGATCAAGAAAAGTTATCAACACGGTCGTTATGGATTGTGAAATGTTACAAGAAGTTCAAGTGGCAGCATAGATTTGAATTTAGCTGCCAATGACGGTTCTGCTCCTTCTTATGGGTTGGTTCTTTTCACACTGCTCACGCTCGTCTCTGATCAAGATTGTCGGGTGTAGCTCCCCAGAAATGTCAAGGAGAGTCTACCACGTGGGTCCTTCGTCTTAAAGCTTAGGCCACGGTTCTCTTCTTGTTCCAGAGATGGTACTTTCTGCTGGTACCACCAATAACTATGGTAAAAGAATAGAACGAAACGCTCTTCTGAGTATGGCATTTTCCACTCCATAGTTATGGGTTCCTATCTCTCCATACCACCATCCCATTAACTCAGAATTTACCCTGCATAAGAATTAAATTTAATCCCTCGGGATAAAACGTTCTTTACATTTAAATAGAATAGCTTTCATAGTTACTGTTGCGTGTCTTTTATATGTAAATGTTAATATATAGTGACAGGATGGTTCCCGTGGGCCAAGTTCACTTCTAGGGTAGTAAACGTAGCAGACACCGAAACAAGCCAACTTCAAACACCCTTATTTGAGCCACAATGGACGAAGTGGACAGTATACATTTTTATTAAAACTTCACGCTGCTCCAAATTCAATACAGTTCAGGCCAATATACAAATGGCATATTATATGCTAGGCAGTCCGTTCATGTCTGGAACGCTGTCCTTTTCATTTTTTTAACATTTTTAATGTATATTCACACTCGACATTGAGAAACTATACTCCATGTAAATGCAAATAACTAGATACACCTCACAGAAGATCTTGATGTATTAGTGATGGAATAACTCAGGGATATACACTATAAGTCCGGAGCTCAAACACATGCGTCCACTCGCCATGATACACAATGGAATAATCGACCAGCAGACAATCTCCTCATTTCTGCAGTTTTAGTTTTACGTCTGCCAAATAAACCATATCGGCGTGATATCACTTCCTGTATTAATAAGTGACTCCGTATAAAATAAACAAACAAGGAGCCCAGTTGAGCTAACTATTGTACCGACACAATCGTTATGAATTTTAATCATAACAGTTACTTTATATTTATATGAAAAGGTTAATAATACAGATAGTCTGTTTACATATACATCTCCACTGATTGAAAAATTTGAAACTTCCATTAACTTTAAAATGAATATTTTCACATAGACATTTACATTTGAAAACTAACATTAATTTTAACGTAAATATGTTAAATGGACATTTACACTGCTTTGAAAATGTAAGTATTATACTTAGAATATATATCATGTCTTTCATCTTTCCCTCCCTGCTCCGTATGGAACCTGGGACTACTTTTTGCTTTTAGTACTCTTTACGAAACTAGCAATAAAGCAATCACCAGCTCGTGCAGTGGTGGTTCATGAATCATCATTCTGTACGCTGAGGTTGCCAGCCTCAAATGACTTTGACATCCACTAGCGAGTTTCACATATAAAAATTCACATGGTAATATATACAGTCAGTCATCAGATGTCACCGTTATACAATCATAGTAAGTAAGGACATCATTTCAGTGATATAGCATTAATATTAACATTTCAATTAAGTATAACTGACTAGCACATAAGTCAGACAAGTCAGTCATCAGGTGTCAGAGTTATACAGTCATAGCAAGTAACATCATTTCAATGATACAGAATTAATATTAACATATCAGTAATAAACATCATCTGGTTTAATCCGCTCCTATACATCCCTTCATATTCTATAACTTGATCCTTCCAAATCATATCAAGTACAAATTCAAATCTGATGCTATCTTAGCAACTACCCAAAATTAATACATAAAATAAATAGAGTGAGTGACCACGTGATCAGGTTGCTTTCTACTGAAACTGGCTGTAGAACACTCCAGTTTACCAGCTGTAAATGGGTACAAAGTTGTGCGCTCGAACTAGGGAAGGCAAAGGCAGCGAGGAAGGGGACTAGTCACCTAACCTCGTAAAAGCGGTATCTTCCATGCTGAAGCTTCTAACAATTTATTTCCCTATGACAATCTCTGGTCATGGGACTGCCCTTATCTTCGTAAGCGATAATGCATTTAATATCGACGAGATACAGCATTAAATATAATAAATATTTTCTATTTGGCTGTGGGGCTAGTTTTGATACGTTTTTGTACAAGCAACCATCTTCCACTAAGCACATGAATAAATCATATTAAAATAATAATACGTTATATCAATGAATATTATACAGGCATATTTTGTGAATTCTAAATGAACCTGTAATACAAAATAAAAGAAATTATTATACAGGATAGCTATCGTAAATTCGCTTACCCTCAGACTCCAGACACTTAGACTGAAATTTTCTGGCGATCCGCTCACACTTCAGATGGATTTAGAGTCGTGGCGTTATCTGCCCTCAGTCTTGTCTCAACCTCTTGCGTTGTGTATCTCTCTCGTTGTTGTTGTTGTTTTGATGAAATGATGGGTGGAGATCGGGCACTCAACCTCTGATCATTGTTGCCTCATTCTCTTTCCATCTTGGTCTACCCTGTTCAACCTGAAAGTTGGTTATAATTGGGGTATTTAGTGTCATTTTCTTTACTAATTTTGTATTCAATTTAAATAACTGTTGTCTTTTGCAGTTGCTGATTTTTATTTATATTAGTATTTGTCAATTTTATTTTCTCTTTTGTATTGTTTCTAGATAACTATTGTCCTTTACACTTGGTTTTAATTTGTATTAGTATTTGTTCTTTTTGAGTTGTTGTCCCTTTTTTTTTTAATACCTTGTCTTTCCTTGTCCTATGAGTAGTTTTTTTTTTTTTTTTGTTAATGCTTTGTTAGTTCTTGCTGCTTAATTTCTATTTAGTTGGATGATTTTCCTGAAGTTCTAACCTTATATTTTTTCCTTTGTTTTATGTATATATCTTTTAAGTATTGATTGGGCATCTCTTGGGGCATCTATACTTAAAACCTTATCACCTGTTAAGTCTATATTGTGATTTCTATAGTAAGTTTTTAATTCAAGCCTTTGTTGTTCATACTTTTTACAGTGGATCAGGTAGTGGTCTATGTCATTCTCTTCCTGACATTCTTGGCAGTGTGGTTCTTCTACCATGAAGTATGCTGCACCGAGTCGGAGACGCCACAGTTTTTTGTTCGATGGTATCTTTAATTCTTCTCTGACCTGGCATGTCCTCGTTGGTTCTTTCAGCAGTTTGAACGCGTGTCTGCCTTTTCTACTTTCCTTCCATGTTGTCTTCCATTCCTCGTTTATAGTTTCCTTCACTTGGCTCTTGATCTCTGACCTTCCCAGTCCTGCTTTTATATTGTTTTTACTTGTTCTTCCCTTCTTGGCATTCTGGTCTGCCAACTCGTTGCCAGCTATACCTATGTGTGCTGGAACCCACACTAGCCTCACACTACATCCTCTGTTCTCTAGTGATGTATTAATTGCTAGAATTTCTTCCTTTATGTCTGGCCGGCTACATTTACCTGGGTGTTCTAGTGCTTGTAGTGATGATAGTGAGTCTGTAAATATCGTAACAGCTTCTGGTGGGTTATCTTCGATTATTTCTAGACTTTTAAGAATTGCTACCATCTCTGCAGTAAAAATCGATGCCCCTTCCGTTATACTGTAGCTCTTTTTTATTCCCCATTGTGGTATTACAACTCCGGCACCTAGTTGCCCACTATCACCCTTGGATCCATCAGTGTAGACGGCCAGACTTTGTTTAGTTAGTTGCTCTATGGACTTTCTACTTATCATTTTGGCTTCCTTATCTTCTATGTTTTGTTTGATCTTTTCAGTAAGTGAGTAGTCTATGATTGGTGATTTTAGTTCCCAGGGTGGTATTTTGCTTCTGTATTTATTACTATTTTCAATTGTGTTTGATAGTTCTTTGAACTGCATTAGGTCTTCTATAGTTCTCCATCCTGTTGGATATCTATCTTTATTTAAGGGGACGTCCCATACACTTGGTTGGTTTTTGACAAATGCTTTATGTGCTGGGTGGGTCACTTCTTGTGCTACTTTACTCCAATAATTTAATCTCAGTTCTTTCCGTCTTAGACCAAGGGGAGGTATGCCGAGAGCTACTTCTAGAGCTTCTACTGGTGTCGATATAAATGCACCTGTAATAGTTCTCATGGCTGCATTTTGAATCCTGTCCAGTTTTGCTTTGTTAGAAGCTGCAGCTGAGTCATAGACTATGCTGGCATAATCCAGTTTCCCCCTGATGAAGGACTTGTAGAACATAAGCATTATTTTATTGCTGGCCCCCCATCCATTACCTTTTACAATCCTTAGTATATTTAGGGGTCCCCTACAGCTTTCTACCAAATTGTCTATATGTTTATTATAATTTAGTTGTTTATCTAAAGTTATGCCCAGAAATCTAGTTGTTGAGGAGGTACATATTTTCTGTCCTTTAATGGTTATATTGATTTTGTTATTTTTTTTTTAAATTTCCTTTGCTGAAAATCATACCTACTGTTTTGTTTACATTAATTTGGAAGCCCCAACTTTTCATCCACTCTGAAACTTTGTCTATTTGATTTTGAAGTTTTTTTGTAAACATGGTCCAAGTTTTTTCCAGATCGCCAAATGGCACAGTCATCTGCAAATTGTGATACTGCATTCTTTATGTCATTAAATTCATCTGCTAAATCATTTACAGCTATAGTGAAAATTGAAGGAGAGATCACTGATCCTTGAGGAATCCCATTCTGTTGTTCATATATTTCTGACCTATCATTATTCACCTGTACAGCAAAATACCTGTCCTGTAAAAAGTTTTCTAGATACCTATAGGTTTTACCAGTAATGCCAATCTTTTTCATTTTGTAAAGAGCTCCATCGCGCCAGCATTCATCATATGCTCTAGCTACATCTAGAAAGACTGCCACTGTTTTCTCTTTCCTCTTGAACCCTAGCTTTACATCATGTTCTAATCTTACAAGCTGGTCTACTGTACTTCTGTCTGCTCTAAACCCTGACTGGTTTGGGCTATATAACTGGTTTTTTTCCAGGTAGAATTTAACTCTTTTATTCACAACAGTTTCCAGTATTTTACCTAGTTGTGATGTTAAGGAGATAGGCCTATATGAACTTACTTCATGGGCTTCCTTATTGGGTTTTAGAATGGGTACTATCATAGCTACTTTCCATGCTTTTGGTATCTTTCCTAAGTTCCAGATTTTGTTATAAAGTGAAGTTATTATGTTTATGGTTCTTTTGGGTACTTTCTTAAGGATTTCATAACTAAGTATATCTTGCCCTGAGGCAGTATTAGATTTATCTTTTATTGCATTAGTTACTTCTTCCTCTGTTATATCAGCATCTAAATAGTTTGTTTCATCTATCTGGTCTGGTAGTTCTTTTAAAAACTGTATCCTAAGTCTTTCTCTTCTCTCATTTTCTTCCTGTCCAAGGCTACTTTTTGCACTGACTTTATAGAAATACTCGGCAAGGGCATTAGCTTTTTCTTTATCTGTTTCTGCTCTCTTTGGTAGTTTGATTGTTGGCATTATTGTTTTCTTATTGTTCCCTTTGATTGCCTTAAGCTTTTTCCATACTTCTCTAATTTGAGTGCTAGGTTTAAGTGACTGACAAAACTCCTTCCAGTTAGTTTCTTTGGCTTTGAATATTATTCTGTTAGATTCATTCCTAATAAGTTTATACTTATCATAGTTTTCTTCTGTTCTGTTATTTCTATATTTTTGTAAGGCCCTTTTTCTTCTCTCATGAATTTCTGCACAGCTTTTATTCCACCAGGCAACTGGTTCTTTATTCCATTGAGTTTCTCTTTTCTTATTAATGTTACTTATTGGTTTAAGGTGTTGTGGCATATTTTTATTTGGTATATACTTTATTGCTATTTTCAGAATTTCATTGGTCAGTGTTTCCGCCCACAAGTCAGTATCATCTGATTCCATGTCTTTATATTCCATCACCTCCAGCTCTGATTGGAAAGCTTCCCAGTTTGCTTTTTTATAGTTGAAGGTAGGTTTCTCTGGTTCTGGGTTTGGAATGACATTTTCATGCATGGTTATTACAATGGGCAGATGATCTGAGTTTGTGTCTTGTAACACTTCCCAATTTACATTCGCTAGGTTGTTAGTTGCTATACTTATGTCTATTGCTGAGTCTGCCCTATTAGCTTGTGGATTAATTCTTGTTGCAGATCCATCATTTAGTATTAGTAGTTCATTGTTTTCTATGAAGTCAAGTAGGCATTTTCCTGCATTATCTGCATGTTGTCCACCCCAAGCACAATGATGGGAGTTAAAATCGCCTACTATGATTGTTTTGGGGCCTAGTCTGGTGCTTATGGCTAGTATTTCTTCATCTTTAATTGTGCCATCTTTAGCATATACATTTAGAATTGTTAGATTGTTTGGTTCAGCTGCTATAGTAACCTGGATACCTTCTATATTGGTTGTATTAAATACTTCCCAGTCTATGATTTTAAATTTTTCGCTAACTAAGACTGCGACACCTCCTCCTCTACCTTCTTTCCTATCGTGTCTAAGTATCTTAAAGCCCTTACAACTATATCTATTATTTGGGTTTAAATGGGTCTCTTGAAGAGCATATATATATCAGTATTTCCTCCAGTTTCTGATAGTAGGGGTGCAAAATTTTTTTTAATACCCCTACAATTCCACTGGATAATTCTAAATCTTTCTAAATTGAATTTTATCATCATCTAGTATACCTTTTATTTTGGTTAACTATCAATTTTGCTCTTATTCTTTATTTCCTGTACTTGTGGACTCACTATCCATCAAGTTCTCAAGAAAATCCTTATTTAAACTTGTCATTATTTCCCTAACTTCTTCCGCTAAGTGTGGTAACAGTCCCTCAAATCGTTTTTTGATAGTTTCTATGATATTTTCTTCTAGGTTGCTTTTGTTCTTTTTGACCACTTTTCTATTTTCATCCAATGCTACATTCCCTTCTCTCCCTATGTTAATCTCCTGTTTTTCACTTTCCATTCTTTTCAGTATTATTTCACTTTCTTCTTTTTGTTCAGACAGTTTGACTAGTATCATTTCATTTTCTTCTTTCAGTTCAGTCAGTTTAGCTATATCCTGGGAAATTTGGTGCTGTATGGCTTTCACTTCTTGAAGCAATGCCTCTGTACTTTTCAGTGCACTTGTGTCATCCGAGGATGTAGTTGAATCATCTGACTGGTTTTTTGGTACTATTTTATTACTTTCTAACTTGTTCTTACTTTTTTTTGCCATCTGTGACTTAAGCATTTTGACATCTTCTTGCACACTCTTAATTTCTGTTATAACTTTATTGTTCGTATAAGTATCATTTTCTTTTAATTCTTTAATGACCGTTGTGAAAGGGGTTTGGGTTGTTATAGCTACCCTCAATGCTTTTTTGGTCTGCTGATATACTGGGCAGCCCTGGAATCTGGCGCTGTGATTTCCTTTGCAATTAATGCATTTTCTGTTTGCATTATCCTTTTTATAGTCAGTATCTGACTTTGCCTTTTCGCATTGCGTGATAGGGTGTGCCCCCGCACAAAACCTACATACTGCCTTCCCCCTGCAAGTGTGGCGCCCATGACCAAACTTCAGTTTACCGATCCGCTTTAAATACGTATAGCGCGGACGTATCGGAGAGTACCGACGTCACAGCTTAAACCTAACCTGAAAAAATCCTTCCCGAACCGTGATTTCAGCCGATCTGTGCGTCGACTGAAATTTTGCCTTTATCATTCTCGGCATATATAATATCCATATTGTTCCATCTTATCTAGTTTTATACAGCTGATAAAACTCTATCTTCCTATCCATGTAAATTCCCAAACTGTTATTTGTTGATTTTAATATTTAGAACAGAAGTGAGTTTACATGCTTTTAGCGTAACTGTGGGCAGCCGAAATACGCATATATCTCCGTAAATGAGAACTTCCTACCGTTCCATCTTATATGCAGTTATACACCATCCTTCCCTGTACTGAAATGTAAAATCCTTTTCATACGGATTCCCTTCTGTTGTTATTTATCGTTGGCGATTTCCTCTGTCCGATACACATTTCGCTGATACGCCGCCATTTTGAAAGCGGTCACTCGATCGTAGATGGGTTTATAAATCTAACTGAACTCATTTGCAATGACTTGAAACCAATTTTGCGACAAACGAGTAATTACTAAGCTAATCCAACGAACCTGCTATGTGAAAAAAAGTGCTATTATTGGTGTAACGAGAGGTTTTTTTAAGTTTATATGTAAGTATTTTATAGTTGATAGTAGATGGATATCCAGGTGTATCAGATGATACCAGGATAGTATGCCAGTCAAGAGTTATTGTCTTAAAAGTAATATCCCCAGTCTTAGAAATAAGCACTGGTGTATGCATATCATAGAAATAGTCAGACTGTTAAAATCCTGGCCCAGATGGTAAGAATTAGTACCAGGATTTAAGGTGTCTCCTCCCTGTGACTTTCCCATGATTAATTAATTTCTAGGGAATAAATAAAATGAACATTTACTTTAAACACAATTGTAAAAAGGGAATAAGTCCTCAGGTACAATTATAATCCTTTAATATTTACATTAATCTTATTTTTCTGCTATTTGGAAATGAGCATTAAAATATACACAAAATATTCACACCATTAAGGTTATTTATTAACTAATGTGTTGTTATTCATCCTGGTAGGATGAATGTAGTTAATATTTTAACCGACCTCGAAATCCTCGAATCGTTCGGTTGGATAGGAGGGTTGATCAGAGATTTAACAAGTCACTATCGTAAAACAAGCGATTGTTTTCGAAACAGAACCAGGCTCGACAGTGAACCAACACCCAGACAGGCCCAAGAAGCAGTAAATAATCTGTGTCATCTCTCTGTTAAAATAGGTCTCCAAATAAATGTCTCTAAAACTAAAGTTATGAACTTTTCTACCGAGACCTTTGATATCATCCTGAACGGGGAAAAACTACAGAAAGTTGAAAGTTTCAACTATTTAGGCAGTAAAATGACTCAGGATGGTGACACAACAAGAGAAATTCATACTAGAATTGCTTTGGCAGCTAGCGCCTTCAATAGATTATCTAACATTTGGAAATTACGATCACTGAATATACATACCAAGCTTCGTCTGTTTAATTCGAATGTTATCTTAGTGTTAACATACGGCTGTGAAAGTTGGAAAATAACAAAATCATTGGAGAACAAGCTGAATGCATTCGAGAACAAATGTCTTAGAAAACTCATGAACATCAGTTGGAAAGAATTCAAGACTAATCGACAAATAAGAGAAGACTCTAAGCAGAAATATGTCTCCGACTATATAAGGAAAAGACGATGGTCATATATCGGTCATGTCCTACGAATGCAAAACAACAGAATACCACTACAGGCGCTCACTTGGGTTCCTGAGGGTAAGAGGAAAAAAGGAAGACCAAAAGAAATACTTAGAAGAACAATAATAAGAGAAGGAAGAACGTTGGGCCTAAATAATGTGCAAGAGTTAAGAGGAGTGGCGTCACAACGAACAACCTGGAGAGCACTGGTTTCTGCCTTATGCGCCGTGTTTGGTGCTTAAAGAATTTATTATTATTATTATTAATGTGTTGGTAGGAACGTCTTTCTCTCTGGAAATGTTATTTACTTGAAACAAAGTCCTTTACCAATTTTAATAAGTATTATTGTCCTTTTGTTACGGTGTTTTTATTGATATCGTCTGCTATAGTTGGCAGTGCGCAATTTTAGGTTGATAGAATTAATATAGATTGATGTTGATACTTCACGGATTAGTGAACGCAAATTACACGGTCAAATTGTGACGTGTTAGCGTTGATAAGATCACACTTTGTGACTTAGATACTGGACTCTTTTACGCTGATCGTCAATGCCGTGAAGACGTGTCTCACATCCTTCCAATGTTAGGCTTCATAATTGCCGCAAATATAGAATTTGATATATGGACACAGGGTCAGTCCAGATTAATATTTATAAGGATGGAATTATAAGGTTAGTAGATAACCTGAATTATGGAAGGATCGTTACTCAGTCTTATATATATATATTCGTCAAGACACATGCGCTCATTACCGGCTGTTGTACCACAACAGCGCGCGCATATAGCCATGATGTTCTGTTGACATTAATTCGTTAGGACACGGACTGATACTAATATGTATTCAAGTGAATTCAGATTAATGTATGTTTTTACTATGAACAATGCTCATGATTCGTCACATATGTTTTTCCATAATAATTTGTATCTTGTGGACTCACAATACCTTTAACTTCTCAAGTCGATATCATTGAATTGTTAATCAGTTCGACCCAGCATTTGCGTACTATAAAATTGAGGCACGAAATTCAATTAATGAATGAGAACCAAGGAAAAATTCAAGACATGGCCAGAGGTTGTGAATACCCTTTATTAATACTAAATTAGACGTTAATATGCAAGGACAAAATCAACAACCCCAACAACTTCAACAACTGGTGCCCACTGTATGGGGATCGAAACATTTTTTTCATCAACAAAGTTACCGACTTCTCATTCATATTGCCAAGAACTGTTTACAATTGCAAAATGCTCACGTGATGTGTGAAAGTATGACCAAATACGCATAACGACTAGAGGTTAAACCTACGTCATCAATCTTTGCGTATAAGCTGAAAGTTAAGGTGGCAGCCGGTAACACAGTCCTCTTCTACGAAAATACTAAATCAAGGTGGACAAACGGAATTAAACAAGAAAAGAAACACTTTCTCAAGCAATGAAGGGCAACTCACGACACTTGTCTATGCCGTTGATGCATACTGACATTGACCGGAGTAGATAACTGAGCACAAAAAGATAAGTTTCATTGTAACCTTTGTCGGTAAACTTAAGCATACATTAGTCCATTTCGCCTTTATATAGGCATGTCTAACTACTATCATTTATACATGTTTTTTTTTCGTTTTCAACCGTCTGTTTGTTATTGGTTTAAGCGGGTGGTTGGCGAGGCGAATCAAAACTGATTTTATGTCTCTTAGGACGACCGAATCGGTTTTGATCGATCTGTAGGGCAGTTAAATAATTCCATTTTGCAAAGAAACCCATTGAAGTTTTTGCCGATGGCTACTTCGTTTGCTCTTGAAATTATTTGACCTTTGGTGTTAGGTGTGAAGTCCTGTATATAACCGGTGTATTTTGCTGTACTCAGTTTCATTTTTATTCAGTCGTGTTGTTTGTAAACTATCTTGTTCATTCTGATCTGTCTATCATTTAGTTTATAATTACATATTTGTCCGTTATGAGTCCATGTCTACGTCATCATTTTTAGTGTACAGATTTAATCTCGACTTAGTTTTTCCTTGACCCTTCAGTACTTCCGATTCTTTTACTTAGTTCATAAAATCATTTATGTTTGTGAAATTGTCACTTTTGTATCGTGCTAATGTTTGTAAAGCTTTAGTTAATTGTATGTATTGTGGTTATTCATTCCATAAATTAATAATGTAATTATATTATTATAAATTAATTCGTAATAAGATAGTAAATTAATTTGATTGATTTTTATTAAATTATTTGATGACTTAGGTGATGTCATCAATTTACACTATTGGCCCAAGACACTAGTCCTTATTCATTATGACTAGGGCATGAGGTCATAATATGCTGATAAATTATTGAAGTAAGATAATTTTTAGTGAATAAATGCTTGGTAATCACACCATGCAGAGGTGATGAATTAGGAAACTATATTAGATACTATAAATATATAATACATTAAGATATTAATGAGGGAAGATGCCCATAATTAATAAGTGAGATTAGTGGATGCATAAAATAAATTCAGCATCATAAATTAATAAATTTATAAGACATTGGTATAATATAATGAGTAAACATTATTGATATAAATTATTAATTAAAAATAACTCGTTGACTTACAATTAGTTGTAAAGGAACATAATATAGTGTTGATTGGTTATATTGAGTAACCATATGTTATATATATAAATTGTTTGACTAATAGAGTCACACATACATAACTGATAAACGGATTTTATTGTTGGCTAATATTAATTTTAGACTAAACAGATATATTATTAGATTAAAATGTTCACTTTAGATCATTTTATTAAAATTGGAAAAGAATTTAATAAGAAAGGGGACGCACTCCAAGAATATGCAGAGACTGAACTTGCTAAATATAAGGCCGAATTAAAGAGAGAACAAGAAGAACTGGAAAGAAAAGAAGCCGATAGTAAAGCTGCATTGAAGAAGGAAGAGGCAGAACGTGAGATGAAAGAAATTGCGAAAGAAAACAGAATAAGAGAAATGGAGGAAAATAAAAGGCAACAAGATATAGAATTGGCACGCATTAATTTGGAAACAGCAAAATTACAGGCACAAAATGCTAATACTATCCATGGTAATAATACTGATACACATAATGGATCTTCATCCAATCAAAACAAAATTTATTATAACTTTAAATTACCACATTTTAAATTGAACTTTGACGACCTAGCATCATACCTAGCACGGTTTGAACAGGCATGCATAACAAATAACTTACCTAAACATGCATGGGCACTGAAACTTAATGAATTTTTATATGGTGAACCATTAACTGCAACAGAGAATGTGGATCCCACAATAGCAGGGGATTATGATGCAATAAAAGCTTTATTGTTAAAAAGGTTCCATTTAAGTGAGGAAGGCCGTAGACTTAGGTTTAAAACGCTTCTACCTGAATCCAATAAAGACTTTACAGGTTTTATTGCGAATATACGCAATACCTTTAACAGATGGGTGGAACTGGCAGGTGTTAACAAATCTTATGATAAATTAGTTGATTCGTTACTGAGAGATAAAGTTTTATCCTCTATCAGTCCACCGTTCTTTTCTTTTCTACAAGAACGAAAACCATCTACCATTACTGCATTAGAAGAAATGGCAGTAAATTATTGCTCCGCACATCCTAATGCCAGCTTATCTAACTCACAAATAAGAGAACCTATACCTGTGGCTTCTAATATGGCATTCCAGGGTAAGGATAGATCGAGAACTTATAGCATGGATAGGAATTATTCACGTAGAAGGAATAATGACCACAATGACTATTATAAAAATAATAATACACATGGGAACGTCAACAGAGGTAGACAGCTGAATAGGAATCAGTCACCTCAATTCAGGTACAACAATGGTCAACACTATTCAAATCATAATCGATCATACAACTCTAACACTAACAACAATGGTAACAGGTGGAATAAGAATAATCAAGGCTCCAGATCTAGACACAACAGTCACCACGGGGGAACAACAAAATAATTTTAATAACTATTCTAGACATCGGTCTCAGTCACGTAGACCGTCACATTATGATCACAATATAGGGGCGGCACTTACTACTAGTACGACCCCAGGGGTTCCACATGATGATAAACCAATACAATCTTCGTCCACATGCTATGTTATGAATTATAACGTGGCAAATAGTTGCCCAGAATGTAATCTTGTTTTTCAGAAAGCAAAAGAGACAGTATTGAATTGCGGACACATTCTACCAGAAATTGGTCTTGCAGCTAATGATGGAACAGGCTCTCTAATATTTAACAGAGGAGTAGTAAATGGGTCTATCGTCTTTGTTTTGAGAGATTCCGGATCCACCACCATTGGAGTCCGACAGTCACTGATCCATCCAAGTTGTGCTACTAACGAATATGTTAGGTGTATGCCCTTTGGTGGTACAATTGAGTACTACCCCACTGCTATAATTCATATTAATACGCCTTTCTTTTCAGGTAATGTTAAGGTCTGTATGTTAAAGAATCCAATTGCAGATCTTATGGTGGGTCGTATTCACGGCAGCAGAGATTGTACACCAGAAGAAATTATTGAATGGGAACAACTTAATCTATGCACTGGGAATGCAGTGACGACTAGAGCTCAGACTAAAATCATAGAGAATGTCGACACTAAAAAGGTGGAACCAGACAAACAGGGAGATATTGAGGTTCATTCTCCTATTGACAGAGCAATTTTTGCGATCAAACAGAAGGAAGACAAATCTTTAAAGAAATTTTTTGCTCTGGTTAACCAGTTTGATAATCTTACCTCGAGCAATAAGGACAAACATTGGTTTACAATTAAAAATGATATATTAATCACATGTTTTATGGACAAGTCTCAAGTAAAACATCAAGTCATGGTACCTTCTGCATTTAGACGCTATATTCTTCAACATGCACATGACTTACAATGTGCAAGTCACATGGGATATACTCGGGCACGATCTCGAGTATTATCTTCATTTTTTGGCCAGGAGTTTCGCGAGATATATCACAGTATGTACGGTCTTGTACTATATGCCAGGAAGTTAAAGCACGCAGAGCTTTTCACACGGCTCCTATTCAGGCTTGTGATATCTCAGTACGACCTTTTGACAAAATGGCCATAGATATCATTGGTCCCCTCTTACCTTCGGCCAGAGGACATAGATTTGTCCTCACTTGCATTGATTTATGCACACGATGGCCAGAAGCCATACCATTGAAGACCACCACTACAGCAGATGTAGCTGATGCACTACATCTTATCTTTTCTAGGATAGGTTTCCCTGGGAAGTTATTGTCAGACCTTGGATCTCAATTCATATCTGATACTATGACGGAAGTAATGAAGACGTGGTACTGTAGAAGGTCCGAATGTTGTGTGATGATATAACTTCTGTTGCCAAGGGCAGGTAGTGCTGGCACTTAAAGTATGGTGTACACTTAGGACTGGTGTACATGTGTAAAATAGTTGCACAGTCATACAGGTACAGTTCCAACAGGAACGTCACACCAAATCACGACGTATGGAGTCAATGAATGTTGTAAAATCCTTGCGACGTTTATATTATTTAATGAAGACGCCACGTTGACGAAAATGCGTAGACATAAACAAGTAGGTACATCATCGATACAATCAACAGTCATTGTTACATCACATAGTTCATACAATACTGGACGGTAGGCGGCATCATAATAAGGATGAATCATATTTATGTGAATGCATCATAATCAGCCATAGACGTAGTCAGGCAGAAATAAAACTCCATCCCTTTCCGTACTAGCAGCAAAGTAACAAATAGGAGACTAAGTCCAAGTCCCTTTAGTTGACTTCAGTAAGACAGACACATCTTCTTAAGTCCTCAAAATATCCTCCAAGTTCCTTTAGTTATCCAAGATATCAAATCTGGAACAAGCAGTAGAGTTTAGCAGGCAGATAGTTCTTAGGACATGCATCCATCGATGCAGTAACAGCGAACGTGATTCGTGAGCTGACGACCAAAACTTCTCATAGCGTAGACCCTTCTATAATCGGGCTACAAACAAAATGTCAATCTCGAAAGATATCGATAAGTGTCAAAAAATGTCATTACCTTTACTTCAGGAAATAAACATATAACTCACAGGCTTCCAAGCACTTAGAATCACCACAGATATATCATCTCCAAAGGAACAATATGAATAGGACATTATTTCCTGAACAGTTTAAGCACAGACGCTGGCAAACCAAAATGCGTCTTGCTTATCACGAATCTATCTACACTCTGAATGTCGGGGCGGAACCCGTGCAAAAAACGATCAAGACCAGACATGCGCAGACAAGCGCGACTCGAACGGTGTTCAGCCAACTTACGAACCAAAGAATATTCTGGAGAACAATCGTACAGATTCGAACCTAATAAGGAAATGAATCTTGAAACATTGCGATTGCCAACTGTTTCTAAGAACTGACGACCTGAGCGCTCCGTATATGGACATGACTCAAAATCGTTCGCACAAACTATCGGCAACTATCGTCACACGATTAGACAACTAGTAGAAATAAAAAAGTGACTACAATACATGAGTTATTTCCCATGCATTAGAAAATAAATACATAGTCGAAAAACGTTGCAACAATCATCGCAACAGGTACATAGATAGGAATCTTAGCAGCATTTATCATCCTATGAGCAATGGTGCGGTGGAACGGCTTAACCGTACACTTAAACAACTATTACATAAGGTTACGGTTAAACACCCTCAGGACTGGGACAGAGCACTCCCAGCTGTCCTGTTCGCCTATCGAGAGGTGCCACATGAACAGACTGGCTTCTCTCCATTTGAATTGGTTTTCGGTGCTCCACCAAATGGGACTAATAAAAGACTTACTAATTGACGCCGAGATGACTCAGGATACCCAGTCATCATACGAGTACGTAATCAATCTCCGTAATAATATTATTGAATCTTGTCAGTTGGCAACAGCTTCTTCTGCGGCTGCGAAAGCTAAAGATCGAACTTTACGAAATAGGACTAGACGATTACGTCAATTATTCCCAGACGATGAGGCTTATGTGTTAGTTCCACATAATGACAATAAATTACTTATATCATGGAATGGTCCTTACGAGGTTATTGACAAGATTTCTGACGTTGACTACGTCTTGGACATTAAGGGACACAGAAAAATATACCATATAAACATGCTTAAACAATTTCACACTCGTCCAGAACACTTGCAATCTATTTTCCACGAATTAGATGACACATTAATACCGACTTGTCACTATTCTAATCTATCAGTAATACAGGAAGAAGAATCTTCTTTTCCTGAGGTACAGATGTCTTTACCTGTACCGGTATTATAATCTACGGAATCTTGGCGGGATGTAACCATCTCTTCTTTGGTTACCCCGCAACAGCATCATCAGATTGCTGATCTCTTACAATCACTTCCAGATGTGTTGACAGACGTACCTGGTCGCACATCAGTGATTAGTCACGACATTATTCTTAATGATGATACACCAATTCGTGTACATCCTTATTCTGTCCCACTACGTTTTCTCAGCAAAACGACTCAGGAACTTGAGCAGATGTTGTCTTTAGGTGTCATTGAGACTAGTACCTCTCCATTTTCGTCACCTTTAGTCATTGTCCGAAAGAAGGACAACAACAATCGTTTATGGGTTGACTATAGGAAACTAAATGCTCAGACCGAAAAGGCCAAATATTACACAGCGTTTTCCACTCCACAAAGTCTTTACCAGTGGAATGTGATGCCTTTTGTGCTTATGAACGCTCCGGCTACCTTTATTCGCATGATGCGAAAAATTTTATCTGGTACACCAGACATCATTACATACATTGTCGACATATGTTTATTTAGTTCGTCATTTGAGGAACATTTTTCGGGGCTTAGATGTGTTTTGGAAATATTAAGGGAAAACCACTTAACCGCTAAACCTACGAAAATACAAATAGCATTTCAGGAGATAACCTTCCTGGGACATATTATTGGGGCTGGACGTTGTTGAGGACTGTTTCGCGGCTTGCAGACATGTGAATGACTGCAGCATTCGCATGCCCGCACCACGGAACTCCTCAATTGAATAAGACCAGAAATCGCTCAAATCGATGTATGACGCGTCTAGCCTAGTTACTTTCTAGTCTATGTGTGGCCATTGAGCCGAACGGCAGTGTTGGAATGTGTGGTAAAACCACTTAAGGATCGTGTTTGAATATGTGGCATAGCCACTGATTAAATATATATGTGGAACGGTAGATCCACTGGAAAGTGTAAGATAGCGTAAGGATCCGTATCAAAATTGATTATAGGACCAGGTAGAGTCCGGATTAGAATCGCGAACAAAGCATATTACGTTCACCTTGAACTTATATATATGGCAGTTAAAGCCTGGCGATGCAAGCCAAAGATGTTGATTAATGATACATAGACAGGATCTATAGATTTACAGATAATGTACTCACTAGTATTGTGAAGGAATAATAATTCTAAGGATCGGATTCGGTAGGAGTTGGTTGCACACTCTATTACGCTATAAACTTAACGGTTAACCCAGACGAGCTAAGTCTGTGAGAGGAACTTTGTGTAGAGCTTAGAACTATGATGAAGCCAAGTTAAATGTGTGAAATGTTGTTACACCATTGTGTAAAAGTATATATTAAAATGTTCAGTCGTCAACGGAACTTGTTGGTTGCCTGAATTATGCAAGTTCTCACTCTGTGCTGTGACTGTCATTAATCCTTGCAAGGTCAGTCCAGATTATCACAGGTATTACTAAGACTAATTATAATCTAACCAACACTGTGGAAGAATTAATATACAATAACGACACTGAATATAATAATAATTTAATCACACCAGAATGGCTTAAAACTGCACTCGAACTAGAAAACTGGAATTAGAATAGATGAATTATAATATCTAAAATATTGACAAGCAACCCAATAAACTCACGTCCAACGGTGCTGAATCTTTTAATAACATCTAGCAAGAAAAGATACAGCGGGAGACCGTAACATACTGGTGTCAGAAGTGTTCGGACAATTTTCAGAATTCATCTTTTCCGTTACCCAATTGAACGAACTAATGTTCACGAATCAGGCTTCAAGTTGGGAAGATTCTAGTGGAAACAACTTCAAGATCAATACAGTTCGTCACAGACAAAGTAACAGTGGAAATTGAACAGTTCAAGAAAGTCTCATTCAAGGCGCAAGTCCAAGCTGGCAACTCAAATTTACACATCAAGTTACGAAGGTCAAGGTCGAGTCTTCACTCCGATTAACGGTCGCTGAGTCGCTGAATCAAATCGATCGTATGTCATTCAATTTTTTATCCTGAACGAGCACATAGAACCAGAGAGACAATCCATACACTTGTTAAACCTCCAGAGCAACCGGGGAAGTATTTCAACAGAATTTCTTTCAATATCACGTTTGAAAATCTTCGTTCAACCGTTCAAGTCTGCTTCTCTATGAAAACAAGTCCAAACAGCTGGGAGCATCTTGTTTATTTTAGGATCACTATGGCATGACCACATGAAGATAAGTTCTTGTCTAAATTAGAGCTTTCGACTAGATTGTGTTGTCCAGTTGGCTAGCTTTGGTCTTCAATTCTTCCTCCACTGTCACTTGTCTGTCTTACTTTGCAGTTCTAGTACTTATCATTACGTGTTTACTATCGATGTATTTTATGTAACTTCGCGGGAGGATGGATAGGGCTTATCATTGCTTCTATATTCCTTTGGAAGATTTAAGCAATTTTAACGACTTTTAGGGATAATTGCTTATATTTGCTGACTGAGGATCTAACTGATTATTAATTTTTCTTTTGAGTTAGGATATAAATGTTTCTTCAGTCAGCCATATAACCACTTTGCTTGTGCTAGTTGTGACGTCACGTGCCTACGTCATTTAATTTAAATAAATTACTTTCCGTTTTGTGTCACTATTTTATTCGTTTGTGATCTAAAAAAAAATTTCTCTGTCTCAATGTTAGTTTAGGACGACTTGTATCGTAAATTATTGTAATGTTACTTTAAACATTTTATTTCTCTAATTATTACGTCTAGTACTTACTTAGTTTCTTTTTATATGTTTCATAGCGTCGTATAAGTGAATATATCATTTCATTTGCTTGTTCCATCCATTGTTTATCGTCACCCGTTCTTGTCTCTGGCTATAGTAAATATCATAGTTACTTGGAATTAAATAAGCTCACATATTCATAGTATATTTATTGACAAATAATATACTTATATAAGTTATTGAGAAACGTAGCATCATGTCTACGTTGGAAGAGTTTATTAAAATAGGACAAAGTCTAGGTAAATCAGGTTCTGATTTGCAGACTTATGCTGAAACGAGATATGAAAAGCGTTTATTGCAACAGGAAAGAATTGAGCAACGGGAACTTAAAAAGTTGGAACTGGCGCAAAAAGATAAAGAAATGGCTCAAAAAGGGAAAGAAATGGCTCAAAAGGATAAAGAAATTGCTCAACAAGAAAAAGATAGAGAATTACAGAAAGAACTTAAGGAGAATGAAATTGCTCAACAAGAAAAAGATAGAGAATTACAGAAAGAACTTAAGGAGAAAGAATTAGCTCAAAAAGATAAGGAAATAGCTCAACAAGAAAAGGAGAGAGAATTAGATAGAGAGAAAATGCAAATAAGAAGAATGGAACTACTTCAATTAGAGCAAGAACATAAACATGCTATTGAGCTTGAGACTTTAAGATTAAATGCTGAGAAAGAAAAGGCTATTGAATTGGCGAGGTTGCAATCAGAACAATCCCGACCTTCAGCTAATTCAAATGTATTTTATCCAAAATTGAAGATGCCACATTTCGACCAATCTAGAGATTGCGTCGATTCATTCATATCAAGATTTATTATGAAAGTTACAGGTTTGAACATACCTAAGGAAAGATGGAGTAGTCTTTTGGTTGATTTTTTGACCGGGGACTCACTCAAGGTTTTCATGAATCTAGATGAGCAAAGCAGAAACGATTTTGATGTCGTAAAAGAAGTACTTCTTAGACGGTTCCAGTTAACTGAATCTGGATTCCGAGAACGTTTCCATATGGCTAAGCCTAGTAAGGACGCTGACTTTGGGGAATTTATTGCTTCCATTAAACATTATTTCAATAGATGGATAGAATTATCAGGTATTACCAAATCATATGAGGGGTTAATGGATCTCATGCTACGTGATAAGGTGCTGTCCTCATGCAGTCATGATTTAGAATCCTTCTTACAAGAGAGACACCCTAACTCTATTTCAGAATATGAAAAATACGGTAGACAGTTTGTCACGGCACATCCGAATAAGGATGTCCATCGATCTTGTCCACGAGATCTTATGCCTACGTGCGCAGCGCTCCAAGATCATAGATCTTATGATCACCGACCTAGATCACATAGCACGGACGGTCGATATCGTACACAATTTCGTCATGAATATCGGGGGTCTTATAACTTCCCTCGCTATCGTTCACCGTCAAGATTCTATCGTCGGAGTTATCGAGGTTATTCACCTCATGATCGTGGAGGCCACAAAGGCAGGGGCCGTGATGATTATCACAAAGACTATTACAGGGATTATAATGATCATGGATCATCATATAAAAGGAATGATGATAATGATGATTCATCAAATTTTTATTACAAGACAAAATCAGGTAAAAAGAAATCAAATCATTTCAGATCATCTTCAAAGAATAATGACAAACATGGTCATGCTAATGCATGTACTACCAAAAGAGATCATGAAAATGATGATAACAAACATGCTAATGCATGCAGCATATTAGATGACTCTTGTTATGTTTGTCAATCACATCCTATATCAGAGAGGAAAAATACGCTTCGTTGTGGTCATACAATGTCTTCTATGTCTGCTTGTGAGAATTTGGGACGTCTCACATACCACAAGGCATATTTATATGGAAAGGAAGTAAGAGTTTTGCGTGACACCGGCTCTACTACTGTCGGCATACAACACTCGCTTATCGAGCCCTCTGCATTTACGGGTAAAACTGTTAAATGTATCACATTTGGGGGTAATATAGAAGAATATCCAATAGCACATGTCTATATCGATACACCGTTTTATACAGGTATGGTGTATGCTTGTGGGTTAAGAGCTCCCGTGGTTGAGATAATCTTAGGTAACATACCTGGAGTTAGAAATTGTACTCCACAGGAGATTACGAAATGGGTTGAATCTCACCCATTGGTGGCAAATGCTGTTGTCACTAGAGCACAACAGTTGGCTACAGATATGGCCACCTCACCTACACCTATAATAGATACTATTATGTCTCCCGACGTCGTTGCTGAAGCACCAGCGGCGTTTGCGGAAAAACAAAAAAATGATCCAAGTTTACAGCGTTTATTTGCGCTAGCGGAAAAAAAAGTTAGTAAACATACGAAATCAGCACAACATTGGTTTCAAATTAAGAAATCCATACTTACAAGATATTATGACAATGGTAGGTCAATTATTCATCAGATAGTCGTTCCAAAACAATTTAGACCTTTGGTGTTGTTTACAAACAGGGCATGACTCGCCCATGGCAGGGCACATGGGTATTAAAAGAACTTTATTTAGAGTCACATCTCAATTTTATTGGCCTGGTGTCAATAAGGACACAAAATTATATTGCAGGACATGTACGACATGTCAAAGCATATCACGTAAGGGCAGATTCCACACGGCACCCTTACAGATCACGGATGTACCAGACAGACCATTTAAGAAAATAGCCATAGATATTATCGGTCCTTTATCTATTCCATCTAACAATGGGTTCCGATATATCTTAACCTGTGTAGATCTTTGTACACGGTGGCCTGAGGCTATACCTCTGAAAACAATCAATACTGCGTCGGTATCAGATGCATTATTTTCAATTTTTTGTCGTATTGGTTTTCCTGAGGAAATTTTATCAGACAGAGGTTCACAATTCACCTCAAATATTATGAAAGAAGTGGAGTCGATGCTCTCCATTTACCATTCGTTTTCAAGTGCATATCATGCCCAAACGAACGGAGTTTGTGAACGGCTTAACGGTTCACTCAAACAGATTCTTCACAAGATCACTGAGGGATGTCCTCGGGACTGGGACAGGCTACTTTGTGCCGCTTTATTCGCATATAGAGAGGTCCCCCACGAGAGCACTGGATTTAGTCCATTCGAGCTCGTCTATGGCTCTAATCCTCGTGGCCCGATGATGATCTTGAAAAATTTACTGGTCGGATCATCAGTGGATGAATCCATACGTACTAGTTACGAGCTGGTGATCGACCTTAGACAAAGAATCATTGATGCGCGTACATATGCATCCGAAAGCATTAAATCAGCGACACAAAAAGCTAGATTATTCCACAATCAAGGGAGAAGATTGCGATATTTTAATCCTGGGGAAAAAGTCTGGTTACTTCTACCTCATGAGGATAATAAACTGTTGGTTTCATGGCAGGGTCCATTTGTGATTATTAAACGAGTCACGGATGTTGACTATGCTATAAACGTTAGAGGAAAAATTAAAACGTTCCATGTCAATATGTTGAAATTGGCAGTGGAAAGACCACAAGAGTTAATTCCTATTATTAACTCTGTGTCTGTGTCTGAGTCTTCATCTCATATTTCTTCTTTTGCACTAGTCAATGAGGAAGACACTACGTCTTCAATTCCTTTACAGTTTACTTTACCATCTTTACAAGCTTCCGAATCTTGGAAGGATGTCACAATTTCCTCGACTTTGTCATCGTCACAACAAAGTCAAGTTAGGGAAATTCTTCTTTCTTTTAACGATGTACTTACTGACCTTCCAGGTCATACTTCTTTAATCTCTCATGACATCATTCTAACGGATGATCATCCTATTAAGTTAAGACCTTACCCTATTTCGTTACATCATAAAGACAGGGTTGAAAAGGAGCTAAAGGATATGATAAAATTAGGAGTTATATCTCCATCAGAATCTCCTTATGCTTTTCCGATGGTTATTGTGAAAAAGAAAGATGGGTCGCTCCGTATTTGTATTGACTTCAGACGTCTTAACCGTATCACAATTACTGACGCTGAACCAATGCATTTGTTGGACGACCTACTTTCACAAGTTCACAGGCCACGTACTTTAGTAAACTAGATCTGTCCAAAGGCTATTGGCAGATACCACTCACTGAACATGCCAAACCTTTTACTGCCTTCACGACTCCATTTGGATTATTCCAATGGAATTACATGTGCTTCGGCCTTGTAAACGCGCCTGCGACATTCGTGCGCATGATGCGCCGCCTTCTGGGCGACAGAAAAGATGTCATCACATATATCGATGACATCTGTCTATTTCACAACTCATGGGAAGACCATATTACTGGTTTGTCTTCTCTTCTCGTTACACTACGACAACATGGTTTGACTGTAAGACCTTCTAAGGTCCAGATAGGTTGTCAGGAGATTACTTTTCTTGGTCACCGCATAGGTAACCATAGATTACACCCTGATGACAATACAGTCAAGCGTATACTGGAGATTGCCACTCCATCATCGAAGAAACAAGTAAGAAGTTTACTCGGGCTTGTTAACTATTACCATAAATTTATACCACGCTTCGCACAGATTTCTGCTCCTTTGTCCGGATTGTTGGCCAAAGGTAGTCCAAAAAAAATATTATGGACACCGCAGTGCGAAGATGCTCTGATTATGATAAAGAATTTATTTAAGAATCCTCCTATCCTGTTATTGCCAAACATACAGTTACCATTCTTGATTCAAACAGATGCATCCAGCTCCGGAATCGCAGGTTGTTTGCTTCAATGCTATGAAGGGATACTCCATCCATGCTTGTTTGTCTCACGCAAGCTTACCCCGGCAGAACAAAAAATACGCTACAGGAGAGCGCGAACTGCTCGCGGTGGTGTGGTGCTTGGAAAAACTATCTAAGTACTTGATAGGTAGAAAGTTCTTTATCTACACAGACCACAGTCCGCTCACGTTTATCACTTCGAGAACTATGAAAAACGCAAGGATTCACAGGTGGTTTCTTTTACTACAAGAATTCGCCTTTTCAATAATTCCGATTTCAGGAACTGATAATAACCTCGCGGACTTGTTATCAAGAAATTTTACGTCACAGGATTGAGATAACTTTCTTGTCGTGATGTTGACAAGGGACATAATTTTATAATTATTATTTCTAATTAGGAATATTAATTTCATTATTTCATTTTGACGTTAGATAACATGCATAGATTATAGTCGGGCACATCTTCGCCACCACTCTCTCACGTGCCACGAGTGTCACGTTTGGGAGCGGGGGGGGGATGATGTTGAGGACTGTTTCGCGGCTTGCAGACATGTGAATGACTGCAGCATTCGCATGCCCGCACCACGGAACTCCTCAATTGAATAAGACCAGAAATCGCGCAAATCGATGTATGACGCGTCTAGCCTAGTTACTTTCTAGTCTATGTGTGGCCATTGAGCCGAACGGCAGTGTTGGAATGTGTGGTAAAACCACTTAAGGATCGTGTTTGAATATGTGGCATAGCCACTGATTAAATATATATGTAGAACGGTAGATCCACTGGAAAGTGTAAGATAGCGTAAGGATCCGTATCAAAATTGATTATAGGACCAGGTAGAGTCCGGATTAGAATCGCGAACAAAGCATATTACGTTCACCTTGAACTTATATATATGGCAGTTAAAGCCTGGCGATGCAAGCCAAAGATGTTGATTAATGATACATAGACAGGATCTATAGATTTACAGATAATGTACTCACTAGTATTGTGAAGGAATAATAATTCTAAGGATCGGATTCGGTAGGAGTTGGTTGCACACTCTATTACGCTATAAACTTAACGGTTAACCCAGACGAGCTAAGTCTGTGAGAGGAACTTTGTGTAGAGCTTAGAACTATGATGAAGCCAAGTTAAATGTGTGAAATGTTGTTACACCATTGTGTAAAAGTATATATTAAATTGTTCAGTCGTCAACGGAACTTGTTGGTTGCCTGAATTATGCAAGTTCTCACTCTGTGCTGTGACTGTCATTAATCCTTGCAAGGTCAGTCCAGATTATCACAGGTATTACTAAGACTAATTATAATCTAACCAACACTGTGGAAGAATTAATATACAATAACGACACTGAATATAATAATAATTTAATCACACCAGAATGGCTTAAAACTGCACTCGAACTAGAAAACTGGAATTAGAATAGATGAATTATAATATCTGAAATATTGACAAGCAACCCAATAAACTCACGTCCAACGGTGCTGAATCTTTCAATAACATCTAGCAAGAAAAGATACAGCGGGAGACCGTAACAGACGTATTCAAATTGTTCCCAGTACGGTATCTAAAATTTTTAATTTATCGGTTCCTCAAACGAAGAAACAGGTTAGGAGTTTATTAGGTCTAGTCCAATACTACAGTAGATTTGTACCTAACTTATCATCCATCACGGCTGTCTTGTCATCATTGTTTAAAAAAAGACATGCCGTTGACGGTGAAATGGACTGACGAATGCGACAAAATTTTTCGCAGGATATTGACAATCTTTTCAAATCCACCAATTTTGAGATTACCACATGCTTCTAAAAAGTTTCTTCTTCGTACAGATGCCAGTAATTACGGTATCGGAGCGTGTTTGCTTCAATGTCACGACGGTATACTTCATCCAACTCTTTATATATCACGAAAACTTAAGTTGCCTGAAACAAAATATTCCTCAGTGGACAAGGAGTTGCTGACAGTAGTTTGGGCGATTACTAAACTTGAAAAGTTCTTGTTGGGAGCACCCTTCGTGATCCAAACGGATCAGAAAGCGGTGGCATCGTTACGTCGCTCTAATCACAAAAGCCCCAAACTTGCCAGATTCGCTATTCTGTTACAAGCTTACGACTTTGTCATCGAAACCATACCCGGACCTGAAAATATAATGGCTGATGTACTTTCGAGACACCCTACTGAAGTCGAATAATAATTGTCCACAATTTCAAAAAGTAATACTGAACAAGAATGACTTTGGAACGATGATATATTTCAGCAATGAAAATGATATCTTCTTCTTCCTTCTTCCTCGTTCGTCCTGAAAAGGACGGTGGTTGCGTTGTGTCTGTTTACGCCGTAGCTGTGATATCTGCACCTTTTGGTCGACACATTCGACTTCTGCTCTGCATTTTTAGGATCAGGTTTGCCTTCCCATTGCGATCCGTACTCGCTCAGCCAGACTGCACTGCTGCAGACTGTTTCCAGGACCACCACGTGGAGGTGGAGTACGGTCTTGACCAGCTCTGGTTCGCTGGTCCTGATGCAAGCAGTCAAACTATGGGTCGCTGACTGCATTCACTATTGCTGCATCTTTGGGTCCCGAAAATGATATGAACTACCTACATACGATTGACACTTCGAATACTGTGCAGTGAACCAACCAATATATACATTCTCCGAAAGAAATTGGTTATAGCAAGAGACTTATTTCGATGGCTCGTTTTAACGTTTGGACTTTGGTTAGTGTCCATTCGTTCTACAACTCGTTACGATATAGTCGGGAAGAGTATCTGAACTCAGGCTGGACAATTACCGTTATGCTACAGAAATTGAAATGACAAATTCAACGCTATGAAAGTTTACATTCATTCAGGAACGAAACATAGTTAAACATTATTAACTTTCTTCTCCAATAGAACTTCCCGTAAATTCGCAAAGGAAATAACGACGGCTGGATCTTCATGCTCAACATTATTAAGTTTCATAGTTATTAAACTAATAAAGAATAAAATAAAGTTGAAGTGTGATAATAAAAAAATGAAATGTATCAAAGAACGAAAAGATGAAAACAAAATAATATCACACAATTGAATACTCTAAATATTCTATTTATGAATGTGATAGATAGTATATGAAATTAGTTAAGATGTTTACATAAAATATATGAATATTCTTTTTCTTTTAGTAATTCATTAAGTTAATTAGTGAGTAAGTAATCGATACACATGATTAATTTTAAACACACCTAACTAAATTAATTTATACTTTATCTTTTCCTTCACTTTACTTGTCTTTACTTCTCAATTTTGTTATTATGATACTATCTTTCATTTTGTTTGATTAAATTATAAATGGATTCTTACTCTACACACATACTATAATTACTTAGTTTAATTTTAATTAGTTAGAATAATTTTCCTTACATAACACTTCATTATTTAGTCACGACAGATTTTGAGTTACGTAGATAATTATTTAGCGACAGTTGACACTCCTTTGGTTAATATAATATCCATGTATAACAGGACTGTTAGTATATTACATGATTAGTATCGACATGACCACGACATTGTTCTAGTCAGAACATCGTAGGCCATATGTCTGGTTTTTTGTTAAATTTTTTGAGATGTTTGATTAAGATATTTCAAAAAAATCTATCTAATAGATTTTTTTTTCCCGTCGGGCAGGGAATTGTTACGGTGTTTTTATTGATATCGTCTGCTATAGTTGGCAGTGCGCAATTTTAGGTTGATAGAATTAATATAGATTGATGTTGATACTTCACGGATTAGTGAACGCAAATTACACAGTCAAATTGTGACGTGTTAGCGTTGATAAGATCACACTTCGTGACTTAGATACTGGACCCTTTTACGTTGATCGTCAATGCCGTGAAGACGTGTCTCACATCCTTCCAATTTTAGGCTTCATAATTGCCGCAAATATAGAATTTGATATAAGGACAGATTAATATTTATAAGGATGGAATTATAAGGTTAGTAGATAACCTAAATTATGGAAGGATCGTTACTCAGTCTTATATATATTCGTCAAGACACATGCGCTCATTACCGGCTGTTGTACCACAACAGCGCGCGCATATAGCCATGATGTTCTGTTGACATTAATTCGTTAGGACACGGACTGATACTAATATGTATTCAAGTGAATTCAGATTAATGTATGTTTTTACTATGAACAATGCTCACGATTCGTCACATATGTTTTTCCGTAATAATTTGTATCTTGTGGACTCACAATACCTTGGACTTCTCAAGTCGATATCATTGAATTGTTAATCAGTTCGACCCAGCATTTGCGTACTATAAAATTGAGGCACGAAATTCAATTAATGAATGAGAACCAAGGAAAAATTCAAGACATGGCCAGAGGTTGTGAATACCCTTTATTAATACTAAATTAGACGTTAATATGCAAGGACAAAATCAACAACCCCAACAACTTCAACACCTTTACACTTCTGGATCTTGACAATATCCTCTTGTACAATAAAGTTAATGAATACTGGAATCAATATTACTGTATCACTGTTCTCTTAGTCCTGTGACTTTACAGATTACTGTCATCATTTGACTGAATTCTACAATAATTGGAATACAGTTGTAGAAGATTGTTTCATATCACAAACATTGGCTGTTGGTTCATATATGGATTCTGTCAGTGCCTTAATTGACACTTATCTGTGAATCTTGATATTGTTGACACTGAACTGTCACTGTATTTATCAGCATTGGCAGACCCAGCAATAGGGGTACCAATGACCAGCCTAAGTTCACTCTTTGGGGTCCTGCACTTTTGTGGGATTGCCTCTGATGAACAACACAGGCTTCTGATACTTGACAGTCTGGTTTGAGTTGTTACATGGAACCTGAAACACCATATCAGTCTTGGCTAGTATCTGGCTAGACTTGTAACTGACTAGCCCAGATGTCAGACCAGTCAGTCATCAGATGTCGAAGTTATACAATCATTGTAAGTAAGGACATCATTTCAGTGATACAGTAGACGCATTAACATTTCAATTAATTGTAACTGACTAGCACAGATGTCAGACCAGTCAGTCAGCAGATGTCAAAGTTATACAGTCATAGTAAGTAAGGTCATCATTTCAGTGATACAGGATTAGTATTAACATTTCAATTATTTATAAGTATTACCATCATCTGGTTTGATCCTCTCCTGTACATCCTTTAATATTTTATAGTTTGATCCTTCCAAATATTAAACACAGATTTTCTAATATTCCTAAATATGGTTGATCCTTCACATTAGGTAGCCTACAAATTGAAATACTGAGGCAATTCTTAGCATCTACACAAAATTAATACACATCATATATTACCCTGCAGGGACTCAAAGATGCAGCAATAGAGAATGCAGTCAGCGACCCATAGCTTGACT
Organism: Oreohelix idahoensis; assembly: GCA_024509875.1. Classification (NCBI taxonomy): domain Eukaryota; kingdom Metazoa; phylum Mollusca; class Gastropoda; order Stylommatophora; family Oreohelicidae; genus Oreohelix; species Oreohelix idahoensis. The sequence goes on along the minus strand of JAMPIV010001256.1, from coordinate 1,136,060 downwards.
GCTTGCCTCAGGGTCAGCGAACCAGAGCTGACCAAGACTCTACTCCACCTCCACGTGGTGGTCCTGGAAACAGGCTGCATCACTGCAGTCTGGCTGAGAGAGTAGGGATCGAAGAGGGAAGGCAAATCCGGTCCCAAAAAATGCCGTGCTGAAGTCGGATGTGTCGGCCGAAAGGCGCAGATATCGCAGCTCCGGCGTAAACAGACACAACGCAACCAACGTCCTTTTCAGGACGAACGAAGAAGAAGAAGATATATTACCCTGCAATAAATAAATTATATACATGAAAGTTATCATAATTTCAGCTTACCCTCAGTCTTCAGAAACCAGACACTGGACTTGAAATTTTTAGTAGATTGCTCACAATTTAGATGGCCAAGGCGTAGTGGCAAACACTGCATCCAGTCTGTCTCAAACTTTCTTTCAATGTGTCCTTTCAATTTAGCGCTCCGCTTTTTATTGGCTCCTATCGTACGATTGAGAGGTACTGACGTCACAGTCTAAGACTAGGCCTGAAATTTTCTTCTCGAACCAGTGATTTTATAAGAAATGTGCGTTACCTGAAACTTTCCCTTCATCATTCTCAGCTTGTATATTATCGATCCTGTTCCAACCTATCTTGTTTTATTCAGCCGATTTAGCTCTATCTTCCTAACCATGTAATTTCACAATCTGTCACTTCTTTAATTTACTATTCTCAGCAGATGTGGGGTTTGCATGCTTTCCACTCAATTGTAGACACCAGTAATCAGCATTTATCTATGTACATGCTAAACTCCTACCGGTGTTCCTTATAACAATTTATATACAATCCTCTCCTGGAATCAAAGGTGAAATCCTTTTCACAATAATTCCATTCTTATCACTTATATCCCTTCCGATCGATGACTTGTCTTCGACAACTAATATATGTCCACATTCTCCATTTTGCTTACTGCTTTCCGTTTGCAGCTGCTTGCCCCGTGATTCGCGACAGATGATTGGTCAGTAAGACTACGCAAAGCCGCTTTGCAATGTATTGTAAACAACTTTTGCGATAAATGGCAATAACCAGATGCAAAACAAAATTAGAGTACCTGCGAACGGGTGACTACAACTGAGTCTGAAAACAGACAGGAAAAGACAAATATTACAAGAATAAATATTGCAAATGATAGCCAGATTGAACTTTGAGATACAACTTTTGTAAGTTGTAAAATCACAGACATATCATTGCAGTAATATAAGCAAAGTTGGAGAAAAACTAATGACATCAAAGTAAAAATACAAAAGACAAGATAAGCTTTTTAGTGCATTGGTAACTGTACCATCGACTTGGTAACTATACCATCGACTTGGTAACTATACCATCGACTTGGTAACTATTCCATCGAAATTAAAATTAATCAAGCCAAGCACAAAAATCAGTGTCTTAAGCTCAGATGTCAAGGCATTCTTAATGTTTGGAAGAGAGAAAGCCATACTATCCTATCGGCTGTCTTCCTCCTGGCCTGGTTCCAATCTAGTCCTCTGTACTTCAGAGATTGTCTAAAGTTGTCCTTCCAGCGGACTCTGGGTCGTCCTGGAGGTCTGGATCCCTGGCTCTTGTGCCTCCCATACCTGCCGTGGCAGCCAATCTTCTCTAATTCTGCAGACATGGCCAAACCATCTTAGTTGGGACTGTTCTACTCGAGTTTGCAGGGGTTTGGTTTTTAGGCCTTGACGTATCGTCTGGTTGCGGACCATGTCTCTTCTTGTTACTTCAACCACCATCCTCAGATACCTCATTTCTGAGGTACCCAGAATCACATCATTGCTATTGTAATGGACAGTGAAGTTTATTTGTTTTGAGGAGCGGTGGAGAATTTAATATTAATTAAGGCTACTATTTTCATAGAGTCCGACAAGGTAGAGAGTTTAGAATGTTTGCTTCTCGCGGTAAAGTTACCGATTTCCGGGACTGAGACCTGGTAGCGTCACGCTCCAGTCAACCGATGTGTAAATGTGTACCTGACTTAGGGCAGGCAAAAGCAGCAAGCAAGGGAGTCGGTCACGCCACCTCATAAATCTGGACCTGTATAATGAAGTCTCTAACACTTCACTCCCCTACGGCAGCATCTTCTATGATACTATATTTACCATACCATGTCGATGCCGATAATGAAATGATGATGCGGTACTGCGCTGATAATATAGCAATAATGAGTGCGATGAAGAGCCTGTGTCCATGTCAAAGATGCCCAGGCAATCTGTAAGACGAGTGATACTAGTGGTATCGATCCTATTTACCAATCCAACAACGATGACAGAACCTGTCATCAAACTCTAGCCATGTGTAGCAACCAACTACCGCGTATCGGAAACGCCATCGGTGTGTGACAATGCGCCATTATGCCAGACAAGCGAGTGGAGATAACGCTCCCGGATCACCTGATCCCTGTTGTTTAACTGAAACATTCCCGCTCACGCACGGCAGGCGATCACGTTCAGTTCCTTTGATGTCAAATGTGCGCTCGAACCAAGTCTGGTTAATAGTTCAGCATAAAATAACGTCGAAATAAGGCTTAGCAAAGGCCTACTATTACACAGCACATTCAGCCCTGATAGCTCCTTGGTTTAATGAGGGGCATTGTCATTACCAACGGAACCGTGCGGTAATCTGACGGCCATCTTTGCTTTGACATCTGTTTCCTTAGTTGCCTTCTGCCTCGATTCGTTTCGTTTTACCCTTGCTAAGGTTTCCAACACAGCGCTCACATTTCAAGAACTCGTTTGCATTCCATATTTAACTCCATCTACCCCTACCTCTCCTTCGTCGTTCTTTCGAAAAAGTATTTAATTATAAAACAAATTTAAAAGAAAAAAGAAATGCCAGCTTGGGATTTTCAATTAGAATAGATCGTATTATTATGACGTGGCAAGGAGAAAAAACGAATGCCATTTTTGTTCGTTAAAGATATTAGAGCAACCATTGATGTTGTTGCTACAGTCCAATGTTGGAATCCTGCGACAAAGCACTTAATGTATTTCTGCAGTTGTGGTTTCTGCAACAATTTGTTAATCATGATGAGGCTGCTAGAACTATTCACAAACTAATCCAAGTCATTTCATAATGACATGCGAAGGCAATGCTTGTGTGTTCTGCTTAACATCTACAATTTTCAAACAAACAGAAAAAATGCTAAGACCAAAATCGATGGAAGAGAAATAAACAACCTTAAATATGTAGATACTATGGTTGGCTTAGCTGAAAGTGAACAAGATTAGTAGAACTAGAGAACAAGTTAACAGTGTCAATGATGGATTATGACATGGCCATGAACACTAAGACAACAAAAATATCGTAGTTAGTAACTGTCGTACCGATAGGTTTGAGTTAATTTTGGTCCCGTCTGAGTAGAGTGGATGGTGATAAGTACGTGAGAAAAAAAAAGGTGTGAGAAATAGATTTCAAGGGTGAATAGCTTAAGGAGAAGATATGTCTCTGGAATGAGTAAGTTTCTCTAGTCCAGCCTACCTATACGACTATAATTTAGTATAAGACAACCTTGCCCTCCTCATATATAAATATATGTTTACTACACACACACACACACACAGCTATGTGACAACAAGACACACAAACGTGAAAAACTACGGTTAATTGGATAGGGTCTGACCAACACACAAAGTTAAGTTTATTTTGTTGTTTATTATCATTTAAACTTGACAACATCAAACATCTAAAGAAGGATCAAATAAAATCAGATTTACATACATATGAAAATAACAGAAAGCAAAATCCCATGTTGTTAAAGCTCCTGTAACAAAGAAAAATATTCACTCTCTCTGTCATACAGTGGCCACTCAATCACGCTTACCTACTCTTGGTGATATCCCTTGGAAATACAATTATCATGAATATAAAATTGCCAGGTGTTTTTTTATATTTCCCAAATTGGCCCCAGTCCGTCCTCTAACAAATCAAAGACTAGCGAGGGGGAAGCCGAATCTGGTGTTTTAATTTTCCCTGGCTGAACAAAATATCACCGCTAATAGTTAGTATAGCAAAAACGAGCTCTTGAGGTTCACAGTTAAAAAGGGAGGAAAGTACTTCCAGTATTGGGAAACATCTGGTTGCTAAAAATGTTACAATCGATGATGATGATAATCCTATCGGCTGGCTCTATGGTGAGTGCCGATTTTGAAACAGCGTAAATTCTAGATGCTACACTTGAGTACGACTGTCAGAAATCGGGGATAATGTTATTGGTTTCACACCCCAGTGGGCTGATAAAATTGAAAAAAATAATGCTGGGTTTTGTAAGTCTAGTTCAATTTACAAGTTAAAATGTTTCTCATGTATCTTTGGCTCACAAATGAAATTGATGACGCACAGCCAAGAAAAAGACAACATTAACCAATCAGTAAATAAAGAAAAGACCAAAAGAGAACGCTGGACGCCCTTGATCGGGTCTGCAGAAATATAAAAGAAAACATTTATGGAAAAATGCTACTATTCTATATAGCTACATATATGCACACAGACGGGGACAAGACGATCTCTTATCCACTGCGTCAGTGCTGATTAAATTTAAAAGGCACATGGTGTCTTAAGCCTATCCTATCGCGCGTCGCTTAGCGAGTGCAGGTTGGGTTGAGATATGCAACTCTTCCACTGCCGCTGCCGGTTAGCGATCAAGCGTACAATGTTAATTATTATTCAATTATCCATACGCGCCTTTACGTAAATATCGCCTGTCGTTAATAGCTATTACATTGTCGGCGTCTGTTAGTTTAATCGTATGATATTAAATAATAGTCACTTATAATAAATACGCACAATGAACTAAAACGTGAATTCTTTTTTGTCACTATCAGTCGCACCTAACATATAGTCAGTCAACTAGAACCGTCTCTTCTTGTGTGAGAAAGCGGGTGGTGAAAATTAACATTATAACTGACCATCTGGTATGAAATAGCTACGCGTTATTTATTTCACTAGTTCTAACAGCTAGAAAATCCAAGTGAATTATAATGGTAAAATCTTAACACTTTTCATTTGTAACACTAATTTCTATTACCAGAGAATCACAATGAAAAGATCCCCACGAATGCTATTAACACATCTTCCACAATGGTTCTAGACTACGCGCTTAGACTATCCAAAAATTCTGAGTGACAACTGATAGCAGGTTTAAGAAAACACAGTTTATATATCATCATGGTTCTCTGATCTATAGATGATGTTACATTTCACACTATTGTGTATACCAGAGAATCAGAAACAGAGTTCCCCTCGATAAAAGCTTTACGGTTGCTCTGTCGGGCCTTGCTAATCGACATCAGAAGAATTCACACGTCTAACTGGTCGCTCGAAGATTTTGTCCGTGCGAATCGACATCAAAGCGTTAGCTCCCCTTTCCGTTGACTTCAAAGGCCGTTACGTCTGTTTCACGTGTTTTTCTGTCTGAGATCTTATGCCTGGGAAAACGCGGTAAACGAAAGCTGATTCGCTACCTGTTTTGACTGGCAGGTCGCGCAAGTTTGTAAACAACTTCGTTTCCTTATGATCAAAGAAAAAGAGGAGTGGGTGAAAAATAAGCTTGTGTGAGTAAGACAGGCAGAAAAATGCATGGTTTTGCTAGCAAATCATAGGACGCTAACGGGATTACAAAGGCTGTCAGATTACCGTAGGCTATATTTCCATTATACGTCACAGTAACATAGATCTGAAGCCAACTTTAAAATAAAAGAGAATTATTGAGAAGATACTAGAACAAGTCTAAAATTTCTCATACACTGGGCAAAATAGATTGCACATGTGAAAAAAGACATATGAAGGTAGGAATGGCCACAGCTGTTTTAAACAGCACAAGACACATACAAACATATAACAAACAACCTAAAAATGAGAATCATCAAGTGTTATATTATCTTTTCATCACTGTTACTGTTATCGTTGAACAGAATCGACATCCTTACACTTCGGGCAAACCCATAGGTGCTCAGTCTACATCAGTATGTGTCGAAGAGTGTGAATGCTAACTGTTCCAGTAGCTCGTTGGTTGTATACACGACGGATGCATCCTCTCATACGTCCATCTCTGCTAGCCTTACTTTTGATGCCACATTCCAACAGTCTTAACCTTGATGATTCATCAATGGCAGTGTCGTTCTCTAACAGGCGATCATTAATTGTTCTTATTATTGTTCATTACTGCGCGGTACTGAAACATGGACAGACTGCTCATTCTTAACGTTACTGCAATAATTTAGTAATTACATCGTCAGTTTTCTATTCCGCCTGTGCAGCGACCTCGGAGCATTTTTGCTTTCCCTAAATATTTGCTCGTAACCATAGACGTTTTTAATGGACCACTGAGTTTTACAATATATGCCATAGATAACTATCATCATCATCATCATCATCATCATCATCATTCCCTTTTTGTTCAATTAGGAGCATGAAGTCCCCACTGCAGTTTGCTCCCAGGGAGCCTCCACCAAAACATTAGTGTTTTCTTACAGTGGTAGTTTCTTTAGTAATTCTTTTTTCATAATGAGGTTGCCGGCCACATACACAACATACTATTAGTCGTTTCTTACGATGTGCCCGATAAGCAATGTTCTTTTTCTTTGTTTGCACCATGAGGGCCCCCCTCCCTCCAGGATTATAACTGTGGCATAGATAACATGACCGCTGAACATCTGCAGCAAAAGTACCTAACATACGAGGAACAGAGAAAGTACATATAGACGTCACCAGTACCGTTCCTGGACAAACTCTTTGGAGATACCAACAACCTTAAGTTCTCCACTGATTTCTTTAAACATATTCAAATGGACACCTGAAGATGTACGAAGAAGATGACACCCAGGAATCCATTATACCCTTTTAAACAAATGTTGGATTGTAGGCAAAAAAAAAAAAAAAAGGTTACTTTTTGACCGAGGATCGAACACTGGAGTTTCCACTTTGAACATTTCAAGAATATTTACAATAAAGCTGTTTTGAATCACTTCAAAAGTAAAATAAAAATAGAACATTTTGTTGTTCTTGTAATCTTGTGTGCCGGGAAAGAAATCAGTTGTGAGCAGACGATCAGCTCATGCTGTCATAGCGCACTGACAACCAACATGCTCGTTACATAGGAATTGATCTTCGACTAGGCAGACGGCTAATCTGTTATTCCAAACCGGCGCCAAACACGACAGCTACAGCCATGAGTTTTCTCAATTGGGGGCACGTAACTCGGTCCCTGGATGATCTTGTCGAAGACCTGAGACCTCTTTCGCACACTCCACCCCTTTGTGCGTTTGACGCAGAGCTATACTTTCTCCGTGTATTCTTTTGTCCGGAGTCTGATCCGACGTGACAGAAAGCCGGACAAATCCCTCAGTTCCAGAAACACACGTCATTGAACTGGCCCGCGACGTAACACACGAAACAGACAGGGCGGAATGACTCGACGTTTCAGAGTGGTGGAAATTATAACATGACGGAACCGGCTCCGCTAGGGTCATGATTGGACTTGATGGAAGATAGAAATCAGCAGATTCTTCCTGTAGATTCCAAACATTCGTCTCTTCTTGTGTGTTCATCTGGGTATCCATCGAGGAGCAAGTCAAGCGGGTGAAACTAACATTCATTGTAAAGCAATATGGAGGTGCATTTTTTTTTTTTTTAATACAGTAAACTCAGACAATGTTAGGGACTATATGTTCAGACATACGTTCAATTTTTTATGTTAGAGTCAACGTTTTATGTTAACTGCCTCGAACAGTTTTAGGTATCGGTGATTCGGGTACGCGTTCATAACTACGATTTTATATCTTTGTTTGTCATGTTTTTCATTCACGTTTTTTTTTTTAATGAATGAATTCTTCAAACTCTTGAATCTTCTTTCTATCTTTTCTTTTCTGTCTATATTTCCCTTCATTTTGAGTGAGGGTTAAATAGGGACAGCGATTTCAATTAAAATCATGAAGCATAAGCTTTAGATGGTTTGGATTTCAAAGACCATCTTCTTTGCACACGGACAACGAGATCAGTCCTGCTCCCTTAGATCACACAAGGATGATCTCATCACAGTGTACGAACTCCGTAGCAGCGACGAGGATCCTAAATAAGCTTTATTAAATATAACGCACTTACAAAAGGTCATAACGTAGTCACAGAAAAGTACCCAGTGTATTTTTCACTTCTTTATTTTCGTGCGTCTATTAATAGTACTATTACTACTATTATCACTGTTAAGGTGTGTCCGCCCGTTAGTTTGCTTCAGTGAATTAAGAAGAGTTTTCTGCAATTTTGATATAAATATATATATATATATATATATATATATATATATATATATATATATATATATATATATATATATATATATATATATATATATATATATATATATATATATATATATATATATATATATATATATATATATATATATATATATATATATATATATATATATAATCACTCATCCAAGATTTATTTATATGACGGATATACAATGACCGTGTCTCGCGAATGTTTCTATCGTGAGTGTGCCAACAGCACTGAATCGTCCCTGTATTAGCTCGGCCGTGTTCCCTCAAGGGATAAACGAACCAGTAACATCACAAGTAGGCACCAACGGCTCAAAAGTAACGAGGTGCAAAGCCAATGCTGGTACGTTATAAAAACAACAGGATTTATTGATATTCATGATCAATGTGAAATGATGAACCGTCAGTAGGTTATGCCGTTCCGTCCAGTATCAATAACCAATAGTAACATAATACTCTACTACATGACGGTTGTACGCATACTGGTTTTCTTCCCAGTAAATCATTATATATATATGTGCTGAATATATCCGTGCATATCACGAAGCTCCTTTCAGATTCCTTTAAACTTCATTAGAATGAATTCTCCAAGTTAGTACACGCTTCAGCGACAATGCGAGGTCATTAAGAACTCCGATGTTTACGGTGTATAAACCTACACGTCCACAAAGGTGTATGCATAAACGTATACACTTAAAACAGTACTTCTCCTATCGTGTTGCACGAATAAACATAATCTCTTCACGGGTTTTCAGCCCACAAGCAAAACAAGGCTGTCCCCGTCTTGTTCATTTTTTTGCTTCGTCATAACATAACAACAAACAAAACTCCTACGTCATCTTCCAATCTAACCCATCGATTGGTTAGCACAATTATCATGTTTTCTCACTACGTTCATGAATAATGTACCTAAGTGTAACTATTCAAACTTCTTCAACTATTCCCCAAACTCAATTCAGCACTCTTTGATGCGCAACAACAAATGTTGTAAAAACCCATATGCAACAATTACAACTACAGCTTTTACAACTAGTACTTGCCCCACCATGACATATACCCTGATAGAACAGAAGCAAACTTTTACTTGTCAAGAAGAGATGCAGTGGTAATTTCCAGAATGAGAAAAGCTCACTGAAGACGCTTAGGTGACGACACAGTACATTAACAGTCGGAATCAGAGATATGTGTTCACGTGAAGGAGACGGGCAAACAGTGGAAGATGTCCTATTAGAATTTCGGCTCCATACAGAGAGTAATATCCGCATGGAAAGCGAAAGACAGGCCGGCCAAAAGCAGTCTAGCGGAGAACTGTGGAAGCAGAGATGAACATGGGCTGTGCTCCACACGAAGGATGGCTGCCGACCAGCAAAGTGGAGACAGTTTGTTCCTGCTCTACAAGACGTCACCAGACGTCACTGATCGTTTGTCAGTCCGTGGCCAAGGAACAAAGAAGAAGAGAGTGACAGTATGAATTTTATCATCCCCTTCGAGGTGAGTTACTGTACAGTCATAAGAAATATCTGGAGCAAATATCCCTCTTTACGAGAGAAGTAAGTGTGCTTAGATGAAAGGGAACTTACAGACAAAAGACTTTCTTAGCTGAGCATGAGACCTTCACATGATTAAGATAACGTTAGGGCCAGTTCCATAGCGGGAACTGCCGTAGGGGAGCGAAGTGTTAGAGATTTCACCATACAAGGTGAAGGTTTATAAGGTGGGGGGAGACCACTTCCTCTCCTCGCTGCCTTTGCCATTCCTAGCTCAAAAGCAGAGTACGGTAACTTGTTGGAAGCTGCTCTGCGGTGTGTCACAAACTTTGATTAATTTTTATTGGAATTTTTGCACCGCTTTGCACTTCCCACAGAATGCGTAGATGCCGCGCGTATTTGGTGAGAATGATGACGTATGTATGTTGCTAGGCATGACGTATGCGTGACAACAACGGGAGTCTGCTATCCACAGTTCTGAGACTTTCCTTTCAGTGTGGTATAGCCACTTATAGATATGTGTATTATTCACTTACAATGTGTGTTCTTTTAAACAGGCAGGAAGCCTTAAGGACTGCGTGGTTTTTTTTTTCACTTGATGATGTGACAGAGTTTACTAGAGAAGTCGGTAAGATATCATTTTTTATATGCTCGTTGAAGCATTCTGACTGTACGCAGGCACCATAAGCCAGTATGTGGCGTGTGCGGCACTTAGATGAATAGAATCAATGAACTGGATTCGCTAAAAATGCAAATGGACACATACATATTGCATGGAATAGATTATTAATGATTTAATATCATTTTCATATTGGACTTCTTAACCTGGTGTATTAAATAATGAAGTTAGATTCATATTTGATTGTTGTGCCATAATAAAATGTATTGGAATCGTCCCTAATCGTGTCTGTGAGGATTTATTCGGTACCTGTAAGTAATTGTCATGTTTGATATTTAGTCAACTGTACAAGAATTACCCTAGATACTATTTTGACTCTTAAAGACTCAATTGAACAGTATTTGAAAGCAACCCTTATGAAGAATTGAATATATAATCAAGTAAAAAACATTATAAAGTCCACTCCAACTATATAAGGTACATACCATGTTTATTGGAAGAAAACTACGGCAAGGAGAAAATCCCATCCAACCTATCCTGCACCAATCTATATTACACAACATTGGGACGTCCAAACTTCTATCCTATAACAACCCATTCGCAGCTGGATACACTGAAACGTGACGCTACCAGGTTTTGATCCTGGAACCCGGTGACTGTACCGCGAGAAGAAAGTGCTCTAACCGCTTAGCCAAGCTGAAGATAGACATGAAGATGATGGCTAAAACATGTGTAACAGAATGGGGCGGCCCCTATCGATCTTTGTTTTACTCCGGCAGTATCGGTACATTTGTGGTACTGATTTTATTGTGTGCTTTCATTTGTCGCCCTTTATTCCTTTCTTTTTCTGCTATGTGTAGCAGATATTATATATTTTCCTTCTTACACCCTTCTCAGGGATAAGTAGACATGTCTGGTTGTTATCCATTTCTCCCTACGTTGCAAGGAGTGGCATCAACATAACCATGTTGGCTATCGTGGGCGCAGCGATATCAGTATACAGATAAACAAGTAAATCGCCTCAGCGCAGTGCTTAATCACTGATAAGACTGATAAAGACACGGGTGCGATCATCATCAAAGCTTAGAATACGGGGAGACAACTGATGAACAGTCACAGATAAGAGATTACTTTCTGATAACAGTAAGGATTGTTACATTGGGAACACGTTGTTATATGAGGTTAGGGACCCAAAGATGCAGCAATAGAGAATGCAGTCAGCGACCCATAGCTTGACTGCTTGCGTCAGGGTCAGCGAACCAGAGCTGACCAAGACCCTACTCCACCTCCACGTGGTGGTCCTGGAAACAGGCAGCATCACTGCAGTCTGGCTGAGAGAGTAGGGATCAAAGAGGGAAGGCAAACCCGGTTCCACAAAATGCCGTGCTGAAGTCGGATGTGTCGGCCGAAAGGCGCAGATATCGCAGCCCCGGTGTAAACAGACACAACGCAACCAATGTCCTTTTCAGGACGAACGAGGAAGAAGGAAGAAGATATGAGGTTATCGACATGTTCGTAAGTTTGTACCCAAGGGCAAGCGGATGTGTACAGCTTATTTTTAGAAAAGTAATGTTTGAAATTTTGCATTAGCTGAGTCATGCAACATATTCAAATCAGATTAGCTGATCCTTTGAGGGGCGCATAACGAATGTGTGGGAAGGCAGTGAATATAATCTGACCATTTTATCAAGCTATTGTACTTGCGAGAAATCGCTCGCCAAGATACCAGACCTTGCTACAGTGAAGAATTAGAATTCAGAATTCCTTCTCAACATATCGGACACCTTTTATTGGAGAATTTAGGACGGACTTTCATTGCCCAGGAAATCTCTTTCATATTAAACAAGGAAACCGGGACTGAGGAAACTGAAGGACCACACACGAAGTCAGAGAGGGAACTTATTAAATTAACGACACCCCAGACGCGTGTAAGAGGTCAATTAAAGTCTCTTTTATTCATCTGAGCAAAAAGCCTGTGAGCCAGGATTGGCGTAAGTTGTGATTTACATTTCATATTTTATTACTAACATGTGAACTAACATATATATGTTTTTATTACCATGTGAATTTTAATATGTGAAACTCGCTAGTGGATGTCAAAGTCATTTGAAGCTGGCAACCTCAGCATATAGAATGATGATTCATGAACCACCACTGCACGGGCTGGTGATTGCTTTATTGCTAGTTTCGTAAAGAGAACTAAAAGCATAAAGTAGTCCCAGGTTCCATACGGAGCAGGGAGGGAAAGATGAAAGAAATGATTTACATTCCAAGTATGATACTTATATTTTCAAAGCAGTGTAAATGTCCATATAAACATATTCGCTTTAAAATTAATGTAAGTTTTCAAGTTTCAAGCCAGTATAAATGTCTATGTGAAAATATTCATTTTAAAGTTAATGGAAGTTTCAAACTTTTAAATCAGTGTAAACATAAATGAAAAGATATTCAATTTATATTGTGAACACTTTTCAATCAGTGGAGATGTATATGTAAACATACTCTATCTGTATTATTAACCTTTTCATTTAAATATAAAGTAACTATGAAAGCTATTCTATTTAAATGTAACGAAAGTTTTATCCCGAATGATTAAATTTAATTCTCATCGAGGGTAAAGTCTGAGTTAATTGGGATGGTGGTATGGGAAGATAGGAACCCATAACTATGGGGTGGAAAACGCCATACTCAGAAGAGCGTTTCGTTCTATTCTTTTACCATAGTTATTGGGGGTACCAGCAGAAAGTACTATCTCTGGAACAAGAAAAGAACAGTGGCCTAAGCTTTAAGACGAAGGACCCACGTGGTAGAATCTCCTTGGCATTTCTGGGAAACGAGCTACACCCGACAACCTTGACCAGAGACGAGCGTGAGCAGAGTGAAACGAACCAACCCATAAGAAGGAGCAAAACCGTTATTGGCATCTAAGTTCAAATATATGCTGCCACTTGAACTTCTTGTAACATCTCACAATACGTAACGACCGTGATGATAACTTTTCTTGATCCATAGCTATTCAAATTATTTTTCAACTGTTAAAACCTAAAGTAATTATTAAATTTTGTTATTTGTAATTATACAAATTTAACTTCGATTTAATCATTTTAAAGTTACTGCATGTTTGTCTCAGTCAATTTACTACACACACTCTAAACAGAGCTATATTAGTATAATAGAATTCCACTGAGTAAATCAGCGGTGGGGGCTTGAATGAGCTGAAAATATAAGTGCTTAAATCCTTCACAAAAGCGTCGGCAGAATTACAGAGTTAACATACTCAGCCAAAGCAGTATTGTTCTCGCTTATTCTGAATATCTTGTGAAGACTCCCTGGAGATAGAAGGTTTTGTTTTTTCTATTTACATCTCTGCCAAGAATAATCTTGTGCGAAGGTAGACACCTTTGAAGCCCATATTAGATACTCTTGAGTTTTGGCCAGTGTTGGACCACTACTGCAAAGCAGGGGAGGCAATACCGTCACAACATGGAAAGACCTGGAGCTGATGGCACGGTACATGAAGGCTTGATATAAAATTGTTGAAGGCCTATGCTCCTTGGTCAACTGAAGTATGATGTATGATAATGATGATAGCCGTTCCGTTACCATTCGATGGAGCGCATATAACTGCCTCACTTATATGCTTTAGCCATTGTCTATCAGTTTTACCAGTTTTTGATTGAACACCTTTGGCAATAAAACATGGTGATCAGGGTGTATTTGAAAATACTTTAGCTCTTATTTGATTTCTGCCCTCTTATTTACTCATTGCAGCAGAAACAATTGCAAGGAAAAAAAGTTCAGAAATCTGCGATAAACTTCTTCGAAGGTCATATTTTTAACATATAAGGAAGGGAAACCCGAGGCCTGTAAACAGTAAATTAATATGAAACAAATATAAAGGTATGTTATAAGGCACTCGTATGAAATAAAGAAGTAGAACACTAGACAACAGAAAAACAACAGACATGAGTGGCTTACCCAGGATTTGAACACTGGACCTTCCGTGCGACAACCCCGCCTAGCTATGCAAGCGAATCACACTGTCCTCCCTGCCATCTACGCATCCCCAAAAAAGGATGTTTCAATGACAGGTCATTAGTGCGAACCTCTATACATAACACCGGAAGTCCACCATGGGCAGTACGGCCTATTAATGACGCACTCACTTCTGTTGTTTCCCTATCAGACAGCATAGGCCAGTCCACACAAGACAAAGAGACCTTAATACTGTGTCTAGTATGATAGTAGACTTAGAACAGTAAGTACAGGACAGAGGGTAGGTTTTGGTATTGTATAAACATTTATAACATATAAGGAAGGGAAACCCGAGGCCTGTAAACAGTAAATTAATATGAAACAAATATAAAGGTATGTTATAAGGCACTCGTATGAAATAAAGAAGTAGAACACTAGACAACAGAAAAACAACAGACATGAGTGGCTTACCCAGGATTTGAACACTGGACCTTCCGTGCGACAACCCCGCCTAGTTATGCAAGCGAATCACACTGTCCTCCCTGCCATCTACGCATCCCCAAAAAAGGATGTTTCAATGACAGGTCATTAGTGCGAACCTCTATACATAACACCGGAAGTCCACCATGGGCAGTACGGCCTATTAATGACGCAATCACTTCTGTTGTTTCCCTATCAGACAGCATAGGCCAGTCCACACAAGACAAAGAGACCTTAATACTGTGTCTAGTATGATAGTAGACTTAGAACAGTAAGTACAGGACAGAGGGTAGGTTTTGGTATTGTATAAACATTTATAACATATAAGGAAGGGAAACCCGAGGCCTGTAAACAGTAAATTAATATGAAACAAATATAAAGGTATGTTATAAGGCACTCGTAGGAAATAAAGAAGTAGAACACTAGACAACAGAAAAACAACAGACATATATATATACCAATTTAAATAATCCTTAAAAATTTAATCAAATCCAACTAATGCGGGCGCACGAATATGCGCACGTTGTCACCAATTTCGCGGAAAGAACCAATGTCTACTACTTGGAAAATGATAGCTTCGATTAAAACAAAAACAACCTGTATTTTGATTGGGGAAAAAAAAAAAAAAACACTGCCGGAGCGGAGTGAAGTGTTACAGACTTCGCTATACTTAGATTCAGCTTTGTTGACGGATGGGTGGGGTGTCTGTTTTCGTTCTTTGCTGTCTTTATTTTCCATTTAGACGCATTTTTTTTAGGGGACATTATTTTTTTTTTCTTCAGTTTAATAACTTTTTTAAGATTTTACTATTTTTTTTATCCGAAAAAACCCCCATAAAAACTCAAACTAATTAACCAAATAGCAGTTAGTTGTGAGTTTTTAGACATTTATTTCATGTGGGGATATAAACATTTAAAATTAAGAAGTGACTTTTCAATGACCCTATAGTTACGACCCTGCTGAATCTGTGTAACACCGCATCGCCCCCAGCGTAATTGTGTAGCAGATGACGCAAAAATTATGAAGAAAAAAAACACACGCACTCATGAGGGAGAACAGAGAAACCATTTTATCATTTCTATAGAATAAAGCCTGTACGTGACTCGCAAAACGACTCCATTATCGCTGTTCACTTCTATGATTGCTGCGTTTAAGTTGCGATCATTAAACAGTGCGCGGAAAAGTGAGCATTTATGCTGCCTAGGCTACAGGCGCGCGGACAGATGTAAATTGCGGAATAATTAGAGGCACTTACGCTGTCACAATATTACAGTACAGCTTTTGTGTTTTGTTGGGGTTCAAATCAATAAATAAAAAAACAAGTCTGCACCATGAAAGAATATGCTTGTCCCCTGTTTTTTTTTATTTATTTTTTATTAAAACGGAATGGGAGCCGCGCTAGCGTGGTTACAACACCGCTCTGGCGACCGGGTGATTCAGGATCAAACCCGGGCGACGGCATTTGAGGATTTTTCGTCGACCGGGAATCGGACTGGATTAACTCGAGACCTGGCGAGGACATTTGAAGCAGTGTCGTCGACCAGGGATTGGCGGCTCCTGAGCCGACCCAGCTCTAATGGGTACCTCCGAAATCGGCGAGTATCTGCCTGAATGGCGAGGGACACCTGTCTCTGTACAAGAAAAGGGATACTCACGTAAAATCAATGTCAGGTTAGACATTAATTTCTCTGTACTCCTGCACTTATCTGCATTGTTAATCTCATCTCTCTGTCTCCTCTCACATATCTGTCAACTCCTCTGGCCTTTATATCTCACTCCTCTCTCTTCTCTGTCTCATTCCACATAAATCTCTGTTTCACTTTTCTCACCTCTCTGTTTCACTGCTCCCTCTCTCTTCTATCTCACTCTTCTCTCGCTCCTCTCTGTCTCATTCCCCTCTCTTCTATGTCTCACTCCTTTGTCACGGGATTTACTCCCCTTGCTCTGCAGTGATGGCCCACCAATGGCCATTCTTCAGAGTATCTACTGAGGATCTTCAAAGGTGCCTATTTGTCGCTCAAAATTACTCTTGGCAGAGTTGTGAATTGAAGAATGGCTTTTCAATTCTAGGGAGCCTCGTAGGAATTTAAGAAATCAAGTACTAGGGCTGATAGGATTCAGGCCGTGTAAACTTTCTATCTTCCCTGACCTTCTACGAGGAGTAAGAATTTCGCTCGTTTTGATGAGCCCCCAACTGATTTAAATTAGTTAAAGATTATTTCAATAGCTTTGTTTATAGTTATTTAAATGACTGAGACATACTGGTGCAGTTCACTCAAAATGACTGAATCAACTATAAATTTGTATATTTATAGATAACGAATTTAATAATCAATTATAGTTAACAATGTAAAATTGAATTAAGGTTTTGATGGAGAAAATGTTAGCCTTTAAAGATTCATCACAGGTGATGATCTGGATAAGTGTCGTACAGATAGGTTGTGAGTTATTTTTTTCCCCGTCTGAGTAGAGTGGATGGTAATAGATACGTGAGAAAAGGGCGTGAGAAATAGATTTCACGGGTGATAGCTTAAGAAGAAGATATGTCTCTGGAATGAGTAAGTTTCTCTATTCCAGCCTATCTATACGACTATGATTTAGTACAAGACAACCTTGCCCTCCTCATACATAAAAATATAAGTTTAACTACACACACACAGCTATGTGACAACAAGACACACAAACGTGAAAAACTACGGTTTCTTGGGTATGGGCCTGACCAACACACAAAGTTAAGTTGCTTTTGTTGTTTATTATCATTTAAACTTGACAACATAAAATATCTAAAGAAAGATAAAATTAAAAAATCAGAGTTACATACATATGAAATAGCAGAATAAATGTGCCATCCCCTTATGGAGAAAAGAACCCAAAAAGTTAATAACCCAAAGGTCGAAGGTTTGCACTATGTTACAGAGTAGACAGTAAAGTAAACAAGTTCCTACTATAGGCTACCCAGTAAAGTTAACAAGTTTAAGCAAATCCAATTTTGGTAAAGTCCCTGTAACAAAGAAAAATATTCACTCTCTCTTTCATACAGTGGCCACTCAATCACTCTTACCTACTCTTGGTGATATCCCTTGGAATTACAATTTTTCCTGACTATATAAAATGTCAGGTTTATTTCCCAAATTGGCCCCAGTCCATCCTCTACAAATAAAGACTAGTGAGGTGAACGCCGAATCTGGTGTGGGTTTTTCCTGGATGAACACAATGTCACCGCCAATAGTTGATGCAAGAGCGTGATCTTGGGGTTCACAGTTAAAAGAGGAAAATACTTCCAGTATTGGGAAACATCTGGTTGCTATAAATGTTACAATTGATAAATGATGATAATCCTATCGGCTGGCTCTATGGTAGAGTGTTGATTCTGAAACAGCGTAAATTCTGGATGCTACGCTTGAATACGACTGTCAGAAGTCGGAAATAAATGTTATTTTTTTCACACCCGAGTGGGCTGATAAAATTGAAAAATATTGCTGGGTTAGGTAAGTCCAGTTAATTTACACGTTAAAATGTTTCTCATGTATCGTTGGCAAATACTTGCTCACCAATGAAATTGGTGACGCACAAGCCAAGAAAAGACAACATTAACCAATCAGTAAAATAAAATAAGAAAATAAAAGACCGCTGGAAGCCCGTGATCAGGTCTGCTAGGAATATATAAGAAACATTTATGGAAAAATGCTACTATTCTATATAGCTACATATATGCACACAGACGGGAACAAGACGATCTCTTATCCACTCCGTCAGTCCTGATTAAATTTAAAAGGCACACGGTGTCTTTAGCTTACCCTATCGCCCGTCGCTTAGCGAGTGTAGGTTGGATGCGTTATACGACTCTCCTCCCTCTTGCTCGCGCTTAGCGATCAGCGTACAATGTCAATTATCACAAACTATCGCCGGTCGTTAAGTAGCTATTAATTTGGTCGGCGTCTGATAGTTTAGTCGTATGATATTAAATAAGTCACTTATAATAAATACGCACAATGAAATAAAACGTGAATTCTTTTCTGTCACTATCAGTCGCGCCTAGCATTTAACCAGTCAGCTAAAACCGTCTCTTCTTGTGTGAGAAAGCGTGTGGTAAAAATTAACATGATAACTGAACATCTGGTATGAAATAGCCACGCGTTATTTTATTTCACTAGTTTAACGCTAGAAAATCAAAGTGAATTATAATAGTAAAAGCTAACTCTTTTAATTGGTAAAAGCTAACTCTTTTAAACACGTAAACAGTAATTTTTATTACCAGAAAATCAGAATGAAAATCCGCACGAATGCTATTAACACATTTAGCGAAATGGTTCTAGAACTGCGTGCTTAGACTATCCAAAAATTCTGAGTGACAACTGATAGCAGGTTTAAGAAAACACAGTTTATATATCATTATGTTTCTCTGATCTATAGATGATGTTACTTTTCACACTATTGTGTATAACGGAGAATCGGAAACAGAGTTCCCAGATAAAGCTTACGCCCGTCTTCCGTCGAGCGCTTTCGCCCCGACATCAAAAGAATTCTTACGTCTAACGGGTCTTCTCTGTACGAATGCCCGCTTCCGGAGATCAAAGAGCCCAGGGGTTTCTGACTTTTTCTGAGTACGAACTTCAAAAGATTCTGTGTAATTCACGTGCGGTCTGTCAGGTATCGTATGATTGACAGATAAGCTCGCGTAAGGAGCCGAGGTAAACAAACCTGATTCGCTACCTGTTATGACGGGCAGGTCACGAAAGTTTGTAAACACTTCGTTTGCTTATGTTCAAAGAAAAGAGGCGTGACGAAAAAGTGAGTAGACACAGGCTGTAAATGCATGGTTTTGCTAGCAAATCCTAGAACGCTACGAGGTCACAAAAGATTGTCAGATTACTGTAGGCTCTTTTTCCATTTTACGTCACAATAAGGTGTTTTACAAATTTTTTAAAGAATAGAGTTCACTTGGTAGCTTTAAGTGGGTACTTAGCTGCCAGTAAGATGTCGATTGGTTTCTGCTGTAGCCGATGTTTGTTCTTTGCAGGTTGTTGACTGATTCACTCTCGTCACTGGTCAAGTCTGGTGGCCGCAACACGTCTCCCGTAGTATCGTGGGGTAATTGCGAAGATGGTCCGGCGTCTGTTAAGACCCGTCTGCTGTTGGTGTCTAGCTTAGACTGAACGACACTTAACCACACACTTGTTTCACATACTAGTACCACCAATTGGTATCACCAACTAGTATCATGTAATACGAGAGAAACAAATACCCTCCTGAGTATTGGGTTTCCGGACACGAAAGTCAGGTGTCCTCCCCTTGTTATTCCACCATCCCATCTGCCTCAGAACTTTACGCTCTCTGAGCATTAATGCTAATCACATTGAGCGGAAAACATGTTTACCATTGTAATCACTTCTGTTCATCCATCACTGCTCCTAGAACTGGAGACTACTCTACTTTTTGTTCTCTTGAGAACATTTACAGCTTTTGCATGAAACCATCATTCTATATGCTGAGATTGCCAATCTCGTATGACTTGGACATCCACTAGCAGTTTTCACATGTTAATAATGAAAAATATAGAATTATAAAATGTACAACTGTCATGAAATATTCTAATCCACATATATAAATTATTAGGTAAATATGAAGCCTAACAAATAAAATTAATAAAGAGAAGAGCAATGGTAAAATGACAGTGCTGTCCCAAAGAATGTACTCGAAATCCCCCTTGTTTTCTGCTTCGTCTGCAAATTGTAACGCTTTCACGTTGATAGTAAAGCTTACTGTATTATTACCCGCCTTCTTCAATGAAACGTGTGCTGTATTTCTTGGAAAAGCATTGAGACGTACTGCGTAATGACCTAAATTAACCCTAACATTAATTATACTGCGTTACCAAAACGAACGAACAGATGGACTAAAGGGATAAAAAGAGAAGGGAGAGGCAGAAAGCCGAACACTAAACCCGCTTCGCGCGATACACAATTACTACCATCACGCGTGTAAGTCTACATGCACTAATTTTTTTTCAGACGGACAGTGATAAAATACACTACCCTTTCCCAGAGTTAGGTTTATAAATCATAACAGACTCTTATTAGAAAAGACAACATTATATGGGTTTACGTTTGAACACATAACAGTACCCAGACAGCACATCTTCTAAACAGGAGATAGAAGAAATTGCATATTTTGAACGCAGCCACGTAGCTCCTTTAAATTAGTATTTTTGGGTTCCTTAGGGTTTGCTGACAAATAATATGTAAAACGTTACGCAAATATCCAGGAATTAATAAATTATACCCAAAATAAAATATTGGGGGTGCCTGACAGCATAAAATCATTTCTGCTCATAAAATTTTTTTTATAACGTGTTTGAAAAAACCTTACGTTACATAAATAGCCTACCATGTAAACTCCAAATTGATTGGAGCGCAACAAATGAAAGCCTAACCACGATTGGTCGGGCTATAAATACTATCTTGGTTGTTGGGGGAGACGGGAAAAGATAACATTTTTTCAAACACTTGTCGAAACGTGGCTCATTGGCCAGTCTCGCTGATATACACACTTGGGAGCGTTAGTTCGAGACCACTAATTCAAATAAGCTTGATAAAGCGACAGTACGTTGAAGCCAGCTCACATTTTTGCTAAAATAAAAGCCTGGAACATAGGCAGAACGGAATTTGTGCCAGTTTGTGCCAGAATTCATTGCTAATCAACGTATCTGTGTTTATTTCCATGAAATTGTGGTAAGCTTGAACCATTCAGTATCTTTTAATGAAAAATTGAATGTGAATTGTTGATTTATGCCTGTATATATATGTGTAGTTCAGTGGCAAACGTGAGGTAAAGCCTATAATGCTCCAGCCTGAACAGAGGGTGTCGGAGAGAAGTAAAACGGCATGGAATGGCCAAGTAGTACACTGACACCTGGATGATGGACTAGAAAGAAATAATGCTGGAAGTGCAGAGGCGTAGTAACCATTAAGAAGGGTAATACTGGAATAAAGTATTTCAAATGAAGCTGACTGTTGGCCTAACGCTCTGAACGCAATGTTTGTGCTGTATTGTGATCAGTGTAAAAGAGAATATAAATTAGTTATGAAGTAGAAGGTACATCCTTCTTGATTTCAGGGACAGTGGTCTTGATGGTAGTGAGCAGCACCTGGTCAGAGATTTGCTGAATCCAGAGTCGGACAGCATACTCCTTGGTCTTTTTAGCTATCAGTGAGGTGTCTCCTGAGCCCAGAGGAGAATTCGAGCAGAGGAGTCCTTTCCTGCCGCCATCACTAAAGATAAGCAGAGTTGGCCAGCTGAGCTCAACATTATGTCCCCTCATCTTGAAATAACTTTATAAAAATTAACATTAAGAGGGGAATTTACTTGTCTTAAAATCAGGAACTGTGAACATCTACAATAATGGTCCCTAAAGACAAACTATTGAAGTCATGATGACAAATACCAACAGAGCTTGAACAAAACAAAACCAGTATTACCTCATTTTACCACTACACAATTGACACACATAGAACATTGGTAATAATATATGTCACTACAATATTCATATTAAATACATTCTGTACATAACTTGTAATTTAAATTGATTGTGATTCCTGGTTCCCTTGTAGTTGAATCAGGACACATATTCATTCATGCCAGTAATGAATACATATTGTTATTTGAAACGTTACTAGTGACTTCTTTAAGATATTCTCATAGAGTGTTATATGTATGTGAGTGTCACAGTGTTGTTAAGAGTAGTGGATTAAATTAAATTGTTTATCTGTCTGTTGTTGTGACTTACACTTCACCATACACATACCCTAGACACATAACGTAGCATCACACTATTCCAGAATAATTCTGACTGAGATATAGAGATATGTGGTAGCAAGTAAGGTTATCTATAATACACTACTTTTAATAGATATAGATACCTTCACAGCTGATCTCAGTCAGTACACTAAGTCCCCTATAAATATTTATAACATCCCACTTCACCACATATATTGGGGTCTCGCTCTTGGGATTTTGAATCTTTAACTATTAAAAATATTGGGGATAATTCACTTCAGGGAATATAAGAATTAAAAGGTATCCTTGGGTGGAATTAAATAAGGTTGAGCTCACGGTGCCTGTGTTGTCCATTAGAGATTGAATTGTTGGTTAGACATTGTATTAAGTTACCTGATAGACAATGGCGGACCTGGCCAAATTTCGATCTGCTGCGGTTCAGACTGCAAAAGAGTTAGGATTAGATGGGCAAGTTATGGTTGCCTATGTTACTACGGAATGTGACAAATTTATTGAACGCGAAGAAAGAAGGTTTGAAGCCGAAAGAAGGTTAGAGGCTGAAAGGGAAATTAAGAAGTTACAATTTGAAGCTGAGGCTGACCTGAGGCTGAGACTAAGAGGTTGCAGATTGAGGCTGAGGCTAAGAAATTGGAAGCAGAAAGAGAAGACAAAAGATTAGCAGCAGAAGAGAAGAAATTAGCTGCAGAAAGGGAAGCCGAGGAAAGAAGACAAGCTGCAGAAGAAAGAAGATTGACTGCAGAGAGGGAAGCAGAAAAGGAGGAGAAAAAGATTACAAAGGGAACATGAATTACGACTAAGGGAGTTTGAGTTTCAAGGCCATGCTCCTGAAAATGGTGCCAGTCCCTTTGCCTCTGATGCTACGGTTACTCAAGGAGCCTCAATCTCAGCTATGAATTTTCATTTAGATCATTTTGTTGAGAAAGACGATGATATTGAGAGCTATATAAATAGGTACGAACTATTAGCTACCACGTATGGGTTGGAGAGAGAAAGGTGGAGCTTAAAGTTATCTCAGGGACTTCGTGGGGCAGCTTATGAAGTTTTTGCAAAAATGAGCAGAGGTGATCAGGAAAATTATGACATGCTAAAGCAGGCTCTTTTGTTAAGGTATGAAAAGAATGCAGAGTTTTACAGGAAAAAATTTAGGAATGCTAAACTACTGTCAGGTGAAACCTATCACCAGTTCTCTGCACGAATAGAGACATACTTGGAGAAATGGACTTCTCTGGGGAAAACCCAAGATCTTAAGGAAATGGTCCTTATAGAGCAACTAAGAGAGTCCATGGCTCCAGACCTGAGAAAGTTTCTCATGGAACAAGGTGCAGAGAGGCTGGGTGAGTTGCTAAATGTTGCTGAAAGGTATCAAGCAGCTCAAGCAGAGGTAACAGGTAATAAAAAGAAACAAGTGGACAACTTTAGGGCACCACAGAACTTTAATAAATTTGATCCTAGGGATCAAAATAAAGGTAAGCACCAATTTGATAGGCCACGGTATGACAATAAAAATAAATTCCCACAATTCGATGAAAGGAAATATGATGAAAGAAAATCTTTCAACCAAGGAAAAAGGTGGTGTAAGAATTGTCAGATGGACAATCATGACACTGACCGTTGCAGAAGGAAACCTGTGTATATGGCAACCCTTCAGGTCAGGTCGACCTCAAGACAGGAGGAGGATATTATGTTGGATACCACTCCAGAAGAGATGAGGAAGGCACAGGCTGGAGATAAAACACTCAAGCCTTGTTTCAGAAAATTGTCAACTTGTCATACAACTCCAGGCAAGGGAGATTTTTACATGAAAAACAAGTTGATGTATAGGAAGGCCGGAACTAGATCCCATGGTCACGGACAGCTGGTTCTTCCAAAAAGATATAGGACAGACTTAATAAGGAGCCTACATGTGAAACCAGATGGGGACCATGAGAAGATAGGTACCATCATTCAAAAGGTGGCTCACAATTATTATTGGCCCAAAGCAAGATGGGACATTGAGAACTTTGTAGAAAGGTGTAGCATAGCACATGAGGGAACACCCACAAGTGGGAACATGGATCAGGACCTGGACACGCCATGGGGCAAAATCAGGCCTGACAATAAAAAGAAATATAGATTTGATAAAGTGGACCAAATGGAATGGGAAGCCCCTTTTCACGGACAAGCTTCACTTAACTGTTTTACAATGGCCACTATGCGGAGAGTGCAAAAAGATGTCTTACCCCAGGATAAGCCGACAATCCCTCAATCGGACTTAAACAAACTGGAGGAAGAAGATGTAGAGAGGAAATCTCTCATCAAGAATTTTAAGAGGGGAGAAAGCCCCAAAAGAAAAATTGGTAGCGGTCGTTTTGTGAATGATAATTCTGGGAGGAAAAATCATCACTATAAAGCT
The DNA here is from genome assembly GCA_024509875.1 of Oreohelix idahoensis. Taxonomy (NCBI): domain Eukaryota; kingdom Metazoa; phylum Mollusca; class Gastropoda; order Stylommatophora; family Oreohelicidae; genus Oreohelix; species Oreohelix idahoensis. Next base: position 1,111,015 of record JAMPIV010001256.1, on the reverse strand, counting down.
TCAAGTGGAAGAGACCATACCGGTGCATGGACAAATAGGTCCACACAATTAAAGGTCCATATGTAGCTTTGTTAAGAACGTGGACTGATGAAAAGGCAGAGGAAAACATTACATCTTCATACCAATATGTGAATGAGCTGACCACTCGGTTAAAAACTGGCTGGAAACTTGCCAATGAAAATTTGAAACAAGCCAGGAAGAAACATGCTGCCTATTATAACAGGAAGGCGAAAGACAGAAATTTGGCTGTGGGAGAGAAGGTACTGCTTCTTTTGCCCGGGAGTCAGAATAAGTTACAAATTGGATGGCAGGGTCCATATACAGTTCTAGAGAAGGTGTCTAGAACAAATTATAAGATAGATAAGAAGGGGAAAGAAAAAATCTATCATGTGAATCTCCTGAAGAAATATTTGGAAAGAGAACATCAGGAAGAGACACACTTGTTGACCTTGTCCATCGCCATGGAGATGAAAAAGGAACCACTTTCATCATTTGAATATCCATTACACCCCTGTGAGACAGCAGCACAGGTGAAAATCAGTACACATTTAACGAAAACTCAGAAAGAGAGAGTGCAACAGGTTCTAAATAATCATGCAGAGGTGTTAACAGACCGACCAGGGCATACAAACCTATTGGAATATGATATGAAATTAATAGACTCCACACCTGTCTGTATGAAACCATATTCGATTCCGTTTGCTAAGGAAAAAGCTTTGAAGGAAGAGATAGACTATCTGTTGAAGGAAGGAATTATTTCGCACAGTGAGTCTTCGTATAGTTCCGGTGTTGTACTTTTAAGGAAGCCCTCTGGAGAACATAGACTCTGTATAGATTACAGGAGACTGAATGCTATTACAGAAGGACAGGTGGATCCATTGCCGGATACAAATCAGCTGTTTGCCAGACATATTGTAAATAAAGCTAAATATTTCTCAAAAGTGGATCTGAGTAAAGGATACTATCAGATTCCAGTAAAGCCTGAGGTTAGACCATACCTAGCTTTTAGTACCTCAGAAGGACACTATGAGTTTAATAGATTGCCATTTGGATTGAAGAATGCGCCTAGTGTCTTCTCTAGAATGATGAGAAAATTATTGGATCCTCTGAATAATCCCTGTATATCAAATTTTATGGATGATATCCTTATAGCAACAGAAACATTTGAGGAACACATTGACTCTCTGAACATGCTGTTTGATCGACTTAGGGAGGCAAATTTAACAGCCCGACCAACCAAATGTTGCGTTGGATGTAAAGAATTGGAATTTTTGGGACACACAGTTTTATCAGGGAAACATGACCCCTGACCCAAAGAATTTAGAGAAACTACAGAAAGCCCCGAGACCACAAACCAAGAAGGACGTGAGATCCTTTGTCTCATTATGTGGTTTCTACCAGAAGTATATCAAAAACTTTAATTCCATATGTGCACCTTTAACGGAATTGACACGTAAAGGACTTCCAGATCGCATTACATGGACACCACAATGTGAAATGACTTACCAAGAATTGAAGGAAAAGCTCACAAGTAAACCCATTTTGAAATTACCTGACTTAAGTCAAGAATTCATAGTAAGGACGGATGCAAGTAATATTGGGCTAGGTGCAACTTTACTACAGAAATCAGATGCATTGGATGGGGAATTAAGCCCAGTGGCATATGCTAGCAGAAAGTTGAATAAAGCTGAAATCAACTACTCAACTAGCGAAAAAGAATGTCTTGCAGTAATATGGGCAATAAAGAAATTCAATATTTATCTATATGGGAAGGCATTTAAGTTGCAAACTGACCACAAACCTTTATCGTTTTTAGCACAGGCTAAGCATGAGAACTCTAGGTTACTCCGATGGTCTTTGCTTCTGGCTCCATATAATTTTAGCATTGAATATATATCTGGAAAAACAAATCTGGGAGCGGATTTTTTTAAGCCGCCATCCGTGTGATGAGAATCACCGTAAACCCCAGAAATAATAATAAATTTCTCTATGTGTATATAGAATAAAGGACTGACATATAATGTCTGTTTTAAGAGGGGAAGTGTCATGAAATATTCTAATCCACATATATAAATTATTAGGTAAATATGAAGCCTAACAAATAAAATTAATAAAGAGAAGAGCAATGGTAAAATGACAGTGCTGTCCCAAAGAATGTACTCGAAATCCCCCTTGTTTTCTGCTTCGTCTGCAAATTGTAACGCTTTCACGTTGATAGTAAAGCTTACTGTATTATTACCCGCCTTCTTCAATGAAACGTGTGCTGTATTTCTTGGAAAAGCATTGAGACGTACTGCGTAATGACCTAAATTAACCCTAACATTAATTATACTGCGTTACCAAAACGAACGAACAGATGGACTAAAGGGATAAAAAGAGAAGGGAGAGGCAGAAAGCCGAACACTAAACCCGCTTCGCGCGATACACAATTACTACCATCACGCGTGTAAGTCTACATGCACTAATTTTTTTTCAGACGGACAGTGATAAAATACACTACCCTTTCCCAGAGTTAGGTTTATAAATCATAACAGACTCTTATTAGAAAAGACAACATTATATGGGTTTACGTTTGAACACATAACAGTACCCAGACAGCACATCTTCTAAACAGGAGATAGAAGAAATTGCATATTTTGAACGCAGCCACGTAGCTCCTTTAAATTAGTATTTTTGGGTTCCTTAGGGTTTGCTGACAAATAATATGTAAAACGTTACGCAAATAGTCCAGGAATTAATAAATTATACCCAAAATAAAATATTGGGGTGCCTGACAGCATAAAATCATTTCTGCTCATAAAATTTTTTTTATAACGTGTTTGAAAAAACCTTACGTTACATAAATAGCCTACCATGTAAACTCCAAATTGATTGGAGCGCAACAAATGAAAGCCTAACCACGATTGGTCGGGCTATAAATACTATCTTGGTTGTTGGGGGAGACGGGAAAAGATAACATTTTTTCAAACACTTGTCGAAACGTGGCTCATTGGCCAGTCTCGCTGATATACACACTTGGGAGCGTTAGTTCGAGACCACTAATTCAAATAAGCTTGATAAAGCGACAGTACGTTGAAGCCAGCTCACATTTTTGCTAAAATAAAAGCCTGGAACATAGGCAGAACGGAATTTGTGCCAGTTTGTGCCAGAATTCATTGCTAATCAACGTATCTGTGTTTATTTCCATGAAATTGTGGTAAGCTTGAACCATTCAGTATCTTTTAATGAAAAATTGAATGTGAATTGTTGATTTATGCCTGTATATATATGTGTAGTTCAGTGGCAAACGTGAGGTAAAGCCTATAATGCTCCAGCCTGAACAGAGGGTGTCGGAGAGAAGTAAAACGGCATGGAATGGCCAAGTAGTACACTGACACCTGGATGATGGACTAGAAAGAAATAATGCTGGAAGTGCAGAGGCGTAGTAACCATTAAGAAGGGTAATACTGGAATAAAGTATTTCAAATGAAGCTGACTGTTGGCCTAACGCTCTGAACGCAATGTTTGTGCTGTATTGTGATCAGTGTAAAAGAGAATATAAATTAGTTATGAAGTAGAAGGTACATCCTTCTTGATTTCAGGGACAGTGGTCTTGATGGTAGTGAGCAGCACCTGGTCAGAGATTTGCTGAATCCAGAGTCGGACAGCATACTCCTTGGTCTTTTTAGCTATCAGTGAGGTGTCTCCTGAGCCCAGAGGAGAATTCGAGCAGAGGAGTCCTTTCCTGCCGCCATCACTAAAGATAAGCAGAGTTGGCCAGCTGAGCTCAACATTATGTCCCCTCATCTTGAAATAACTTTATAAAAATTAACATTAAGAGGGGAATTTACTTGTCTTAAAATCAGGAACTGTGAACATCTACAATAATGGTCCCTAAAGACAAACTATTGAAGTCATGATGACAAATACCAACAGAGCTTGAACAAAACAAAACCAGTATTACCTCATTTTACCACTACACAATTGACACACATAGAACATTGGTAATAATATATGTCACTACAATATTCATATTAAATACATTCTGTACATAACTTGTAATTTAAATTGATTGTGATTCCTGGTTCCCTTGTAGTTGAATCAGGACACATATTCATTCATGCCAGTAATGAATACATATTGTTATTTGAAACGTTACTAGTGTGATATTCTCATAGAGTGTTATATGTATGTGAGTGTCACAGTGTTGTTAAGAGTAGTGGATTAAATTAAATTGTTTATCTGTCTGTTGTTGTGACTTACACTTCACCATACACATACCCTAGACACATAACGTAGCATCACACTATTCCAGAATAATTCTGACTGAGATAAAGAGATATGTGGTAGCAAGTAAGGTTATCTATAATACACTACTTTTAATAGATATAGATACCTTCACAGCTGATCTCAGTCAGTACACTAAGTCCCCTGAGAGGAAAAGTTAAGGCAACTTGATTAAGATGCCTCCTACACGTGGTCTGGTATGTTACTTTACAATAAACTCCCACTATGACTTAGTGTTTAGGTTCCTAGGATTCCGGGCTTTCGGTATTAATAAAGGTAGAGTTGTCTAGCTATGTAAATTCACAAGATGCTTAAATACGTTGTCCGGTCCTTTAAAGTGAAATCCTGATCCTATTCCTTATTCTGGCTTGTCTGTCTGTCTTCTTGACGAGTTGAATTTCACAGTACCGTAACTCAACAGGCGCTGAATGTAAGGCAACATTCGGCCCACGCATCAAGCTTGCTACCACATGACAAGTCACCAATCAGAAATAATGTATTTTAACATCACAAATGCCAAACCAATAGCATGCAATTTGCGTATTTTGGTAGGGGTATCTCCCACTACCATCTTGGGTAAAATTCCTGCGTGACTCACACAAATGTGATGTTAACGAGTCACTTCCCATATAAGGTATGTCAGCTTCCGTCTATTATCGATCGTGTTTACACTCACAGCTTCATAATCTATTACAGATAATCTCTTTTAAGATGGATACTTATCGTAACTATCCCAAGTCTGCTCTGAAATGATTAAGTAATTTACCCGGTCCAGCCAACACTATCAACAACCTGGTCCGACATAAAATATTATTAGTGATAAGATAATCGACTGTGGCCATTCCAAGGTTGTTTACTTATTAATCGGGCGCTCCCATGCACTGTCTGGTAGGAAATGCGTTACGCATTAGTAAACCATATTTCTCTATACAGATCCAAGGTGTCAATATGGGTTCAAACGAAGTGATTGATTAACCTAATCAGCAAAGATGGTCGCTGAAGTCCGACATTACAAGAATTGAGGGAAAGGACTGTAAACAATGAATCAAAAATACCACATACTGTCAGAGGTGGGAAAAAAGGAATTGAAGGGCACAGAATGAATTACAGGATGGCACAGGTAAATGTGACGTTCGAGGAAATTGTGTCACATCCTCATAAATCTTCTTTTCACTCCTGTGTCAAACCTTTCACCTATGTGCCTCACTTTTTTCAGCATTCTGCACGCTATCTTTCCCATTTCTCTTCTAATCCCTGTCTCATCTCTAACCATTGTCTCTAATCTTGCACCTTTCAATCCATAACATTTCCTACTTTCTGCACCTCTTTTCTTTTCATTCGCACCTTTAACTTTGTCCCTCGCTTTCTCCGCTCTATCTCTATTTTTGGCTCCATCTGACTTTAGACTACATAACTCTCACTTCCCTCTATTCTGAAATTCCACCACCCTTTCCCCGATATTTCCCATCACCTTTAACAGCGGATGAACACAGCCAATACAAAACTAGAGAAGCCACGATAGTTCTACACCAGAAAGCCGCTGCAGTGACTTACTAACTGTCATCACTTCTCAAAAATCCGATTATCAGTATGGAAACTAAACAACGTTTGCTAAATATTATCAATTCTTTGCTTTAAATGTCAAACAAGATGCCTGACCAGAGCACAGGAAAGGATAATTCCATCTTGGGAAATGAGATGCTAAGGAGAAGCCAATACAGTTACCAGGAAAGACAGAATGAGAAATTATAACATCAGAAACATTTTAGGAACTACATCCTGAATCAGGTATTCACAGAGAAAGAAAATTAAGACTCTCAACAAAAGCTTCTTCTTCTTGCGATCGCATCTTTGATGTTTACACCGTCAGACGAGCTCTCATGATGAATTCGACTGTTGTTTGAAGTTCCTCTTTAGCTCCATATAGCTTTGAGTTTTGTGTTGAGTCATTGGGCCAGTATATCTTTCTTAACTGGTCATACAGAGGACAATCCTGTAGAACATGCTCAGCAGTTTGTTCGTTTAATCCACATGTGCACAGTGGTGAAGCAGACAATCGTAGCTTGTGCATGTGTTTATTCAGTTATGCCCTGTCCTGAGTCGAAAAATAGTTATCTGTCCCTGCCGGTCGAGAGTGTGATAGTCGTCTTTGGGTTGGTTCTGTTCTCTTCTGATAGTCTGGATAGCTCTCTTTTTCTCAAAGTATGTGACATCATTATCTTCTTGTTACAACAAAAGCATGTCAAGTCCTTCTGCAGGTCTTCCCATGTCTTTTTAAAAATATTTTTTATGCCTGACTGCAGTTCTCTTCTCCGTTTGTGTGTGTTTTTTTTCCCCTGCTTCTCCTATTCCCAAACCGATACTGTCTTGCAAGAGTTTCAAAATTATGTGTATACATACTTCGAATGCATATAACTCACTCATAATTTGAGATGGAATTTTGCGATTTTGAAGAAATAAAGCAGAATAACGTTGCTGACAAATGAGTATGGCCTTTAGATTATCACTTATAAATTATTCTACAGAAGGTTCCTTCACTGAAAGGCCTAAGGCATCACATTGCAATTCCGTGTTTCACTATTCAATTATACTGGAGAGCAATAGAAAAGGAAATGTCCAAATTGTCCTCTTTCTGCACAACCTGCCTAAGGAAAATTCGTCGAATCTTCTGGCCGATCAACGTCATCAACCAATAACTGCTAACTCTGAGCTGTCAAGAATACACGGGCACCATCATAGCGGGCAGACGCTGGCATTGGGTTGGCCACATCCTCAGAAGAGACCCTGACACAATCACCAGAATTGCTATGCTATAGGTAAAGGTAAAGGATCCGATTTAACACGCCCCATTGAGGAATATTGGGAATATGGTGTTAGGCCCATATTTTCTTGACCGTCGGCACACTAGGGGTGATGTGGTCAGCATCACGCCGGCCGCCTTAATCTTCCCAGAGTTGCTCTGGTACCCATTTGGGGCTGGGTCGACCCAGGAGCCGTTTGTGGCCTAAAAAAATCCCACCTCATCTGGGGATCGAACCATAGACCACTGCGCTAGGAAGCCAGTGCACTAACCACTATCGTAACACTATGGAGTCCATAGCCATGCTATGGACTCCAGAAAAAAAAGCAAGGACGGCCAAATGCCGCCTAGCGGAGAACTGTGGAGGCAGAGGTGCTAGGCATGAACCAGAACCTGACAATTCAATTAGGTATGCTAGTCAGCTTATTATTGTCCCTCAGACATTTTGAACATTTGCCTCTTAATTAAATGTGAATAATTTATTTGTATATTGTTATTGTTGAACAGAATCGACATCATTGCACTCCGGGCAAACCTGTAGGTGCTCAGTTTCCCTCAGTACATGTCAAAGGGTATGAATGCTAACTGTTCCTGTAGCTCGCCGGTGTATACACGATGGATGCATCCTCTCACACGTCCATCTCTGCTTGCTTTACGTTTGATGCCAAATTCCAACAGTATTAACCTTGGCGATTCACCTATTGCAGTGTCGTAATCAAACAGGCGATCATTAATTGTTCTCATTATCTCTCCCTTATCTACATCAAGTGTCCCTTCTATAGGTGCTCTTGAGGCTAGTCTATCAGCTCTTTCTTTACCCGTGTTTGACCAGGACAGTACATTCACACCAGTTCATGCAGATTCGAAGCTTCTATGAATGTTTTCCATTCACGCCGTAGCCAACCATTTTGAACCTTCCGAAGCGTGTACGGAGAGTCTGCCTTTGTAATGAAGTTTCTTGACAACTACCTTCAGGCTGCAGTAGCTGCCTCTGCATCCATTCTCATGATGGAGGTTGTTATCATGTAAGCCCCGCTATGTTCAGCGACAATTCTTCCCTTTACTGTAACAGAGTAGCCTCATCCTGATTTATACCCACGGATTACAGACCCAGCAGTGTACACCATGGCATCATCATCCCCAGCATGATCATTTATCAGTTGATAAATTTCCATATATATATATATATATATATATATATATATATATATATATATATATATATATATATATATATATATATATATATATATATATATATATATATGATTCCACTAGTGTGCCGTAAGTGGCGACTATTTTGAGCTTATGCATGGGACTGATTTGGCCGACAACCTCATAATGTAAATTAGACTGCTAAAGAAACCAGTGATGCAAGAGCTTGTGAATGCTTGATGTAAGCTTCCTGCAAGGGGACCGGCTATATATATATATATATATATATATATATATATATATATATATATATATATATATATATATATATATATATATATATATATATATATATATATACAGGGTGTCCTAAAAGTTACTGTGCAGTAAAGTACCTCGTACAACGTTGTAGTACCACGTAGCAGTTTCTTCTACAGCAGGTGTTGGAAATGTCCACCATGGGCCTCAAGACATGTCTGAACACGCTTCTTCATATTGCTCTCGTCTGTTGTCAAGGTCACGCCTAGAGTAGAACGGACAACTCTCACATCAAAACCGCTACTCTAGTCTGCCGTGTATTCAAGTGCACAGTAACTTTTCGGACGTTATAAGGTCATTATATGCTGTATATATATTTACACACACACACAGCGCCATCTACTGGTACAATATGGGCATAGTCCAACCAATGAATAGAAGATGACAGTACTCCGAACGTTGTGATAAATGTTGTACATCGGAACTTGGCTTGGTAGAACAAAGGTCATTCAGTCTGAATCGGAAACACACACTTGATAAGAAATTCAGATTGAGTGAGTGACAGGTTCAGTACTGTAAACCGTTCATGTGATTTCTAAGTGTAAACACTGGCGTTAAAATGTCAAGGGGAGAGCAACCCAACAGAAGGGTGATAACAAGTTGTACATGAGTCAAAGTTCAGAGTAACTGTTTCAATGTCACCCTTAGTATTCCATCTATAGCTTTAATTTTATTCATTTGCTTTTATCTCCGTTGTTGTATGCTATGGAGTAGGGGCCACCACTGAAGTGGGTCCCTTGTAAGAATTCTTCATAATAGCAGTCCTGCACATTTGCAGCGGCGGTTCATGTTGCTATTGGTTTTACATAATGAGGTTGCTAGCCCTATTCAAAACCTCAAATTAATCGCCTCTTGCTTGTGGGAACAGTAGTCTGGAACCACGCGGAGCATAATGTTTAACTTAATTCCATTTCCTTTCAGTGTTCTCTCTCTCTCTCTCTCTCTCTCTCTCTCTCTCTCTCTCTCTCTCTCTCTCTCTCTCTCTCTCTCTCTCTCTCTCTAGCTCACACACATTAACAAGCCTTCTCTCTCACTCACACATGTACACACTCTTTCTCTTACAAAAACACACACTTTCTTATCTGGTCGTCATTTTCATCTTTCTCACTTAATCATACAATATAATTAAGTAATCAATGATAGTCACGTGCCATCCTGTTTCTGGAATATTTCAAGTTTCTCCAAACTTCTCTCTTCTGTACTCTTAAAGACACACTGTTCACACTTATGTGATATTCCTCCTCTTTCGTTGACACAACTCTTGTCTTCACTAATAAGCTTAACCCCCCAACACCCCCCCCCCCAACCCCCGCGAACAGCAGTGCGGATAGCCAGTCTACCCTTTTACCCATCGCTGCTCGATAACCCGGGCCCTGTTTCTTACTGTTGTCAGTGGAATTCCATCTCCGGTTCACCCTCAACACCAGCTGTATGGGACTTCAGCTACGCCACTGCCTCCGACCCTGAAAACACATCTACAACATTAATTTATCTAACTCCTTTCAGTTTTTCAAATATCAAACCGCTGAAAATGATATTAGTTCATATAAACTACAAACTAGACAGCTAAGCGATCTGTTCGAAAACATCACCTGCAGCAATTTGCTGCCTGATCAGACCCAGAAGGCACTCTTGAGTCCCCTTGTCTAAGACAGGCCAAGATGAGCACCTGTCAAGATGTCAGATGAACTCTTTGATTTGCTTGATAAGGAGACGGAGAAAGAGCAAACTGTCTCAACAAGTGTACCATTAACTCTGATACAACAGCGCTGTTGTTAGAGACGGGTGGGCTCGTTCAGGCGCACTATCTTTTTGAATCATTAATGCAAGAGACGGGGGGAATGCTTCCTAATGAGTCAATAATATGATGTATCGCCAATGTAGACAACGTAAAAATGGTTCTCGTATATCATTAAACAAATATGTTTATAAAATAAAAGGATTGAATTACAATAGAAAAACTTAACGTTTCGGGATTACCCTTCGTCAGTTAATCATAAACACGAAACAAAGACGAGAAACATAGAAAGCCTATGAAGGAACATACCTACAAGAGATATCATAATACATATATCTTGGCAGCAATATAGGCAGTACTGGGGGAACAGATAGTGAAATCAAAATTATAATCAAAAGATAACAGGAGCTTACACTACATTGGGAAATATATGAAAATCACAAGAAAAGAAGTTCAACGCAGAAATCAGAATCGTCAAATCAGAAATAGACAGTGCTAATATATGGCTCTAAAACATGAAGAACAACAAAAACAAGAACTGAGAATTTGCAGAGTTTTATAAATGTTTGTTTCCGTGGACTAGAAGGATTGAAACGGTATGATATGATCATCAGTGGACAACTCATGACAACAACTAGACAGATGGTGGCAGTGGAAAAATAGATTAGACAAAGTCGCTTTCCTTGGTTAGCATATTGGTTTAGCACACACATTGGTTTAGCACACACATTGGTTAGCACACACATTGGTTAGCACAAACATTGAAGAAATCTGCTGATAACATTACAAGGCAGTCCTTGTTCTGGAATTCCCCGAGTAAGAGAACGAACGAACGAACTTTATTTTCAAAGGGTTGAGAATTGGGCACGCAGGCCCGTCTGACATTCTGCCCTTCCTTTCTCTCATCTTTCATACTGAATTCATTTATTCTCACATGCATTTTACATATCAATTTCAAGGAATTCATGTACGTTGTAAAGTTAAATAAAATAACACACTCATATTAACATTAACTACTTATAAACAAGGCATAAAATATGTTGAAAAGTACAAACATTGTCATTAGAACCTACAGTTGATATTATAAGAAAGGATAATTCGATTGGGAAGGGGGGGGGGGGGGGGGGGGCTGGTAATCAGAACTCATAAAGTATTCAAAAAGTCTACGCTTGTATGAATAGGGAGTGAGGTTGTTTCTTAGGTTATGTGGAAGACAATTCCAAAGATGAGCAGCAGAGTACGCTAAGCTTTTCTTGAATAAGTCAAGCCTAGGCTTGGGTACGTGCAATTTGTTTAAGCGTTGACTGCATCTTTCGTTGTATTTGAACATTGGCTACAGATATGCTGGAGCATTTTGTGGCAAGATTTTGTGAACAGATTTAGCTTTGTTAAACAGAAGGCGCTTTCTTAAGGGCAGTATTTTGGAGATTTTTATATAGATTTACACTCTGAGTTAGGCCGTTGTCAGAGACTATACGCACTGCATGCTTTTGTAGTGAACAGAGTCTCTTTGTGTTGGGCATTGAGCAACCATCCCAGATTGTGGAGCAATAGTCAAGGTTTGCTTGTATGTGAGATATATAGAACAATTTTTGTGCGTCTTCATCTAGGAAATGTTTGATTTTAGCTAACTGGTACACTTTCTGTGCCGTTTGCTTGGTCAGTGTATGTACATGTGAGTTCCAATTTAGATGCTGGGCAACGACTATACCTAGAGTTTTATGTTCATTAACGTTTTCAATTAGTGAGGTACCAATGTAGATCTGAAGTGTTGTTTTCTCTGAATTTTGTAATTTTTGTCTAGTTGATATTAACATGCATTTTGTTTTAACGATATTTATTAGCATCCGATTTCCGTTGCTCCACTTAATCAGATTATCTGTATCTTTTTTTTAACGAAAGTTCGAGTGTGTTTCAACTTTTATCACTCATGTAAACAGTACAGTCGTCTGCAAACAGGTCACAGGAGGAGTGCTTGATGTGTAATGGAAGGTCATTAATGTATATGGCAAAAAGTAGAGGACCAAGTATAGAACCCTGAGGAACGCCTGTATTTATTACTGCTGGGTTAGAATAGGAGTTATTGAAATAAACTATATGTCTTCTGTCTGACAAGAATGATTTAATTATTGTCACCAGTTGAAAGTTTACTTTTGATGTTTCTAGTTTTCTAATTAAAATAGCGTGATCTATCATTTCAAATGCTTTTTTAAAGTCTACAAAGACTGCCCCACACATGGTATCGTTGTTAATATTTAGGTGCCAGTCGTCTATATTCTTAGCTAGAGCAGTGTGACATGAATGTTTAGGTCTAAACCCCGACTGACTATCAATAAGCAAGTCGTTGTTAACTAGGTGTTGTAGTGTTATTTAATGTATGTGTTTTTCCAGTGGTTTGGATGGCACAGAACAGGAGCATGTGGCATGCGCCTTCTGGATCTGACGATTAATGAATCACTGAATAAACACTGGAGTCCACTTGTTCTAGGCAGGAGTAAGATGAGTACTTGTCAATACGTCAGTTTAACTCTTTGATTTACTTGATGCAGAGACGTAGAAAGAGCGACGGTCTCAACAAGTGTGTTATTAACTCTGATACAACCGTGTAGATGTTACAGGGGGAGGGACTTGTTCAAACAGACTGTCTTTTTTTATATTACTAATGCACGAGAAGAGGGTAATGCTAAACATTAGCTTGATGTAATTCAACTTCAGTGGCGCCATCTGCTCTTTTATTAGTCACTATTAAATCTGTACATATGTAATTTGTAAACTCCAGCTAGCCTTAAACCTTCTAACATGTTTCACCATATGTTTCCCATTCTAGTTTACCCCCGTGGAAATCTTGATTGAAAGATTACACAAATTTCCTCACAAAAAATCTCGGCTGTACGTATAATTATGCACACGTATATTAGATTTATACATAACAGCATAGAGCGAATAGAGTTCATGATAATTTGTAGTCAAACTGATATATACAATAAATAAATAAATTATTATATTACGTGTTTTCATTGTCTATAGTATTGTTCTTTAACCTGTCTATATTTCTTGTTCTTGTTACCTATTTGTAACTGTGGCTGACGAAGGGTGACACCCGAAACGTCCCGTGTTTCCCGTGTACCGTTAATTTGTGAAACTGATTCAATGTCGTTTTATTTGTTAATATATATATTGATATATACAATACAATTTACATTGCTGTAAGTAAGAAATCATCACATTTAATAATTTCAAAAGGTGGAAATGAATTTTAGGAGAGAATCTGTCCGATTCCGACCAAATAATTAATGACACGTGGGCGACTTAGTCGTTAAAGTCGATACGCCCTTAAATAAAGATTCGGAGATGAAGTAATGAAAGGTTTATGTAGAATTTCTGTCGTGTGTTTTTATAACATGTACCAAGGCAAGGAGCGTCCGATTGGCAGAGCGATTAGAGCGCCGGGTTCGAATCTCGGAACCGACACGCTCCAGTCTACCCAGCTGTAAATGAGTAGTTGACTCTGCACTTTGAGTTAGGGAAGGAAAAGGCAGCAAGGAAGGGAACTGGTCACCCCAGCTCTCGATGCTGGATATAGTATGGTGACGTCTCTAACACTTTCCTCCCCTACGGCAGTATCTGATATGGGACTACCTTTACGCTTTACCAAGACAAGACTTTCAAAGATATCCGCACATTAAAAAAATGTTGCAATAAAACAGTTATTAATTAATTAGTCTAATTTCATTACATTTTGTGACTGTAGAACTATTCCTTACCTTTGTTAACTTCTGTTCCATGAAAGCTTATTCATATTCATAAACCAAAAGACTCAGACTGACAAGAACCAGAGAGCAGTCATTCTGATCATATCCGCTATGTTCCTCTAGCACGTTAGCCTTCAACTTTTTCTTTCTGTTATGGTTTTCAATAAACTGTGACGTCTTTTTTTTAATGACTAAAATATTTTATCGTTCCATTCATTATTTCGCTGCTCCTTTCTCGCTTTCCTTGGACCTTTTTGTTTGTTTCCTTCTCTTTCCATGAGATTCAATGAACGGCTGAGCAGCTAAAAGAAGTGGGGATGGACTGGACAATGAACGGCTAAACAGCTAAAAAGTGGGGATGGACTGGACAATGAACGGCTGAACAGCTAAAAGAAGTGTAGATGGACTGGACAATGAACGGCTAAACAGCTAAAAAAGTCGGGATGGACTGGACAATGAACCGCTGAACAGCTTAAAGAAATGGGGATGGACTGGACAATGAACGGCTAAACAGCTGAAACATTCGGGATGGACTGGACAATGAACGGCTGAACAGCTTAAAGAAATGGGGATGGACTGGACAATGAAATGCTAAACAGGTGAAACATTCGGGATGGACTGGACAATGAACGGCTAAACAGCTAAAAAAGTGGGGATGGACTGGACAATGAACGGCTGAAGAGCTAAAAAAGACGGGAAGTACCAATGTTACATCATTACAAATCGAAGTACACGGACATGCAGATCAAAATGATCAACCTAATCATTTTCCTTTCCGCTCCCTAAGGAGCAGTGAGTCACCAGTGTAGCTGGTCCCCTTGTAAGAAACCTGCACCAAGCATTGACATTGCTCTTGCAGCAGTGGTTTCAGTGGCACTTTGTCTTACTTGATGAGATTGTTAGCTCTCTGCACTTCCTCATGTTTGTCGCCTTGTACGATCTGCCTGATGGGGCAGTAGTCATGTTCTTTCTCTGTCCGTCCAGAGACTGCCAGGAACAACACGGGACGTAGATCGAAGTGGTCACACATAAGTCATTCAAATTTATCATTAACAATTATTTTGAAATTTTTTCTCTTATTTGGTGCTCCTGGTGGCCTGGTGTTTAAGCACGTGCTTAGTGTCAAAGCAATACCCTTTAGCTCCAAAAGGAGCATAGGCCTTCAACAAACACATGCCAAGTCCTTCTGTCTCGTGCCATCCGCTCAAGTTCTTTCCATGTTTTCCTCATCATTTCCACTTTTGTATCCAGTTCTCTTCTCCGTGTGTTTTTGGTCTACCTCTACTTCTCTTTCCCTGGGGATCCAAGACTACATTGTAATGCTATCAACAGGTTTCCTCCATGTGTGTTCTATCCATCGCCAGCGTCTTCTTCTCAACTCTTGTTCCACTGGCATTTGTCTGGTTCTTGTCATCAGTTCCACATTTGTGACTTTGTCATACCATTTCAATCCTTCTATACTACGCAAGCACCCATTTATGAAAGTCTAGTTTTTTGGTTCTTATTTTTGTGGTTGTCCATGTTTCAGTGCCATACAATAGGGTGCGTAGTGTGCTTAATAGATAATCCGGCCCTGCATGTGGGAACTACAAGTAAACCGTAGAACATTTTTCTCCAGAGAAAACACATATAGCCATCACCAGTACCATTCCTAGAAAAGATCTACGGAGATGTCAACAGTCTCAAACTGACGTCTGCTGTCTTTGAACATATTCAAGTTGACGTCTGCTGTCTTTGAACATATTCAAGTTGACGTCTGCTGTCTTTGAACATATTCAAGTTGACGTCTGCTGTCTTTGAACATATTCAAGTTGACGTCTGCTGTCTTTGAACATATTCAAGTTGACGTCTGAGAGTGAACGAAGAAGAAGTCCTCCAGTAATGTTCCACGACAGAAACGTTCTGACAGCATGGCAATCACCAACCCCCATTGAAGGAAAAACTGCGATGAGCGAGATCTGAGACCAGGATGTTCATATTCTGACGCAGATAAGATATGTTTATACGACAGCGAAATGTAGAAATAGAAGACTGCAGTCAGCGTTGTAGTTTATGGTTTTGTATGAAATTTTCTGACCTTGTGTGGGGCGAAAAGATTTATGACATGTAGATTACACACAATCCGTGTATATTTACATGTGCCTAGTCAGACGTCAACGAGATACCAGGAGTTAATTCGGTGCTTGTTTGTCATATCTGTCAGGAGGTTGTCCACTAGACGGGCAAATATACGACTGGCATAAGCAACAGCTGAAAGATTGTTGTCATCTTGAGTAAACAGTTAAGTCACCAAATGGCGCCGCTGCCATTTGTTGCAATGTTGATGTAACGGAACCATGTCCGTCATATCATAACATACAGGGCCGTGAGAACAGGTCTTGTATGTTTATGCTGGCACTGAGTTTGGTCTCCCGCGCTGTCTTTAGCTTAACATTGGTAAGCGTCTTGTTTTAACAGCGACAGGGCACTGTCTTGATTTTGAGAATGACAGGGTTCTGTACTGGCTTTAAGAAAGGTAGAGTACACTTCTTCTTCTTCTTCTGTGTGACCGCTTGGCATACACTACCATTTATACGTGTTAAAACCACATAGAATGAGAATAACACGTTAAAAGCAGTTAAGGCATTCATGCACAAAACACAGTATCATGAAAAGTTCACGGCTTTGAGAGAGGCATTGTAAAGCTGTCCCAGAACAAAAAAATAGTAAATGCATGTTTTTTTAATGGACAATTTTGTGAAAGTGAGAGTTGCTAATTTGGGTTTTTTTCCGTTGTTAGAGAGAGAGACGTGTGGAAAAAGTCGAAAAGCTGAGAAAGCGTGTGCAAATGTAGATAATTGTACCATGTGAAAAAAGAAAGCATCGTGTGAAAATTGGCGGGAAAAAAAGAAGAAATAGTATAAAAAGGAGAGACGTGGGCGATAGACAGGCTTTTACAGAGTTTTAGGATTCATTAGGCGAGAAGATTTTACAGATAGTGTTAGGTGAACTTCGTCTTTGAGATTATCAAGAAAAGTTTTTAACTTGACAAGTTTTCAAGTTAGAAGGGTATTTTTAAGTAGACAAGTTAGTTTTTAAGTAGACAAGTTTGTATTTTATTCTATTGGATATATTATTCCTGTGGATATACACTTGCATTTTGGATACTCACTATTTTGTGTAAGCGTAAGAAACAAGTACTTCACCATTGTGTCAATAACATTGCTGTTCTAATGACGTTAATAAACTATATTTTATTTTTCTACATTGCTGAGTTTTCTTTGGAATATTACAGTTGGATTATTCGACAAACCATTATGCGAGGTATTGCTTTTCACTAAACCAAAAAGGGTAAGAACGAACTTTGGGAAGAAGAATAAACTAAGTGTAGTAAAATCTGCGAAAATAATCGCTCATTTCAGTAAGATTTTAGTCATAAAATGATAATAAATAAACCCGCCCTATTGTGTCTATTGTATTACTACTTTTTGGAATAGCTATTGATTGGGTTATGAGAAACTATACCCACAATGAACAATTGGGTATAAAATGGACAAATGGAAAATTCCTGGGGGACCTGGATTTCGCAGATGATGTAGCATTCTTAAGTTCAACACCAAGACAATCCCAAGAAGCAATAAATAATTTGTGTCATCTCTCGGTTAAAATAGGTCTCCAAATAAATGCCTCTAAAACTAAAGCTATGAACTTTTCTAACGAGACCTTTGATATCATCTTGAACGGGGAAAAACTACAGAAAGTTGAAAGTTTCAATTATTTAGGCAGTAAAATGACTCAGGATGGTGACACAACAAGAGAAATCCATACTAGAATTGCTTTGGCAGCTAGCGCCTTCAATAGATTATCTAACATTTGGAAATTACGATCATTGAATATACATACCAAGCTTCGTCTGTTTAATTCAAATGTTATCTCAGTGTTAACATACGGCTGTGAGAGTTTAACAAAATCATTGGGAACAAGCTGAATACATTCGAGAACAAATGTCTTAGAAAACTCATGAACATCAGTTGGAAAGAATTCAAACTAAGCTGAAACTCTAGGCATGTCTCTGAGAACAAATGTCTTAGAAAACTCATGAACATCAGTTGGAAAGAATTCAAGACTAATCGACAAATAAGAGAATACTCTAGGCAGAAATATGTCTCTGACTATATAAGGAAAAGACGATGGTCATATATCGGTCATGTCCTACGAATGCAAAACAACAGAATACCACTACAGGCGCTCACTTGGGTTCCTGAGGGTAAGAGGAAAAAAGGAAGACCAAAAGAAACACTCAGAAGAACAATAATAAGAGAAGGAAGAACGTTGGGCCTAAATAATGTGCAAGAGCTAAGAGGAGTGGCGTCGCAACGAACAAACTGGAGAGCACTGGTTTCTGCCTTATGCGCCGTGTTTGGTGCTTAAAGAATTTATTATTATTGTGTCTGACGGTGATCCTCTCACACGCCAGCATAGCGCTGAATTTTGTGCAGTGCTAAAGCCTATAGAACGATCCCACGGTAAAAATCTAACACGCGTTTTAGTTTCGATTTCGAAAACGTACTACCAACATTTAACATTTTGCCAGATCTACTGCATACACACTGCAGCCAAGACTTATAATTAACGATTTTGCGGAAGTATGCCGCCAAACTGCTATCTGAATTAACGTATTCTGTCAACTTTAACGCAAAATTTAGTAGTAATCCTTACATTTTTTGGTAGTGTTACACGATACAATACAAATTATTAACGCCAATTCTTAACCCGCCACGCCAACACCCCGCTTCGCTTGACACATTCTGCCATGCATATATACACGCTGGAGCAAAGCCAACAGAGGCAAACACGCAGACAATTTTATTGCCTCCTCGCGGTAATGTTTCTGACGTCACAAAAACAAGTTAGCTATTTGAAAATACATGCTGGCGAGATGAAAGAGAGGGAAAGATGGCGGTCTTGTGTAAAATTTTTATTTGACGTTTGACTATGACGAAAATTGAAAATCTAAACCATAATGAATCTGACCATAAAAATCATATGGTAGTATAGCGTAGAGTCCACTGAGCAAGAATGTGTTTTAAATAATATGATAGTCCCAGTATTAGCCAAGTTATTGAGAAAATACTAAATGTCTACGGACTCTCGACCAAACAGGCTGTCGTTCCTGCTTGTTTTTTATAACGGTAGTGGGGACGCGAGCTTAGAAGAGAGGCATTGAGGTAAATTCAAATTCGCTTGAGTAACAAGAGTATAGGAGGGAAAAGGGGAGCGGTAGGAAAATGTAATCTAAAACGAAACATCTTTTTATATTGGCATAACTAAAGCAGACTGGCCAATCGACTACCAGACGCAGAGTATGTTTGGAATTGTTTTTGTTTTTCAAAAACTGCATTTGAATTCTGGTAGTCGCAAGCTTTCGATTTGCCAGTGCTACTAAATATTAGCAAAAAGCTTTCATTATTCATTGCCAGTTGAACAAAACTTTTATTCAGATACGCTGAGAACAGCTGTGATAAATTTAAAAGTAAATTAAATAACTAAATAAGTATTTCACAGTCTGGACGGAGCAGAAGAAACGGAGGCCATTTCTTTGCAAAGTCAGCGTCATTTGTTTATATTTCTTGATTTGTGGTAAGAATGCTTTATGAATTTAATATGTTTAATCCCATTACCAAAGTTAGATACTGCTATTGGGAAAAAGTGAAGGACGTGCCGGGAGCAGACATTGTTGAGTCCTCACGTTGAAATGTATCTAACTGATGTATGTTGGCATGATTATGTTTGAATATTATTGTATTAGAGTAAATTAGTAAGCCTCCGTGTTCCATGAACACTGTTAAACATGCCTGAAGCATTTATATATAAAAAAGAAAAAGAAGAGAAAAATATATAAAAGGAAATGTGGTTACCCCACATTATATTGTTGAGGAAAACTACGTAAATGTACAGTGGCGTATCTGCCATAGGGACCTAAGGTGTGGTCACAGCAAGGTGGGAGTCATGAAAAACTAGGGGCGAGTGCACCTGAAATGCACGCGAGGCTGACCCCATATCACAGTAGGGAAATAAATAATATCAAATGTGATCAGATATAAAAGGCCAGGGTGTCCTTTTGTTGCAGAGGTTTTGTTTCCTGTTGCCAGCTGGTAACAGGAAACCGGAGGAGTGACGATAACGCTAAGAAGTCTCCGACAATTCATGTATGCTGTCAAGAGATAACAGCAGGAGCTTGGGCGTGTGATGTGATATCGATATTTCTGCAACTACACACTATCTTATCATTCAACAAGAAACCCCAGGTGATATGTTAAGGACCTGGGTATATCTGACAGTTTCGTTTTAAATAAACACTGGTATTTCAAATCATACTCAGGAAGTTGATGGGGTATGATGATAATACGGCCCCTCATACACAGTGACTCTCCCTCTTAGATGAATAAAGTGTAAGCTGTGAACATTCCAACAGGAAAGACATATATTAACTTTGTAGTTATTTGGGCAGATTGTCCACACACAATTTTAGTTGATCTTTTCTGTAAACTATCTTGTCCTCATTTTCAAAGACCTGTCCAAAAGATATGACTGGACAGGCAAAATAAATTGTACAAAAAATTATCAAATTTAAAGAAAAACTTAACCACAGGTTTTTATTCACTTCCTCATAGAAACTTAAAGTGTTTTTGTGTTGTGTACCATCATTTCATTTCTCCCCTAGACACTAGGTACATCATACACCAGACACTAGAGCCAAAATAGTGACCGTGTGAGATCTAGGGAGGTAGCGTTAGGTTCCCTGCACATAATTCATCATCATCATTTATAGAGTCAGGGGCGTACATGTGCTTGACCTCACACGGTTAATACATACACGGATTTCATTCTTTTAGGATATCATCATAACCTCCCCAGCAAAATCTAACGTTGCTACACTAAGGTCAAGAATTTCCATCTCAGGCGAAAGGCCTGTAACCACTTGAACCAGAACGTACAAAGAGTTAGCTCACGTCAAAATATTTACCTGCGCACAACACCATTGACTGGCCAACAGACCCGGTTACACTAACTTCATATTGATGCTGTGACCAAGCCCGGTCACATCTGCATTCAGTTCGTTACTGTAGTTGATTTTGATGGTATTGTATGGTTGATGTTACCTAGTGTGATGTATGAGGTCAGCTGTGAAGGCTCCTGAGCTAAATGTAGATGTGAATTACAGAAGGCCCTTCTTACTACCACTAACGACCTCACACATATCTTTTTTACTAATGAATGTGGCTACGTTAAAAATCTAGGGTACTGATATGTTATGTGTTGTGGTAGATTACACACACACACACACAGATATTTAAGAAGTCTAATAATATTAATAAAATTTATAACACACTGAACTAACTCAGGCTGTTTAAGTTTAAAATGTTAAATCTTTTGATAAATTTATTTTGTTCTGAACCAAATGTTTGTTGGTCAGAACATATGAAATATTATGGAATTATAAATGGCATGCATAATCATATGACATAATAAAATGGAAAATGTGTACTTAAGTATTTCAAATGACTGGTTAGTAATAATTATATTAAGCTAGTCACAGGAGAACTTATTACTAGATATGCTGTTGGGGTGGTGTCATCACTCCCAGTCTATGACTGCCAAACATTGTCCGTTGACTTAAGGGATAAATATATATAGTTTAATTTCCCCAATGTCATGGTTTTATTTAATAGTGAATTGGAAATAATTTAGTGAAAATGTCGTTGGTGAAAGTCCAGAAGGCCAGATATGACTGCTCTGGTCCACACTTGTATATATTAATACAGCATTTGACACCGCTTTGGTGCCAAATTGAAACTCACAGTTCAGAATTCAGAAATGAGAACACAGTTAAAGTTTGCTAGCAAAACTCAGCTGAGCTGCTGGCCGTATGATGGCGTCCCACTTGTAAAGTTATATTCTTATGGAATCAACACCACTTTGGATACAAACTGCGTCTCTGAACAGACTTATGGCAAATGGCAAACTTTCACCTCTCTATCACGCTACTATAAAATGCGTTGACCAATCGCCGACTTCCCCCCCCCCCCCTAATTTTCAAATCGTCAACCAAAAGTCACTTCAGTCGAATCTCAGTCAAGTATGTATTACGGTCTGTTAGTCCGTCTGCCTCTACTTGTTTTTTTTTCATAAAAACACACTTGGTTCTTGGACCCTCTCCATGCAATACCCTACACACTTCTGCCTCCTAAGTTATTTTTAGCTACAATTTTCCACCACATTCCCTCTCTTTAATTACAGCTCGATTTTTACAATTGCATGCTCAAGGCCAAGATTTTCAAAAATTTAGTGACATGGGTTAACAGTGCAGTCGCTTGTATGATATGAACAATACAGTCTTTTGTTAATATCGTCCTTATTATCTATCCGTCTGTATAATTGAAAGCATATTATTTCTCTGCTCAAGATGGGCTATCAAACTAGTTAGGTTTTATTTTCATAACCCTATTATTAAGAAAAAACTTATTTTTTCTCAAGTTTAATTTTTGAAATTTGTTCGAGATCCTTCTACCATGTGTTTTGCCGCGGCATTCAAATAAAGGCCAAGTATCGAAAAACGTCCAAGAAATGACTGTCTCGAATAAGAGCTAATGGTCCATTTCTTGTCCATTTCCTTACTTGTGTCAACTAGTGACGTGAATTTTTTTCCTTTCACCACCAATTGCGTCTTTTTTGCCGTTCGAACTTCTAACACGTGTTCAGTCATATTTTTCCTTTTTTGTGTCCTCCGTTCTCTCCCGTCTACAAAGGGTAAACGTTCCGTCTGCACGTCTAACTATATAATTTGAATGCTGGCAGGAAGGGCTGGCATGGGCGAGCATGTCTCCTAGTATCTGACGCATTATTTTTAACCCTACAGTTTCTCGTTAATCTTGGAGATATTTTAACGTTGTATCATGGTGAAATCATCACACATGTCCCCACCTGAGAACATGCACTACGGCAAGTTCCAAAACCAGTGATACACATAGATAAAATCTCTCCCCACGCCTACCACTACTCTAATCTTGATCACAGGGGTGCCGACTGAGGAAATCTGCACCGACATTCAATGACCCTGGGATATATTGGATAATGAACTGATAAGGTTGCAGTAACAAAGACCACCTCAACAATCTTGCGTTTTCATGCTTAGCCTGAGATAAGAATACGAGGGGCTGATGATCCGTCTGGACCACAAAAGTCCTACCATACAGATAGATTTGGAACTTCTTTATTGCCCAGATTAACGCTAAACATTCCTTTTCGCTTGTAGAATATCCTTGTTCCGCTTTATTCAATTTGCGGCTTGCATAAGCGACTGGGTTCAGTTCCCCATCAGGTGAAGATGACCTTTGCAACAAGGCCGCCCCGAGGCCTACATTACTTGCATCTGTTTTCACCACAAAGTCCTGTGTCAAATCAGGCAATTTGAGAATAGGCTTGCTAGTGAGTTTTTCCTTTAATTCTTGGAAAGCTAATTCACATTGCGCAGTCCAAATAATTTTATCTGGAAGTCCCTTGCGAGTCAGATCAGTCAGAGGAGCACAAATAGAGTTAAAAATTTTTTTTATATTTTTGATAGAATCCGCATAACGACACGAATGATCGCACGTCCTTTTTTGTTTGTGGTCTAGGTGCTCTCTGCAGTTTTTCCAAGTTCTTGGGATCAGGGGTCATGTTACCCTGATATACAGTGTGTCCCAAGAATTCCAACTCTTTGCATCCAATACAACATTTTGTTGGCCTAGCAGTTAAGTTCGCCTCCCTAAGTCTATCAAATAACATTTTTAGAGCGTCAATGTGTTCTCCAAATGTCTCTGTGGCGACGAGAATATCATCCATGAAATTCGTGATACATGGGTTATTCAGGGGATCCAACAATTTGCGCATCATCCTTGAAAATACACTCGGAGCATTTTTCAGTCCGAATGGTAGCATGTTGAATTCATAATGTCCTTCCGATGTGCTAAACGCTAAATAAGGTCTCACTTCAGGCTTCACTGGAATCTGGTAATAGCCTTTACTAAGATCCACCTTTGAAAAGTATTTTGCCTTGTTTAATCTGGCAAATAACTGTTTTGTGTCTGGTAATGGATCCACTTGTCCTTCTGTGACAGCATTCAGTTTCCTGTAATCTATGCACAGTCTGTGTTCCCCAGACGGTTTTCTCAACAAAACGACACTGGAGCTAAAAGATGATTCACTGTGTGAAATAATCCCCTCCTTCAACAAATAATCTATTTCTTCCTTCAATGCCTTCTCCTTCGCGAACGGAATAGAATAGGCTGTCATACAGATTGGGTTTGAGTCTACCAGTTTCATGTCATACTGTAGCAAATTTGTATGTCCTGGTTTATCTGTTAATACATCTGTATGTTCCTCCAGAACCTGTTGAACTCTCTCCCTCTGATTTTTAGTCAGGTGCTTACTGACTTTTACTTGTGCCGCTGTTTCACAAGGATGTAATGGGTATTCATGCGAGGTGAGTAGTTCCTTTTGCATTTGAGTTGCGATAGCCAAGGTCAGTAAGGGGGTGCTTTCCTGGAGTGGTCTGTCCAGATACTTCTTTAACAGGTTTACATGATAAACTTTCTCCTTCCCCTTTTTGTCAATTTTATAGTTTGTTCTAGACACCTTCTCTAGAACCGTATATGGACCTTGCCATCCAATTTGTAACTTATTCTGGCTGCCGGGTAGTAGAAGAAGCACCTTCTCTCCCACAGCTAGTTCTCTGTCCTTTGCCTTCCTATTAAAATATGCTGCATGTTTCTTCCTGGCTTGTCTCAAATTATCATTTGCCAGTTTCCATCCAGCTTTCAGACGAGTGGTCAGTTCGTTCACATATTGATAGGATGAGGTAACAGTCTCTTCTGCCTTCTCATCTGTCCAGGTCCTTAATAGTGCTTCTAATGGACCTTTTATTGGCCTCCCAAATAGCAGAGTTGCGGGAGCCATCCCGGTTGAACTATGTGGTACCTCCCGATACGCAAACAATGCGGCGGGCAGGAATTGATCCCACAGATCCGGTTTTTCGTGTACCAGCTTGCTCAGGATAGAAATGAGAGTCCCGTTGAACCTCTCTACCTGGCCGTTCCCTTGCGGATGGTACGGGTTACAATGAAAGTGTCTGGCTTGAAATAGCTTAAAAACTTCTTCCGTTAGTTTCCCCTTGAACTGAGAGCCATTATCAGTCAAGATTTGATGCGGGAATCCTAATCTTGTGAATATTGTAAGTAGTGCCTCTGCTACATGTTTTGAATCAATTGATGGCAGGGCTACCGCCTCTCCCCACATAGAACAAGTGTCCACCAGAGTAAGGATGTAACTGTTCCTCCTCTTGGTCCGAGTGAGAGGTCCCACAATATCCACTGCAACCCTCTCAAAAGGTGTTCCCACTATGGGCATTTCCCTAGAGTTGCAGGAGCAGTCCAGTGCTTTGGAGCTACCCTTTGACATTCTGGACAGGATTTGACATATCTTTTTATATCCTCCGTTATCCCTGGCCAGAAGTAATGACAAGCTATACGCTGTCCTGTGGCGCTGATCCCCATGTGACCACTGAAGGGAATCGCATGCCCGAGTTCCATCACTTTATCCCTATATGAAGTGGGAAGAACCAGCTGGTTGTGACCATTTGTTCCAGTTCCGGCCTTCCTGTATAATAGTTTGTTCTTCATAAAATATTCCTCCTTGCTTGGAGGTGTGTGGCATTTGGGCAATTTTTTAAAACATGGCTTGAGTGTCCTATCCTCAGCCTGCGCTTTCCTCATCTCCTCTGGATGAGCATTTATAGGTTCACCTTCTTCCTCCTTTTTCTGTGACCTGGTCTGCACTGTCGCCAGGATCACAGGTCTCTCGGGATTCCCCAAGAAGACGTATCTACACCCCAATATCAGAGGGTAGATTGGTTCATCTATCACTGCTGCTCTGATTTCTCCTTCCACATAGCGAGTTTTCACCGTTATCCTTGCGATGGGAAGTGTCATGAGTGGTATGTCCTTAGTCGCCCCTTGTATTTCCACTGTTTCTGTGGTATACTGACTGGGGTCCACTAGGCTAGACTTCACAACTGAATCATAATCCAAACCTGTATCATAAAGGCACCTTATGGTGACCCCATTACAAATAACATCCTCACAAACTGGGGGGGTGATAAGGTTCCTGCTGTCCATTAGGATTAACCTTTAATCTTTGAGTCCCCAACTTCATTGCAGCAATGTTTGAAGGTTTCCTTCTACAAAATTCGGTGTTATGGTTATCTTTCTTGCACCATTTGCACCATCTTTTTCCTTGGTTAAACGGTTTTCTTTCATTGTATTTTTGGTCATTGAACTGTGAGTTTCTGTCTCGATAGTCATTTCTTGGCCGTTCAAAGTTTGTCCTGCCCTTATTACCCTGTTCTCTATTTTCAAATTTATTAAATGGCTGTGGAGCTTTAAAAGTTTCTATGTGCTTCTTGTTAGAGCCACTTACCTCTGCCTGGGCTGCCTGATACCTCTCAGCGACATTTAAAACCTCCCCCAACTTCTCTGCACCTTGTTCCATGAGAAATTTTCTCATGTCTGGAGCCATGGACTCTCTCAATTGCTCTAGCATGATCATCTCTTTAAGATCTTGGGTCTTCCCCAGAGCAGTCCATTTCTCCAAATAGGTTTCCAGTCTGGCAGAGAATTGGTGGTATGTCTCCCCAGACAACAGTTTGGCATTTCTAAATTTCTTACGATAAAATTCACCATTTGTTTCGTACCTCAATAACAAAGTCTGCTTTAACATGTCATAATTGTCTTGGTCTTCTCTGTTCATTTTTGCGAAAACTTCATAAGAAGTACCTCTCAGTCCCTGTGATAACTTTAAACGCCACCTCTCTCTCTCTAACCCATATGTATTAGCTAATAATTCAAAACGACTGAGGTACCCCTCGATGTCATCGTCTTTTTCAACAAAATGGTCTAAATGAAACCCCATAGCTGATGTTGAGGCTCCCTGACTAGCTGCAGCATCTGAGGCAAAAGGGCTGGCACCATTTTCAGGAGCCTGGCCTTGTAACTCCAGCTCCCTTAGTCGTAATTCGTGCTCCCTTTGCAACCTTCTATCTTCTGCCTCCCTTTCGGCAGTCAATCTTTTATCTTCTGCTTCCCTTTGCTGTCGTTTTTCTTCTGCCTCTAATGCCTTAGCCTCTTTGTCAGCCTCAATCTGCAGCCTTTTAGCCTCAGCCTCAATCTGCAACCTCTTAAGTTCTCTATCAGCCTCAATTTGTAACCTCTTCTCTTCAGCTAACCTCCTATCTTCTCTTTCAATATACTTATCACATTCAGCAGTTACATACTGAATTAAAACCTGCCCATCCATTCCCATATCCTTCGCCGTTAGCACAGCAGCTGATCTGAACTTTGCTAACTCCGCCATCACACAAAATAACAATGCTCAAGGTAAAAATCCAACCAATCAATAACTAAGGTAATTCTACTTAACTATTGTCTAAGGTAATTCTAATTAACTAGTTAATTAATTAATTACCACTGGCTGTGAAGATTCACCAACTTTTATTTTCACTTTCAATTTTAAGGGACACTTTTAATTTTTACAATTTGTTCCCCTGATTTAATTCTCCAACCAGGAGATCCTAATATTACTGATAAGCTAATTATCCCTGGACAAGACCCCAATATATGTAGTGGATTTTGATGGTATTGTATGGTTGATGTTACCTAGTGTGATGTATGAGGTCAGCTGTGAAGGCTCCTGAGCTAAATGTAGATGTGAATTACAGAAGGCCCTTCTTACTACCACTAACGACCTCACACATATCTTTTTTACTAATGAATGTGGCTACGTTAAAAATCTAGGGTACTGATATGTTATGTGTTGTGGTAGATTACACACACACACACACAGAGATATTTAAGAAGTCTAATAATATTAATAAAATTTATAACACACTGAACTAACTCAGGCTGTTTAAGTTTAAAATGTTAAATCTTTTGATAAATTTATTTTGTTCTGAACCAAATGTGTTAGTGGCGTCTTAGGGCAACAACAAATTGAGCAATCTATCGCTGTTTCCACCACGCCTAGTGGCGTCTTTGTGGAACAAAAACAGACCAAACAATCATATGTAATATTATGGAATTGATAAATGCGGCATGCATGCCCATAATCATGTGACATAATGTTAAATGGTAACACACGGGTGAAAAATGAACCAAATGTTTTGTTGGTACTTATGGAATTATAAAAGTATTTCAAATGAAAATGTGTACTTAATGACTGGTTAGTAATAATTATATTAAGATAGTCACAGGAGAACTTATTACTAGATATGCTGTTGGGGTGGTGTCATCACTCCCAGTCTATGACTGCCAAACATTGTCCGTTGACTTAAGGGATAAATATATATAGTTTAATTTCCCCAATGTCATGGTTTTATTTAATAGTGAATTGGAAATAATTTAGTGAAAATGTCGTTGGTGAAAGTCCAGCAGGCCAGATATGACTTATCTGCCTGCATCGATCCTGTACAGAAGTCTGGTGGCCCCACCTCTCCGTGCAGGGGGCAATATACGGCTGCTCTGACACAATGACAGACTGCTCTGGTCCACACTTGTATATATTAATACAGCATTTGACACCGCTTTGGTGCCAAATTGAAACTCACAGTTCAGAATTCAGAAATGAGAACACAGTTAAAGTTTGCTAGCAAAACTCAGCTGAGCTGCTGGCCGTATGATGGCGTCCCACTTGTAAAGTTATATTCTTATGGAATCAACACCACTTTGGATACAAACTGCGTCTCTGAACAGACTTATGGCAAATGGCAAACTTTCACCTCTCTATCACGCTACTATAAAATGCGTTGACCAATCGCCGACTTCCCCCCCCCCCCCCCTAATTTTCAAATCGTCAACCAAAAGTCACTTCAGTCGAATCTCAGTCAAGTATGTATTACGGTCTGTTAGTCCGTCTGCCTCTACTTGTTTTTTTTTTCATAAAAACACACTTGGTTCTTGGACCCTCTCCATGCAATACCCTACACACTTCTGCCTCCTAAGTTATTTTTAGCTACAATTTTCCACCACATTCCCTCTCTTTAATTACAGCTCGATTTTTACAATTGCATGCTCAAGGCCAAGATTTTCAAAAATTTAGTGACATGGGTTAACAGTGCAGTCGCTTGTATGATATGAACAATACAGTCTTTTGTTAATATCGTCCTTATTATCTATCCGTCTGTATAATTGAAAGCATATTATTTCTCTGCTCAAGATGGGCTATCAAACTAGTTAGGTTTTATTTTCATAACCCTATTATTAAGAAAAAACATATTTTTTTCTCAAGTTTAATTTTTGAAATTTGTTCGAGATCCTTCTACCATGTGTTTTGCCGCGGCATTCAAATAAAGGCCAAGTATCGAAAAACGTCCAAGAAATGACTGTCTCGAATAAGAGCTAATGGTCCATTTCTTGTCCATTTCCTTACTTGTGTCAACTAGTGACGTGAATTTTTTTCCTTTCACCACCAATTGCGTCTTTTTTGCCGTTCGAACTTCTAACACGTGTTCAGTCATATTTTTCCTTTTTTGTGTCCTCCGTTCTCTCCCGTCTACAAAGGGTAAACGTTCCGTCTGCACGTCTAACTATATAATTTGAATGCTGGCAGGAAGGGCTGGCATGGGCGAGCATGTCTCCTAGTATCTGACGCATTATTTTTAACCCTACAGTTTCTCGTTAATCGTGGAGATATTTTAACGTTGTATCATGGTGACATCATCACAGTTACTCATATTAAATGTGCAGGCCTGTCGCCAGACGAAGTCCACAGTCTCTTCCAGGTCCGTGCGGCGGCCCCATAGGTTCTGCCCCAGATCCGAAAAAATGGATATAGATAATAGATCAGACTCAATCCACCAGCTTCATGGGCATCAGTAGACTATCCTCCTCCGCCTGAGAACTGGCCGCTGCAGATTACTAGGCCACTTCAGGATGTCGCCATGTGGAGCTGGAATCAAACCTTTGAACTGAATTCCAAAACTGCCCAGCCCACAGTGACCTATGAGTACTGTTTTGATTGTAAGAATGATAGAGTACTGTTTTGATTATAAGAATGGTAGAGTACTGATGTAGTTATAAAAGTAATAGAGTACTGTTTTTATTGTACGAATGGTAGAGTACTGTTTTGATTGTACGAATGGAAGAGTACTGTTTTGATTGTACGAATGGAAGAGTACTGTTTTGATTGTAAGAATGGTAGAGTACTGTTGTTGATTGTAATAATGGTAGAATGCTAATTTGATTGTAAGAATGGTAGAGTGATGTTTTGATTGTAAGAATGGTAGAGTCTGCAATCAGTAGTACCTATACCTTGCAGCGGTATGGCAGCTTGCGTACCCTGACAACCCCCAGAGCTATGCCAGCGGGAGTTTTACTCCTGGTAGGTTCAACCAAGCTGGACAGGTCAAACAAAAGCTGGTACCCTGGTCCTCCAGGTTGGGGGTTTTAGCGCAGGATCGACACCCCTGTCTATGTAAAAAATCTGAACAGTTACGGAAACAGCAAAAAAAATGGTAAAACTTTGATGCGGGACAGACATCCGGAGTCTCAGTCTCGTATGACTGTCAGTGGTGAAAGCCGAAAGGAAGCTATTGGCATGAAAACGGATGCCCTGACTGCAAAACACGAAACTAGAATTGGATTCTGGAACGTCAGAACCATGAATGAGGCATGAAAGCTGAGGCAGATCACAGCAGAGATGGGGAACTACAGATTACATATCCTGGGAATAAGTGAGAGCAGATGGGCCGGGACGGGGAGAATAAAAACAGCTACAGGAGAAACGGAACTTTATTCTGGTACATAGGATGTTCAGCACAATGAAGGCCTGGCCATTATCCGGGCGAAAGGAATAGAAATGTCATTACTGGAATGGAAACCTATCAACAACAGACTGATAAGAACAAGACTGAGAGGGAGATTCACCAACACCACAATAATACAAAGCTACGCACCAACAAATGACAGCGATGAAGAGGTCAAGGACAACTTCCATCAACAGCTACAAAAGGAAATCGAAACTGCACCTTGGTACGATCTTATTATAGTAATGGAATACCTCAAAGCGAAAGTTGGTACACACTGTCGCATAGAGATTTATGATCAATATATTTTCTATATTCTTTTCTTTTCTACCCGTGTCCTCTACTTTATTATCGCTCTTTTATCCTTTTCCTGTTTTTCGCATTCGTTCGTTTGCGACAAAATATATTTTCCCATTCTGACTTTACCGTTTCTTTTCTCATACTGGTAACGCAGTTTATTACATAGATGTCAGTCCCGGGATGTGAGCGAATGGTGTGAGAAATTCGTTTTCGTCAGACATGATGGCAGACATATCGTCTACATTTTCACCTGACACATCGTTTCTTCGGCTGAGTTCTCGGCGTTAGGTGTGAGTAGGCGCCAATCTGCTGCGCTTAGAAATGAGAGTAGTCGGGTGAGGCGTTAAAACGCGTATTGACAGGTGATGGCAGTTAGGGCCTGCGTCTATTATGTGAAGTGTTAAGAGACGAGAAGGGGAGGCTATTTCGGATTTGCGAAATAACGTGGGATCCTTTGTCTGTTTAAGATATATCTACCCGAGAGAGTTTTAGACTAGTCATTCATACTCCTAAATCTGCAGTAGACAGATCACTCGTGCTAGGAAATATCTTGTGTATTGCAAAGTTCTGAGTTTCTTGGCAACATTTTGCCGAGTTCTAGACTACCATTATATTGAAGGATTCTAGTTCGTGGTTTAATCTGTAGTTCTGTGTGGAGGTAAATATATATATCTATTGTGTTGAGTGCTCTAGTGATAAATCGCTTATTTTCATTTTACTAGTTAGATTTCTGTGCAGAAGAAATTAATATTAAGTCTGTTATATTCGCTAGTCGACATGTTACAGTGGAAAGCAGAATATATTATAATTTCTAGCTTAAACTCATGCAGCTGTAAATGAATTAAGTTAAACTGCGAATAATCAGTCGAGAATATTTTAACTAACCTATAACGG
This sequence comes from Oreohelix idahoensis, assembly GCA_024509875.1. Classification (NCBI taxonomy): domain Eukaryota; kingdom Metazoa; phylum Mollusca; class Gastropoda; order Stylommatophora; family Oreohelicidae; genus Oreohelix; species Oreohelix idahoensis. Next base: position 1,078,919 of record JAMPIV010001256.1, on the reverse strand, counting down.
CACTGATTCATCATTGAGTATTGACGAAATACGTATGTATTTCTAATTCATGATGACTGATGTTGTGAATATAACTTATTTAACGGGAGATTTAAGTAATAAGACAAGCTCAACGCTTGCAGTTTATAATGTAAGTTATAACCGAGGGAATAGTATGTATAAGTATTTTATATGTTGATTTCTCTTTCTTCAGTGAAACTGGGGTGACCCAACTTTGCCAGCGTTAAGTACTGAGTAGTATCTGTGAAGAACATAAACATTTTATTCTTAAAAACGTGGGTGTATAAAGTAAAACCTGTCTGGCATTGCATTGGCATCAAGAACGACAGAGTACCCATTCCATAAACTTTAAGATTTAAATAAAGTAACGGGTCTATCGCGCCAGATTTAAATTCTTCCTGAGAGAAACCTCAAGTACATTTCAGCCCTTGTGGCAAGTAATATTAAAATCAATAAACATTCCGACGGAGTTGTGACTAGTATGTGGTGTGACCAAATAAAATCCTATACTGAGAGAAGGCAGTTACCTGACATTCCTAGTTACTAGAAATCTAAGCTATTGACACTTTGCTCGCTGTTAACGTTCGTGCCTGGACAATTTTAATGTGACAGACGAAGAAGCGAATTCAACCTATCTTCTTGGAGCTGGGGTTCCCTTGGCTAATGTCTAACCCTGGAGATTCTGTATGTGCATGTCCTAAAAATTGTGTGTCCAGAAGTTGCTACCAAAGCTGTAAGTACGAACGAAAGCTAGTGATCACAGCTGACTGAATAGAGTGAATGCAGGACTGAGCGATTCTTTTATTGTTGTATTTTGGCACCCATTTTTTGCTGTCTTAAATTTCTTTATGCAAGTGTTGTTGCTAACAATATTTTTCCTTAGGATAGATCAGAGTATCCAAGTCTGTTCACACCTGTAAAGAGAAATCTTAGACTAAATCATATGTATCCGTGACTCTTTGGGGCTATCACTTTTCTTCTAACAGGACTGTGGGCTATACATCGAGGGAAAGGATCATACCAATGGGTCTATCATTATTGTAGCAATTTATTGACTTTATGACTTTTTGTATATGTTTGATGTAATTTTATATGTTGTGATGGAAGTTTATTTTGATAATTAAACTTCACATTAAACTTAATCAGTGTGGCGGTCAGTTCGTTCCCAAATATCTATATTTTCATTGTCATAGTTTCACGTCTGTGTGTCTATTGTAGTCACTTATGTGTGTGGGTATGGGAGGTATATATATATATATATATATATATATATATATATATATATATATATATATATATATATATATATATATATATATATATATATATATATATATATATATATATATATATATATATATATATATATATATATATATATATATATATACTATATATTATATTAGATTTGTCTGACTAATCTAACTCTGTTGTAGATGATAGGCTGACTGAGAGAAGCTTCTCGAGTGTCAGAGACAGAACCTAATATATTTCCTCCATCTCACCCGTGAAATCTATTTCTATTTTTATCACCTCCCACTGAGCTCTCACTTATTCCTATGTCTATTCAGAAGGGACCAAACTAAGTCTTAATCACCTATCACAAATCTACGTTACACACAATACTTATAATGAAAGAGTAATGGGGAAATGCGGCAGTGGAACAGTAAACGAGAATGGGGACAAACTAATAAGCTTCTGCAGCATTAACAACCTGGTCACTGGAGTGACACTTTTTCCACACAAAGAAGTGCACAAGTTAACATGGGAATCACCAAATGGACGGGACAGAAACCAGATAGGCCACATTATGATCAATGGTAGATGGAGACATGCATTACAAGACGTGAAAGAAAGAAGAGGCGCATATGTGGGAAGTGATCATCACCTTGTAGTAGCAAGACTGAAGGTGAAATTCAGAGCTGCTGGACCAATTGCAATCAAACAGAAAAAACATAACATTATGAAACTCAAGGACCCCCTCACCAGAAAAGCGTTTGTGGTTGATGTAAAGAGACGATATCAAATTGCCAAAGGCCACGAAAGTACAGCGACTGATGATGTTGACCAGAAATTCAACATCATTTCAACAGTATACAAGGAAAGCATCGAATCATGCTTGGGAATCCAGGAAAGAAAGAGACAAGACTAGATAACACCAGAAACGTTAAACACCATAACGATGAGAAAAGAAATGAAAAGAAAGAAAGCAGAAGCAAAGTATCCGAGGTTAAAGGAAATGTATAGCGAACAGTGCATTCTGCTGGACAAAGAACAAAAACGTCAAACTCGTGCCAACAAAAGGAAATTTTTGGATGACCTTGCAATGCAGGCAGAAGAGGCAGCACCGAGAAATAAACAAAGCACAGTTTATAAAATAACTAAAACTATCAGCGGGAAAACGAGGTGCAAACGATATAACGTTAGTAAGAGACAAGCAATGAAATCTCATCACTACAGCACAGGGGCAGGAAACAAGATGGGCAGAGCACTTCACAGAAACACTGAATAAGGAACCACCAGAGACGCAGCTGAATGTTCCTGAGGCTGAAAGTGACCTAGACGTAAATACAGACATTCTACGAAAAGAAGAAATCATCACTGCTACTAAATATGTTATAAGTATATGAGGAGAACTGCCGTAAGACGGGGGTAAAACAGTAGAATGGGGGGAAAAAAACACAAATAGTAATAAGTCTTACAAGGCAAAAGGACAGGAAAAACCTACGTTGCGGCCACAAGGCCTTCGTCAGGGACAGACAAACAAGACAGGAGGGAAAGAAAGAAAATGAGAATTAAGTAGAGAAAATGAAACTATAAAAATAAGAGAAAAACAACTCCTTTATGTCCAGTCACATGTCCAGTCACAGAAGCAAGATGGCTGCCACTAAACCGGAAAATGGAAGTCGATAGTACATTAAAAACAAAAAATAAGAAATAATGAAAATAAGGACCGGAAAAGAGTGAGAGAAAAAAAATGGGTGATCACATCAAAGTAGACAGTCATAATACAATAGGGACTAGATAGAGAAAGGCGCCTCAGACAAAAGAATGTTGGGTATTCAAGCCGTGTGGTTTAAGGCAACCCATAAGATGGATGATCAATTTAAAGAAGTCTGAGGTCATGACGCTCAATGTGAGCAACCCTGAGCCCATATCAGTAAGGAATCAGCAACTGGTACAGACAGATACCTTCACATACCTCGGAAGCATAGTAACACCAGACGGTGGGGCAGGCAAAGACATCAACATCAGAATGAATAAGGCAAGAACAGCCTTCTTTAGCCTAAATAACATCTGGAAGTCCTCCCAATACAGCACAAGCACAAAATTAAGATTATACCAGAGTTGCGTGCTTTCTGTGCTTCTCTATGGTGCGGAATGCTGGAGAGTCACAGAGAAGGAAATGTCAAAATTGTCCTCTTTTCACACAACATGCCTAAGAAAAATTCACCGAATCTTTTGGCCGAATACCATCACCAACCAAGATCTGCTTACTCGTAGCAAGCAAGAGGACATGCATACCATCATAGCTGGCAGACGCTGGAGCTGGGTTGGTCATGTCCTCAGAAGAGACCCCGATGCCATCACAAGAACAGCTATGCTTTGGACCCCTGAAGGAAAGCGAAAGAGAGGCCGACAAAAAACAACTTGGCGGAGGACTGTGGAGGCTGAGATGCAAAGAATGAACCAGAGTTGGGGCACTGTACGAAGGATGGCCACCGACCGTGCAAAGTGGAATCAATTTGTTGTTGCCCTACAAGACGCCACTAGGCGTGATGGCCACTGACTGCTTTGACGGTCGGTGGTTAAGGATCGAAGAAGAAGAAGATAAGATGGATGAGGCGTTGTTCCTGGCGAAACCGACTGTTGGCGTCCGAGGAACAGGATCTGATGGCTGTCACCTGGATGTCAGTGGCACCGTGGTGGTCCGGGCCATTGAAGTGGATGGCCACAGGTGTGGATTTAAACTGAGAGATGTCGTAGAGGTGTCTGCAGAATCGGTCGCCAAGTCGTGTGCCCGTTTGGCCGATGTAAGTAATGGTGCAACCTTTGCATATAATAGCATAGATGACGTTGCGTGACTCACATGTGAAGCTATGGGTGATGGTGAACTTGGCGTTAGGGAACGAGACTGAACGTGTTTCAATAACATACTGACATTCAGCAACTCCAACCTCAACGCCTGCGTTATTCCAACCTTTTTTCTGATGAGTCTCATGCCCTCTCGAAGCTCCGCCGCAGAGATGACATTGTTATCAAACCAGCGGACAAAGGAGGTGCCATTGTGGTATGGCGCAAGGACCTGTACCTCCAAGAAGGTAATAAGCAGCTCACCAACAGCTCCTTCTACCAGCGCCGTGACAATGATGCGACAGTCCTCAACAATCGTCTGGTCCATGACACCATCAAAAGTCTTATTGCTCATAAGTCCTTACCTTCTAGCGCTTCTCATCTCCGTATTGACAATAGTTGTCTGGGTAAGCCTGTGTTTTATATGCTTCCCAAAATTCACAAACCCTCTAACCCTGGGAGACCCATTGTCTCTGCCTGTGCCTGCCCTACTGAACATATATCAGACTTCCTCGACGGCATCTTCCAGCCTATTGTAGAGCAGCTTCCTTCCTTCTTAAAGGACACAAACCATGCTCTTACTACTTTTTCCTCTATCCAGCTTTCCCCAGACTGTACCTACCGTTTATTTCTGTTAGATGTTTGCTCGCTTTACACTTCAATTCCTCACTCTGATGGTCTCCGTGCTCTCCGGTTTTTCCTGGACCAGCGCACGCACCCCTCTATTGCTACAGAAACTCTCCTGCGCCTTGCAGAACTTGTCCTTCGACTCAATTCCTTTGAGTTCAATGGACAGTTCTTTGACCAAATTAGTGGAGTCGCCATGGGCACCAAGATGGGTCCCAGTTATGCCTGCCTCTTCATTGGCTACCTGGAGTATCAGGTGTGGCAGCAGTATCCTGGACCTTTTCCATTGATGTATCTTAGATACATAGATGATGGCATAGGTCTCACTGATATGCCAGAGGTTGACCTATCTAGGTTCATTAACTTCATTAACAACTTCCACCCTGCGATCCAATTCACATCTCCACTGTCTCTGTTAATTTCCTCGACATCGTTGTCACCATCACTCCCCCCCAACTCACCACTTCGGTGTACTACAAACCCACCGATGCACACAGTTACCTCCTTTATACTTCCTCTCATCCTCCGGCTTGTCGTGACTCCTTGCCTTTCTCACAATTTCTCCGTCTCCGTCGGTTATGCCAAGATGATGACAACTTTCTATGCCGAGCACAAGAAATGTTGGACTTCTTTCGTAGCAGACAGTATCCAGAGGATGTTCTTACTAGAGATGGCTACTGTGTGTATGTGTCGATACAATGCGTCGAAACAGCATCGTACCCGAACGATTCGATACACAGCCTTCTTGCGGTGTCGATACAGTGTCAGTTCCTGTCTGTTTTGCAGAGACACACTGTCTCACGCAGATTCGACACATAGTGTATCGAAAAAGCAGTTTCAGTTCCCGTCTGCTTCGCTGTTTTGCAAAGAGGCACACTGTATCATTGTCTCACCTTCGTGGGCCTTGTAAAAATGTGTCAAGCGTGCGGTACATTAGGCGTTCATAGATAGTATGGAAAATCAAACAAGTCATGATTTTTTAAAAATAATTCCTCAGGACTGAAAGAGGCTTACTACTACTAGGTGCTCGCATTGCAGAACAGAATTTAGCTGATAAGGCAGAAGGCAAGCGTGCTGCAAGAAAGGCCAGAATGCACAGCAACACTACTATCGACTCTAACCATGTGTGCCCCGTATGTGGCAGGGCCTGTAGGGCCAAAATAGGATTAATTAGTCACATGAGATCACGACACAGATGTGTCACAACTCAAGTCTGAAGCTGTCGCCATCTTCGCTTGCGATGGGCAACTATTATTATTATTCCTAGGTGTCTGCTGGGTTTGAGTTGAATCATTGTCGCTGACTGTACCTATTTTAGTTTTATATAATGTGTCATTATTACTGATATTATTATTTTCACTTTTACTGCAGCTGTCAGCATGTTCCCCTTGCATATCATCATAATGAAAACGACTGTGTAAAATTCTTAACAGTGGTCACACGAAATACCATAGATTTGTACTAACGAGAATAAGTAAATCTGCATACTAGGGTGTCACGATTCATGTCTCATTGTTTCAGTTAATTTACTTGTAGTCTGCTGTTTCGAAACAGTTCCATAATTCTATTTCATCCAAGCGCTCATTATACGCATGTTACGGTACTCTTGATTCCTGACTTCAGGCGCTCTCGTAAGAAAACGTGTTTTGTTTATACATAAAATAGTGTTTAAAACTTGTGTTCAACCTCATTTAATCTTCATTTATGGCGGGGAGAAGCCCTGTTTGGGATTATTTTGTAAAGATCAAAGACAACAAAGTAAAATGTAACGTGTGTTCTGGTATTTCAAGGGTTCGTCAACTTCAAGTATGACTAGGCACATGATATTATTTTTGCTGAGAAGTTATAGACACTGCAGTTGTCAATGTTAAAGTATAAATGTAATGGACACTTTATTAGCTCTGCTGATATCTGTGTACTCGGTGTAGATTTGAATCATTGTCTACCAAAACTAGCTTACTCTAGTTTGATATTATGTGTTATTATTACTGTTATTATTATTGTTGTTTTTTTTATTATTTTCACATATACTTCAGCTATCATCATATCTCCGTTTTATTTCATCATAATGAAGACTTGTGTAAAAATATTGAATTGTGGTCACTGTTGAGGATTGCTTCATGTCTGCAGCATGGCGCATTCCTCAAATGATTATATCTCCGCGACTGATGTCGATGATTGTTTCATGCTTACAGACATTTGGATTTGTCGACGATCCGAATGGCTGTATCATGGAACACCTTAAACGAATAGAGATATATCTCATCGACCGATGTCGATGATTGTTGCATGTGTGCAAGCATTTGAGTTTGGCCAACTCGGACTGCTGCACCGTGGAACATCGCAATTGAATATATATTAACGACGTAGTATGCATATCTCTATGCATGACGCGTGTGTCTTTGCAACGTCATTCGACTTGTGGGTTTTGACCCGAACGGCAGTGTGTTTCAGAAGTGTGGCCATTGCCACTGATATTGTGTGGTACAACCACTTTTTAATTGTGTGGCTGGGAAGCCATTTGAGCAGTGTATTTCTTGAACCAAACGTAAGTCGTCGTATGAATAACGCAGTTTGCATAATTATGGCAGATTAGCCTGGCGTGGTATGCCAAAGGAACATTATGTTACTAGCAATAGTGTAAGTCTAGTATAGATGGATATTGTACAGCTAGCGGCAAGCGTAAGCCTAGTGTAACGGATATTAAACGACTAGCAGTAGACGTAAGCCTAGCATAATAAGTGTATTGCGAAACTAGCAGGATAGTTAAGTCTAGTGCAACAGGCTATTGTATAAACTAGCGACGGGAGTAAGTCTAGTTAGCCTCTGAATTTATGCCAAAGGACATTGGCCGTTAAAAGGAACTGACCTCTAACCAGAACTCTAGATAGAGATTGTGAACATGTGCTTATGAAATAATGAGAACTCTTACAGATCGTATATGAATGTGATGTGACTTTTGTTCCCATGTAGTTGGTGTCTGCTCATGGTATGAAATTACTAATTAAATATTTTGAGTCGTCAAAATCACAGTCTTATCAACTATCGTATTCGGAGTTGAGTTAAATGCTATTCATCTTCAACTAATCATGACCAGTGATGATTAATGTCTTAACACGCTGCATCTCACACTGCCAATATAACCAATAAGACAAGAGACTAACACAGGTCAGTCAAGGGTCGAATATTTAATATGAAACATATTCAGCACAGAATGTATCACAAGGGTTAAGCAGACATTATCGATACCAACGAACAGTATTACGGAATCCTACAAAAGTGATAAGAACCCGAGGGACTTTGACTCTATAAACTGAATACGCATATAATAACTTGGTCATCCTCAAATACTAGAAGTCATCGAAACACCCATAACACACGGGGGTCCCGAGAGGTCCGCAACATACTGGTGTCAGAAAGTGTTTGGATTTCGTGAATACTGGATTCCCCCCTTCAAGTATCGAAGAAAGTCAAACTGATGATGAACGTTATGAAGGCAAAATCATTCTTTCAAGCCTAACCGGCAACTGAAATGCGCAGGACAGAAAGTGACGTCACTACATCGATGCCGTCAACGTTAGCAGACAACATTGCCTGAGAGAATCCGAATTTTCTTCCATCAAAGAGACTGATTCAGGCAGATAGAACGGTAATCTTCCACTCAAGAACATGAACCAGTGGAGAATGTATCTCTTCATCAAATTCATCTGAAGCTGCGACACAGATCGATTGAAGAAACTACGTTTGAAGACCGAAGCAATACTTTCAAACGGTTCCCTGCTGCGAAGGTCAAGGTCTACCATCAATGGACCTCAGCTGTTGAAGACACTTGCTTTAGAATTACATGCATTCATGTATTTCTCAGAAGGACAACTAAACAGATAAGTTCTTGATTTTACTTGGGCGCTTGAACATTATCATATTGTCCTTGCATTACCTTTGGTCTACAGTTCATCATCACTTGACTTACTTTTTACTATCATCTGTGTTTCCCCATTCATGTTTATCCGTATATTTGTATACTCGTCGTGTTTAATATTGACTGGAATTTTCCCAGGAAAGCTTCAGTGAATGTTAACTTCTATTAGATTTACATGCTTATTTTACTGACTGAGGATCTGACTGATTATATTTTTTCTTTTGAGTCAGGAAATAAATGTTTCTTCAGTTAGTATTATAACCATATTTTGTGTACTTAGCAGTTTCGTCAAGTGAATTACGTCCTCTTTATTTACCTAACCTAATTTCAGTACTGTTGACAATTGTTTTCGTATGTGATCTAAACATTCTTTGTCTACACGTTCGTTTATGACGACTTGTCTTGTTATATTTTTGTAATGTAAATTCTTTTCTTTCTTTTACTGATTACTGTTTATAAGTCTTCTTTATTTACTTTATAAGTGTAAAGTGTTGTTGTATAACTGAAAAATCATTTCATTGTAACTCATTTGATTGTTTTCACTGTCTTTGTCACATGTTCTTGGAACTTGTTTGTTATTGATTAATATATTCATGTACATATTATAGTGAGTTCTATAATCCTGGTGTATATTATAGACTATTGAAGGTACTCAGAAACCTATTATCATGTCTACACTACAGGAATTCATTGATATTGGAAAAAGTTATGGAAAATCAGGGGCGGAACTACAAAGTTTTGCAGATACAAAATATGATGAATATTTATCGCGTCTGGAAAGAATGGAACAGCGCGCCAAATGACTAAACGAGCTGATGAGCTTAGGAGGTTTGAATTAACCCAAGAGAGGGAAATGAAAGAAAAAGAGATGGCTCAGAAGGAAAAAGAAATATCCATGAAAATGGAATTAGAACGATTAACTATAGCTCAACAAGAGAAAGACAGAGAGCAGAAAGATAAGGAAATAGCTCAACGTGATAAAGAATTAGCTCAACAAGAAAAAGACAGAGAGCAGAAAGATAAAGAATTAGCTCAACAAGAAAAAGACAGAGAATTAGAGAAGGAAAGAATGGAATTAAGGAGAATGGAACTTATGCAACTGGATCAAGCACATAAAAATGCCATGGAAATGGAAACATTAAAACTTCATGCAGAAAAAGAAAAAAGCTTTAGAATTAGCTAAAGTGCAGTCTGAACAGACTAAGACTGCGGCTGCTACAAATATTTTTTATCCTAAGTTAAAAATGCCACATTTTGACCAGACTCGCGATTGTGTTGACTCTTTCCTATCTAGATTCATCATCAAGGTCACAGCTCTGAACATACCCAAGGAAAGATGGAGCAGTCTTTTACTTGATTTTTTGACTGGTGACTCACTTAAATGTTTCATGAGTCTTGATGAAAAGAGCAGAAGCGATTTCGATGTCGTAAAAGAGGTATTACTAAGACGTTTCCAGTTAACTGAGTCTGGATTCAGAGATCGCTTTCATGCTGCTAAACCAAGCAAGGATGCAGATTTTGGTGAATTCATTGCATCTATTAAACATTTCCTTAGCAGATGGATTGATCTGTCAGGTATAAATAAAACATATGAAGGTGTTATAGATCTCATGCTGCGAGATAAAGTTTTCTCCGCATGCAGCACTGAATTAGAAGCATTTTTACAGGAAAGACATCCTAATTCTATTGATGAGTATGAAAAACTCGGAAGACAGTATCAAACCGCACATCAGAATAAAGATCTTCATAGATCGACTATTCGAGATCCTATGCCTGTGTGCGCGGTACAACATGATCACAGACCTCGATCGAAGAGCTTTGATGGACGTTGTCGTTCAGATTATTATCAATCCGACAGAGGTTTTTATAACTTCCGTCGTCATCGCTCTCCTTCGAATTCATATCGACGAGGTTATAGAGGATATTCACCTCATGATCGTGGGTATCACAGAGGCAGGGATTATGATGGTTCACATCAAAAAGGATACTATAAGCAAAGATCATCTTATGGTAGAGATGCCAGGAAGGATGACTCTACTGATTTTTATTATAGCAATAAAAAGTCAGTCAATAATAACAAAGGTAATGCCAGATCTCCGTCGAGAGACAAAAATAAACAGAGACATGCAAATAGTTGCAGTGTTAAAAAGGAAAAAGGTAATGATGATAATGATCATGCGAACGCATGTATGGTAATGAATGATACATGTTATGAGTGTCAGTCGAAAGACAGATTAAAGTCTACAATTACACTTGATTGTGGCCATTGTATGCCAACAATGTCGGCATGTGTAAATGTCGGTTATCTTACATTTCATCCCGGAATATTGGAGGGTAAGGTAGTAAGAGTTTTGCGGGACACTGGGTCTTCAACCATAGGCATAAAGCACTCGCTTATCGAGCCCTCTGCTTTTACAGGCAAATCAGTTAAGTGTGTCATATTTTGTTGGGAATATAGAAACTTTCCCTGTGGCACGAGTATACATTGATACTCCTTTTTACACAGGCACTGTCTATGCCTGCGGCTTGAGAGCACCCATAACTGAAATTATAATAGGAAACATACCAGGAGTTAAAGATTGCACTCCTGAGGAGATTGCAATGTGGGTTGAATCTCACCCACAGGTGGCAAATGCTGTTGTAACGAGAGCACAACAGTTAGCTACGGATATGGCTACACCACCTCTTCCTATAATAGATACAATTATGTCTCAAGTTGGCACTGTTTCACCTTCTGTTTTTGCAGAAAAACAGAAGAGTGACCCAACTTTACAAGGATTGTTTAGCCGAGCAGAACAAAAAACTATTAAATACACAAGAGGGGCTAAACAATGGTTCAAGATAAAGAAATCAATACTCACTAGATATTATGATGATGGCAAAACAATTATACATCAAGTGATAGTACCTAAAGAATACAGACCATTGGTCCTACAAACAGGTCATGACTCCCCTATGGCAGGGCATATGGGGATCAAAAGAACATTGTTTCGTGTTACGTCACAATTTTATTGGCCTGGGGTTAATAAGGATACAAAGTTATACTGCAAATCTTGTACAACATGCCAAGGTATAGCACGTAAGGGCAGGTTCCATACGGCACCCTTACAGATTACAGACGTGCCTGAGAGACCTTTCAAAAAGATTGCAGTAGATATAGTGGGTCCGTTATCAATTGTTTCAAATAATGGATTTCGTTATATTTTAACTTGCGTAGATCTTTGCACGCGTTGGCCAGAGGCCATACCATTGAAAACCATCACAACTGCATCCGTGTCTGATGCATTATTTTCGATATTTTGTCGAATCGGTTTTCCGGAGGATATATTGTCAGATCAAGGATCACAATTTACTTCCAACATCATGAGGGATTTAGAATCCATGCTATCTGTTCACCACTCGTTTTGTAGTGCGTATAGGCCTCAATCAAACGGTGTGTGCGAGCGCTACAATAGCACTCTAAAACAGATGTTATCTAAGATAACTGAAGAATGCCCTCGTGAATGGGATCGGCTTCTGCCGGCGGCCCTCTTCGCTTTTCGTGAAGTGCCCCACGAGAGCACGGGGTGGTCTCCGTTCGAATTGGTTTATGGTTCGAATCCGCGCGGACCAATGATGATACTCAAGGATTTGTTGATTGGAGCATCAATTGATACAGCCACTCGAAACAGCTACGAGTTAGTGATTGATCTCCGACAACGAATCATCGATGCGTGCACTTATGCATCCCAGAGTATAAAATCAGCCACTCAACGATCACGATTATTACATAATCAAAAGAGAATATTAAGATCATTCAAACCAGGGGAAAAAGTTTGGTTGTTGCTACCTCATAACGATAACAAATTACTGATATCATGGCAAGGTCCATTTGATGTTATCAAACAAGTCACAGATGTTGACTACTCAGTGAACGTTAGAGGTAAAATCAAAACCTTCCACGTCAACATGCTAAAATTAGCAGTTGAAAGACCACAGGAATTAATTCCTGTTATTAACTCTATTGATGATTCTTCACATCATACTGCTTCTTTTGCAGTTGTTCATGAAGAAGATACTACTTCGTCTATCCCTTTACAATTTCAACTACCTTCTTTGCAATCATCGGAATCTTGGAAAGACGTGACTATTTCTTCGTCACTATCTTCGTCACAACAAGATCAAGTTCGGGATATTCTCATTTCTTTCAATGATGTTCTCACCGACCTTCCAGGTCAGACATCGCTTATATCCCATGATATTACTCTTACTGATTATAAACCTATCAAACTCAGACCCTATCCTATATCTTTACACCACAAAGATAGGGTAGAGAAAGAGTTAAAGGAGATGATACGTTTAGGTGTGATATCTCCTTCGGAATCACCATATGCATTCCCAATGGTGATTGTTAAAAAGAAGGATGATTCTTTACGTATCTGTATTGATTTTAGGCGATTGAACAAAATTACAATCACAGACGGTGAGCCTATGCCACTTTTAGATGATCTTTTGTCTGAATTATCTAATGCTACTTTCTTTAGCAAACTAGATCTCTCTAAAGGCTACTGGCAAATTCCTCTTGCCGAAAATGCCAAACCTTACACAGCTTTCACAACTCCTTTTGGGCTCTACCAATGGAATTATATGTGTTTTGGGTTGGTAAATGCGCCAGCGACGTTTGTGCGCATGATGCGCCGCCTTCTTGGCGATCGTAAAGATGTCATCACGTACATCGATGACATCTGCCTATTTCATGACTCGTGGGAAGACCATATTGATGGTTTAACTTCCCTTCTACATACGTTACGTATGCATGGTTTGACTGTGCGACCTTCAAAGGTCCAAATAGGTTGTCAGGAAATTTCTTTTCTTGGTCACCGAATAGGTAACCACAAACTGTATCCTGACGACAATACAGTCAAAAGAATTCTTGAGATTTCTACCCCTTCAACTAAGAAACAAGTTAGAAGCCTTTTAGGCCTAATAAACTATTACCATAAGTTCATCCCGCATTTCGCACAACTATCTACACCTTTGTCCGCACTGTTGACCAAAGGTAGTCCTAATAAGGTACGTTGGGACAAAGATTGCGAAAGCGCTTTGGTAACAATTAAGAAATTATTTAGTAATGCACCTATTTTGTTATTACCGAATATACGTATTCCATTCATACTCCAATCAGATGTCTCGAGTTACTCCATGGGTGGTTGTTTGCTGCAATGTTACAAGGAAACACTCCATCCATGTTTCTATGTGTCGAGGAAACTGACTCCAGCTGAACAGAAGTATGCGACAGGGGAACGTGAGCTCCTGTCTATGGTCTGGTGCCTGGAGAAGCTGTCAAGATATCTCATCGGCACGCACTTTTACATTATGACAGACCATAGTCCTCTTACTTACATAACAGCTAGAACAATGCGTAACGCTAGAATACACCGATGGTATTTGTTAATTCAAGAATTTTCATTTACGATTCTGCCTATTGCTGGCTCAGACAATAACTTGGCAGATCTTTTATCGCGCAACGTCTTTGAGAAGAAATTGAATTAACTCTTTAGTCACCATGTTGACAAGTGCTATTATTAATGTTATAAAATTTAATGTGTCTACTTAATGATTATCATACTTATAAGTAGGTAGTACTAATATTGATATGTTTGGGAGACGGGGGTCGTCTTCTCCATCACTATCATCCGTGCCACAAGTGTCACGTTTGGAAGTGAGGGGGATGATGTTGAGGATTGCTTCATGTCTGCAGCATGGCGCATTCCTCAAATGATTATATCTCCGCGACTGATGTCGATGATTGTTTCATGCTTACAGACATTTGGATTTGTCGACGATCCGAATGGCTGTATCATGGAACACCTTAAACGAATAGAGATATATCTCATCGACCGATGTCGATGATTGTTGCATGTGTGCAAGCATTTGAGTTTGGCCAACTCGGACTGCTGCACCGTGGAACATCGCAATTGAATATATATTAACGACGTAGTATGCATATCTCTATGCATGACGCGTGTGTCTTTGCAACGTCATTCGACTTGTGGGTTTTGACCCGAACGGCAGTGTGTTTCAGAAGTGTGGCCATTGCCACTGATATTGTGTGGTACAACCACTTTTTAATTGTGTGGCTGGGAAGCCATTTGAGCAGTGTATTTCTTGAACCAAACGTAAGTCGTCGTATGAATAACGCAGTTTGCATAATTATGGCAGATTAGCCTGGCGTGGTATGCCAAAGGAACATTATGTTACTAGCAATAGTGTAAGTCTAGTATAGATGGATATTGTACAGCTAGCGGCAAGCGTAAGCCTAGTGTAACGGATATTAAACGACTAGCAGTAGACGTAAGCCTAGCATAATAAGTGTATTGCAAAAACTAGCAGGATAGTTAAGTCTAGTGCAACAGGCTATTGTATAAACTAGCGACGGGAGTAAGTCTAGTTAGCCTCTGAATTTATGCCAAAGGACATTGGCCGTTAAAAGGAACTGACCTCTAACCAGAACTCTAGATAGAGATTGTGAACATGTGCTTATGAAATAATGAGAACTCTTACAGATCGTATATGAATGTGATGTGACTTTTGTTCCCATGTAGTTGGTGTCTGCTCATGGTATGAAATTACTAATTAAATATTTTGAGTCGTCAAAATCACAGTCTTATCAACTATCGTATTCGGAGTTGAGTTAAATGCTATTCATCTTCAACTAATCATGACCAGTGATGATTAATGTCTTAACACGCTGCATCTCACACTGCCAATATAATCAATAAGACAAGAGACTAACACAGGTCAGTCAAGGGTCGAATATTTAATATGAAACATATTCAGCACAGAATGTATCACAAGGGTTAAGCAGACATTATCGATACCAACGAACAGTATTACGGAATCCTACAAAAGTGATAAGAACCCGAGGGACTTTGACTCTATAAACTGAATACGCATATAATAACTTGGTCATCCTCAAATACTAGAAGTCATCGATGACTGTCTATTAGAGACTTCTTTCAACCCGATACGGGCAAAATGTGCCGGTGTGTCGACACAGTGCGTCGAAACAGTTTGAATCACTGAGCCGACTGTCTCGAAACAACGGACTGTCTCGATTTTCCCACCTCTAGTTCTTATCTCTGCCTTAGAGCGTGTTCTCCGTATCTCACGTCTAGAGGCCCTCAAACCTCGCCATAACACCTCCTCTGATAGAGTCAAGTTAATAATGACCTATCACCCTCACAACACTGCTGTCAAAAGGATCCTGTATCGTCACCTTCCTCTCCTCCAAGCTGACCCAAAGGCGCGGGAAGTGTTTAGTGAGCCACCCTTGCTGACATATAGACGGGATAAAAATTTGAGGGACCTCCTAATCCACAGCCGTTTGAAAACCGTCAACGATGGCCACTTAGGGACCAAGCCATGTAACCGAACACGATGTAAGACATGTCAGTATGTTATTGAAACACGTTCAGTCTCGTTCCCTAACGCCAAGTTCACCATCACCCATGGCTTCACATGTGAGTCACGCAACGTCATCTATGCTATTATATGCAAACGTTGCACCATTACTTACATCGGCCAAACGTGCACACGACTGGGCGACCGATTCTGCAGACACCTCTACGACATCTCTCAGTTTAAATCCACACCTGTGGCCATCTACTTCAATGGCCCGGACCACCACGGTGCCACTGACATCCAGGTGACAGCCATCAGATCCTGTTCCTCGGACGCCAACAGTCGGTTTCGCCAGGAACAACGCCTCATCCATCTTATGGGTTGCCTTAAACCACACGGCTTGAATACCCAACATTCTTTTGTCTGAGGCGCCTTTCTCTATCTAGTCCCTATTGTATTATGACTGTCTACTTTGATGTGATCACCCATTTTTTTTTCTCACTCTTTTCCGGTCCTTATTTTCATTATTTCTTATTTTTTGTTTTTAATGTACTATCGACTTCCGTTTTCCGGTTTAGTGGCAGCCATCTTGCTTCTGTGACTGGACATGTGACTGGACATAAAGGAGTTGTTTTTCTCTTATTTTTATAGTTTCATGTTCTCTACTTAATTCTCATTTTCTTTCTTTCCCTCCTGTCTTGTTTGTCTGTCCCTGACGAAGGCCTTGTGGCCGCAACGTAGGTTTTTCCTGTCCTTTCTCCTTGTAAGACGTATTACTATTTGTGTGTTTTTTTGTTTTTGTTTTTTTTTTCTTCCCCATTCTACTAAATATGTTAAAGAATTTAAAAGCGCCTGGTCACAGAATTTAAACGCTGAGTTATTCATGGCAGACCCTGAACTAGCAGCAGAACGATTAAAACCACTATTTGCACAAGTTTGGAAAACAGAGACAACACTAACGATGTGGAGTAAAGGAATAATTGTCAAACTGCTCAAGAATGGCGACCTTGCAGACTGCAACAACTGGAGAGGAATTACTCTCCTCTCAGTTCCCAGTAAAATATTAGGTAGGATAATTGTCCAGAGAATTTCAAAAGCAGTAGACCATAAACTGAGGAAAGAACAAGCGGGCTGTAGAAAGAACAGAAGATGTGCAGATCACATGTATTCACCCTCAGAAACATTATAGAGCAGTGCTCAGAATGGCAGAGACAGCTATACATTAACTTTGTTGATTTTGAAAAGGCTTTTGACAGCATTCACAAGGACAGCCTATGGAAAATACTTAGGGCTTATGGATTTCCCAGCTGCATTGTTTCCATTATAAAAAGCATCTATTCTAACTTTACATGCAGTTTTGGGTTGAGCAACCTAACTTTCGATTTGAAGACAGGAGTACGACAGGGATGCCCCTTATCAACAACTTTATTTTTGACAGTCATAGACTGGGTGATGCGCCAGACAACAGAGGGCAGTCCAAGAGGAATTAGATGGACTACATTTTCTACACTGGTAGACCTGGAATATGCAGATGACATTGCACTACTCACACATTCACATCAACACATCAAAGAAAAAACCGATAGACTGAATAAGTTTAGCCATCAGGTGGGTCTGAACATCAATCTGAAAAAGACAGAGGTCATGACACTCAATGTGGGCAATCCTGAGCCAATACATACTTAGGATGGTAAACCAGACGGCTAGAACGAACACGAACGCACATTTACAATTGGGCACGCAGGCCCGTCTGACATTCTGCCCTTCCTTTCTCCCGTCTTTTATACTGATTTCATTTATTCTCACATACAATTTACCCATCAATTCAAGGCGGAACAAACAAGGACATCAACAACAGAATGAATAAAGCGAGAACAGCCTTTTCTAGTCTCTGTGATAAGAGGTTTAGATGTTATTAATTATAGGATATCCTGGACAAATAGATGTATCAGAGGATATCAGGATAGTGCCAGATAAGAGACTTGTCTTATAAGAAATACCCCTTTCTCTGAAAAGAGTAAGGGTGTATAGACAATCAAGGTGAGGTCCAGCTATGTAAGTTCCCAGAGTAAGGAATGATGATGATGAGGTTCTCTGGGTCCCTATCTGCTACCTCTTGAGATCTCACCAAGAGTATGTTAACTGTGTGTTGTTATTTGGCAAAGTGTCTAGGGTAATGTATTATCACAGTTATGAATTTCAAAACAGAACTTTAACTTTAATGAAATTTAAGCAAGACTGTCTGAAAATAGATATATTTACAATTTATTATTCCTGTACCTCAATCTTGTTGGGACAGGAATTCTCAAAAAATCAAGAAAAGGTTATTTACATGCTAAAATAAATATTTTTGGAAACTCTGTCCATTTGTGTACAACAAAAAAGTCACTGGAATGAATATACCCACAGTTCTTGATATTATCATTAATTCTATACTGTAAGGTCTGTTATTTTCATCACTCCCAGGTGGTATATTTTTATAGGTGAAATTTTGTTTTAGGATGAGGTATCAGTGCCTGTATAAAGGACTTATCTGTGAAAGGGTTATTGCAGCTGTTTTTGTTGATCTTAGGCCTGTACACCAACGTTGTGACTCCTGACTGAAGAAAAGGAGCTAGCTTCAAATTGTAGCATGAGCACTGACTCCAACACTTCTTCCTTTCAGGCTACTGCAGCAACGAGGTACTTTGTAATACAACCTGAAATAAGAAGGACAATCCCTTCTATGTAACATCTGCCTCTATCAATTTCACCTCTAAACTGTATTAATACCTACCTAGGTCAGCTACTTGTGCTAACAAGTCGCACCAGACCTTAAATTCTGTTGTCTACACCCAGCTTGGTGTAATCAGTCTTCTTCAGTATTTATTCTATGTTAATGTCCCTCCTTCCTGTTTGTCTTCCATACAATAGTCATGGTGAATACAATATACTTGTGACCTGTTGATTACTTCATTCGAACATTCCCTATATGTTTTCACATGTTATTTGAACAGTGTGTCATTCCAAAAGACAATATCAATTTATTAATACTGCACTTACAGTCGCAAATTTTGTAAAGCCAATTGGCAAACATTTTACACAATATCACTCCGAATAAGCCTGCTATAGGCACATTCCTACTTAGGTCGTCGTGACATCACACATTTCCCAGCGGCAGTATCGAAAACGCATATGGCACACAGATAGCCTGTTATCTACAGGACTAATAAATTATGCCAATAAAATTATCTGTCTTACCCTCAGGTAAAGAATCTCAACACACACAAGCTGCCCGACAGTAAAGGGCTATAGCACTCAGTACAGACGGCAAAGGCATGTCCTTCTGTCTCTTTCAATAATGTCAGCTTGGTATGGAAGTTTTGTCGTCAATGGCGGACTTTTACAAGCAGTTGTTAATTTTTATCACACTACCCCCAATCAATCAAATGACGAGTCAAAAAAAATTAAGTATTTCCTAGGCTATAGAATTTGAGCAGTTTTAAGCGTGTTTGTCTAATCTGACCGAATTTGTTTATTTTATATCGTAGTTATTTGTGAACCGATTTTAATTATCAAAAGTGATAATTAAACGGCCAATTATTCTCTATCGTTTTATATAGCTTTCCTTTAGTTATTCCTTTGCATTCAAATGGGGTTAATTTTTTTGTAATTAAATTTGATCTTACCCTGATGTGAAAATATTACTAAATTAAATTTTTCTAAGTTAAGATAATTTTTCTATGAGGTAATCTCTATGTGTATATATTAAGCATTATCAGCGCTATAATTTGAGATATCCCTTTTATTTTAATTATCTTTAGTTATCGAGAAATAAATTATTTAAGTTCGGTCAAAAACCCAAAATAGGCATTATTTCCACTTCAACCAAAAATTTCCTTGTCCTTACAAAAAAGAGGTAACGATTTGATTGGTTGTTAAATTTTACTACGTCCTTCGATAAATATTGGGATGGGTGTGTGAGAGGGGGGTGGTTTTTTTTTTTTTTTTTTTTTTTTTTTTCTGCGTTCGCCCGCTAATACTCAGGATCGAAACCCGGGCAGGTTATTTGAGGATTTTTTGTCTAACCTGATTTGGACTGAATTCAAACGTGAGATCCCTTTAGGACATTTGTAAGAGAGTGTCGTCGACCAGGGACTGGCGCCATTCCTGAGCCGACCCAGCTGCATGGGTACCTCCGAAACTTTTCGGAGCGAGTATTGCAGCTGAATGGCTCAGGACCGCCTGTCCCTGTACAAGAAATAAAGGGATACTCCTTCAAAATCAATCGTCAGGTTCGACATAAATAATAACCAGTCCAAATCCCGGTCGACGAAAAAAAAAAAAAAATAAAATGCCGTCGTCCGGGTTTTCCGATAACCCGGTCGCCAGAGCGGATGGGTGTGTGAGAGGGGGAGTGGTAACTTTTTACTTGTTTTCTTAGAAAAATTCAAATACTCTTAGTTAAATGTTGGCGGTAAATTTGACTGGACCTTCAGACAAATTTCAAATACTGTAGTTATTTATAGATTTTAAATAAGTTAGCTAGTACGTTTTAAGCGTGGAATTTGATCGTATTGTCATACGGATTCACTTCACTACAGTCTCAACAACATCTGGAAGTCTTCCCAGTACAGCACACACACCAAATTAAGATTATATGAGAGCTGTGTACTTTCTGTGCTTCTCTATAGTGCGCAAAGCTGGAGAGTTACAGACAAGAAACTGTCGAAACTGCCCTGTTTTCACACAACATGCCTAAGAAAAATTCACCGAATCTTTTGGGCGAATACCATCACCAACCAAGATCTGCTTACTCGGAGCAAGCAAGAGGACATGCACACCATCATAGCTGGCAGACGCTGGAGTTGGGTTGGCCACGTCCTCAGAAGGGACCCTGATGCCATTATAAGAACAGCTATGCTATGGACCCCCGAAGGAAAGCGAAAGAGAGGCCGACCAAAAACAACTTGGCGGAGAACTTAGGAGGCTGAGATGCAAAGAATGAATCAGTTGGGGCACTGTACGAAGGATGGCCACCGACCGAACAATGTGGAAGCAATTTGTTTCTGCCCTACAAGACGCCACCAGGCGTGATGGCCACTGACTGCTTTGACAGTCGGAGGCTAAGGATCAAAGAAGAAGAAGAAGAAGAATGGTAAAGTGCTGTTTTGATTGTAAGAATGGTAGAATACTGTTTTGATTGTAAGAATGGTAGAATACTGTTTTGATTGTAAGAATGGTAGAATACTGTTTTGATTGTAAGAATGGTAGAATACTGTTTTGATTGTAAGAATGGTAGAGTACTGTTTTGATTGTAAGAATGGTAGAATACTGTTTTGATTGTAAGAATGGTAGAATACTGTTTTGATTGTAAGAATGGTAGAATACTGTTTTGATTGTAAGAATGGTAGAATACTGTTTTGATTGTAAGAATGGTAGAGTACTGTTTTGATTGTAAGAATGGTAGAATACTGTTTTGATTGTAAGAATGGTAGAATACTGTTTTGATTGTAAGAATGGTAGAATACTGTTTTGATTGTAAGAATGGTAGAATACTGTTTTGATTGTAAGAATGGTAGAATACTGTTTTGATTGTAAGAATGGTAGAATACTGTTTTGATTGTAAGAATGGTAGAATACTGTTTTGATTGTAAGAATGGTATTGTAATAAATGGTATTATACTGTTTTTTTTTGATTGTAAGAATGGTAGAATACTGTTTTGATTGTAAGAATGGTAGAATACTGTTTTGATTGTAAGAATGGTAGAATACTGTTTTGATTGTAAGAATGGTAGAATACTGTTTTGATTGTAAGAATGGTAGAATACTGTTTTGATTGTAAGAATGGTAGAGTACTGTTTTGATGTTATGTCTTACTCCTTATTGAGCAAGCAGCCCTCCCCCCCCCCCTCTCTCTCTAAACTTTTACTTATGCTACTTACAGGACGTAAACAGAAACACAAAAAGGCTTAAAATTACAAAAAAATATTGTTCGCAAGAGAAAAACGTGAACAGTGAAATTGTGTCTGCCGTGTTAGCTCAAAAATAAATTATAATAAAATAAGTAAAAACAGTTAAAAGTGACAGAAAAAACAAGAAAAAAAGAGGAGGTTGCAAAGAAATAGAAAATAAGGAGATGCAGGGCACGGAGAAGAAGTATAAGAAGTAGATTAAGAAGAAGAAGGGTATGAGTAATGTTATTAAATAATAAGACGAAAAGGAAGAAGCAGAATAAAGAAAAAAAGTAACAAACATACAAACAAACACATGAAGAAAGAAAAAACGAAAGAAAGACAGAAAGAACGAAAGAAAGACAGAAAGAAAGAAAGAAAGAAAGAAACAAACAAACAAACAAAGAGAAGAACAAATGCAAAAGATATATTTCTAAATTAAACTACCGCATTTTTAACAAAGATTTTCTCAGTAAGTACGGCAAAAAAATAGCTACAAACATTCTCTAAGACAGCGGCAGGAAACCCACGAGCTTTAGGATCAATGTTAGAAAAACTGCGCTCTCGAAACATTTACGGTGATAAAATCAATGTTTTCAGGTTTTAGAGTATTAGCACTTTGGAATAAGTACATCCTATATAACTTTTATCTATAGCGAACGATCCCCTTCCTACTATTCCATGGACAGAGCAGCGAAAAGTTCAAACTAAAGGATATTACACCGAATGTTAACTTTACTTCAGTCAATAGATCACGTTCCTATCTTGTGCAGTTTTTTAATAAAATGAATTTTAGTACACCAGCTTGTGTGTCATCGCCGGGAACGCAGAAAAAGTTATTTTAATCTTGGGGATACCGAGATTTTACGACAGCGGAAATTTCTAAATTTCCTTAGTTTAAAAATACGTTCTTTTTGTCTCCTCCGTTACTTAGATATCTTACACATGATACCTTTACGTTTCCATGCGTATTTACTTGTAAGTGTTCTATTTTTAAATTTAAGTATGAAATAGCTTTATTGCGTCATCTCTCTCTCTCTCTCTCTCTCTCTCTCTCTCTCTCTCTCTCTCTCTCTATATATATATATATATATATATATATATATATATATATATATATATATATATATATATATATATATATATATATATATATATATATATATATATATATATATATATATATATATATATATATATATATATATAAGGCAAAGTATGTTTCTATGTTCTCAATACAAATCCGCATGCCTTATTATTTCTTGATGAATTTTGGCAGACAGGCTCTTTAGTTACCACCGGGGTACGCTATGCAGTTATTTTCTAATTTAATATTGTAATTATTACATTATTATTAATTAAAGTTTTTCGTAAGAAATGTATGGAAGCCATTTATTTATCGGGGGCCACAATCAAATATATACATATCCAAAAAATATCAAGGGCCGTAACACAAATATTAAAACTATTATTTTATGTTTTTTATTAATGACCATACGTTTGCAAATTTTACAAGATAATTTAAAATGTTTAACTAAACATTTTTACTTTAATAGGAAATAGAAGAAAAAAAACGGTTTTCTGTAGCACTTCCTTTTTTTAACTCTGTAATTTTAATGGCACTCATTTGGCAAAGCGGCTTCAAATTTGATCGGAGCTGTATCAAACTGTGGTGCCTCCAGTTCATTTTGATACCTAAGTTGCTGTGGCCACTACTTATATATGAAAAAAGCACAATTACAGTGGAAGCTATAGAGCAGAAGGTCAACAAGTTCATGAGGAAATGGCTAGGGGTACCATCAGGTCTGTCAGATGTAGCATTGAACTGCAAAAAGTCAAAACTTCTGCTTCCCTTCAAGTCAGTTGTTGAAGAGTACAGAGTTGGAAAGACAAGGCTTGCAATGATGCTACGCGAGTCAGCAGATGACGTGGTTAAGTCCATTCAGCCCACACTGAAAACGGGAAGGAAGTGGAGAGTGGAAGAAGCTGTTGATGCTGCCCAAGAGTCGCTCAAACTGAGGGAGGTAATCGGATACACACAAAGGAATAGACGGGGATTTGGTCATGGAGACATCCGCTTGTGGTCCAAGGCATCAAGCAGGGAGCGCAGAGACATGGTAGTTCAGGAGATACGAGGAGCTGAGAATGACAAGAGGTTGCAAAAAGCAGTGCAGCAGGCCCAACAAGGCCAATGGACTACATGGGAAGGGGCCCTGCAGAGGTCCTTGACATGGAATGATATATGGCATATGGCACCTCTTAGGCTCAGCTTCGTTGTTAGACCAATGTATGACATGCTGCCGTCGGCCACAAACCTTGTGAGATGGGGAAAGTCGGATGATGAGCAGTGTCCCCTGTGCCAGGGGAGGCAGACACTTGAACACGTACTCTCAGCGTGTAAGGTGTCATTAGGGCAAGGGCGATACACTTGGCGCCACAACAAAGTGCTAAATGAGCTTGCTGCGACAATAGACCTGGCAAGGATGAAGGCGAATAGCAAAGCCAGTCTGAGCACCACAAATACATACTTTCTGAGGGCAGGAAAGTCAGCACACCCCAAACCGAGTAAACCAGGTAGCATTTTACCATCTCTTCTTGACTGTGCAAACAACTGGGAGATGGCGGTAGACCTACCTGGATGAGGGGCATATCTAGAGAGTATCAGAAAATCGCGGAGACGGCTGGATATAATGCTTCATTCTTCAGCATCGCTTCAGGTTATACTGATTGAACTGACCGTGCCATTTGAATCCAGATTAGACGAGCAACATTCGTTCAAAGCGGCCAAGTGTAATGATCTGGCCGCGGATCTGAGACACGATGGGTTCACTGCAAGTGTCATGGCTGTTGAGGTGGGCGCAAGAGGGCTCGTGGCTGCATCAGTGTATGATTTATTAAAACTGTTGGGGCTGAGGGGACAGTCGAGAACAATGGCACTGAAGAGGCTTAGTGAAACTGCCGAAAAGGCATCGTGCTGGCTGTGGAACAACCGCAATGGGCTATGGAAAGCGTGACAGTAAACTCTGCAGTACAGAAAACACCAGAAATTTTTCTAAGTCCACAGTACTTGTACGTTGAGTTTTTCATTGTACTGATGAAAGGGTTGTGACTGACGAGCAACAGGCGGTGTATATTATAAGAGGTGTTAGGCACAGAATTGCAGTTGCCAGCGCGCAGTGGCTAGCCTCGCGCAGGTGTGTCCGTGTCTGTCCCTACTTGTGTGCGACGGAACGAACGGAGTAATTTGTCTTCTCTTTGTTACTTTCACAATAGCCTCCACGGCTGGCGGAGTTGTGGATTTTAAAGCTGCTACCAAAGTGAAATGGGTTCATTTTCGATACAAGACACTTTCGTCCCCGTTTAGTACTAAATTTAGAAAATGTCTAGGTAACATAATGTTTGTACCGATGCTTTCAAGGGAAGCAATCCATATGGTAAAATTATGAATCAGGAGGAACAATCAAAATGCTAAAATTATTATAAAATGTTTGTAATCTACAACTATAAAATTCTTTATTTTACTTAGCAATTTAAATTATTTAAACAGACACTAATGCTTTATGCGAAAATAAAAAAAATTACTGTGATATAGTAATTAAAAGTTATTAATACTTTTTAAATTAAATGTGTTTACATTTTATAAAGTAGTTTCTGTTCATTTACCAAATATTATAGTATTTCGAAGACTAAGCCCTTCATGACTGAAATAGACTGCAATATAATTTGTAAAAGAAGAGGGTCTTCTATAATTGTACATGTGCCAGTCTCAAACGGGGTGCGCCTCCCCAAAGTAAGGCAATATTTAAGTTTAATTTTTGGCCCTTAATAAAATAAACGAGCTCAAAGCTAAACAATACACCAAAACGAAAGATCTTTATTTAGACATGTGTTCTAATATAACAGGCGCTATCCATGTGTCTCGGTTGAATGTGTCGTGTCTCACCGAAATGAGAAACTTGTGTTTAAATAATACAACTGTCGTAGATTTTTGATAGGGAAATTAAGACTTGGGTTGGTCCCTTCTGAATAGGTTAGAATGAATGATAGCCACAGTGAGATGTGATAATAGAAATAGAGTTCCACGAGTGAGATGGTAGAAATTTATAGAGGCTGTCCCGGAAATCGAGAATCTCTCTCTCTTTCCGCCTATCTTCTACAACAGATACAAAGGAGTCAGACAGTCTATAAAAAATAGGTATATTAATATATATCTATTCTCTCACGTGCCCGCACATACAAGTGACGACAGTTAGACACACAGACGTGGGAAAAACTATAACAATGATTATATAGATATTATGGGAACGAACTGACCACCACACTGAAATAAATGTAGGTATAGTTTAATTATCATAGTAAACTTACATCACAACGTAAAAAATACATCAAAAGCATATACAAATAGTCATAAGAATCAAGGAATGCTACAATAGTGATAGACCCATTTGTATGGTCCTCCCCTGGATATATAGCTCACAGTCCC